>KZ505715.1:0-168015 GCA_002844005.1 Limosa lapponica baueri
CCTAAAGACTCATCAAGGGCCCTAAAGTTATTGTTGGTTTGTTTGTTTATTTTTTGTTGTTTGTTTTTTTTTGTTTTGTTTTGTTGGGGTTCTTTTAGGGTGATAGGAAGGAAACAAAGCAGAAATAATGTTTCTCTGCCAGCACTTGCTGTGTTCAGCCTGGGTGCATGATTTTGAATGTAGTGATGCCTATGGTATGTGACATGCTCCCATGTCCTCAGAATGGCTGCGTGCATTGGGGAAACACAGCTTCCTTCTGAACGCTGGCAGAAAGGAAGGAGGAAAGAGAGGGGGAGTGCTGCAAACACCATTTACATATCTGGGGGATGAGCTCATCCTCTTCTGTGCAGATGGGAATTGAGAAGGTTCATTAAAAAAAATAATTCATTTAGTCGTTTCTGGAAGGTAGAGAAAGCATTGCTCTCTCCTGGTAATGGGCTTAGAGAAAGAGGAGGAGAAGGCTGCATTGCTAATATTCTGTAAGAGTGTAAACATCTTCTGGTTTTGTAAATGCCATTTCTTTTTTTAAAGCAAAACCTGCAAAAACCCCATATTGCTGAATTTATAGCCTCCTGGCCCAGGTGTGTGACTTCTGGCCAGCAATTTCACCTGCTAGTTAAATGATAGATAGCACCTGCATTTTGGAACCAGCACTACCCACCATCACCGAGCCACTTACCTAAGGAAGGAAAATGTTTATTCTATGGAGTAGCCCCTCTATTTCCCTCTAATTACAGCAACTCTGTGTTGGACAGATGGCCAACTCTCTGCATCATGTCAGGGAAGTTCTGCTTATTTGTGTCTGCACCAAGACTTATTACAGCACTTCCAGACACAGTTATTTTAAGTTAACTTAGACTGTTCTGCAGCTGCATCAGAATAAGACACATCTTCGTAGCAACAGCGCCTTCCACTCACTTGCCCTGTCTGGAAAAACCTTCCTGCTGCTTCTCAAGCAGACTTTGCTTGATGTTTTACTCCCATCTAGTGCTTTTTATCAAAACTGCTGGTGCTCTGCTTCTGATACAGGACTAGGCTGGGCTGAGCAAGTATCATGTTGTCTCTAACCCAGGGGTTCATCAAATTTTTTTCCATCTGACTACTAAAACCCCCAGCTCTTTGTCCTTCCCTCCTCCTAGGGAGAGTGGAGGTGCAGGAAGGAGGGAAATTCCTGAAGACTTTTGCTCCTGTCTCTCATACAAAACACTTTTTCATGATGGTTTTCTTGTCAGAGGAAACTTAAGAGTTATGCTTGTTTGAAGTGGGTTTCTTAAATCATTCTTGCTGCTATTGATGGGAATGGGAAGGCTGCGATATGAAATACAGCATTTTTATTGATGTTCAGTGATGCCTGCTCAGTGTATTTAAACCCTAATAAAAACTAGTGACAAAAAATCATTTGTGAGGGAAGCAGGTGAAACTAGCCCTGTTCCTGGCCTCATATAATTTGCAAAATCTCCACCAAGTTCTTCCAAGTGTGATTAAAACTGGTGAGCCTTCAGGTCCAAGCAGCCCAAAATGGGGGTTTAGGGTCTCAGCTGTTTTGAGAGCATGTGGTTATCAGCGTTTGAAATTCCAGATGAAATACAGTGACTTTCCCCCAGCTGCCCCAGACAGGCTCTGAGATGGCTCAGCCCTAGGACAGCTAGTGTAATGGGATGAAGCATTCAGAGGCTGAGGTGGATCTGCAGAAGAACTGCTTGACCCAGACAGATGCCCCATGTACCTGCATGGATCCAGGCAGTGGGGGAGCCCCCAGCTGAGCGGGGTTGGCCATGAGCTCCACCAGCGCCCATGGCTGTTGGGTCCTGGGGAGTCTATTCTGCCTGCACATGCCTCTAGGACAGCGCTTATATAAAACACACTCCTCTGGGGAGGACGTGTTGGCCAAAGCTGGGTCTTCCTCCTTGGGACAGTGTGCTGAGCCCAGGTTTTCCTTTGCGGTAGCACACTGTGCCAACAGTGGTAGCACCCCGATGACTCCTTGAGGAGGTGGAGAAGGAAGGTGAGCATCCCTGGGCTGTGAGGCACTAACACAGTCCCTGTTGTGCGTCAGCTCTCCTTTTGTCCCCTCCTGCCCTACATTGGTGGGGAAGGGAGATGCTCAGTGTAGAAGCATGGCTTGGCTGGCTCTCTCGCCCTTTGGATGCCAGTCTCCTGCTCTCTCTGATCACACAGGAGGACTTTACCCCTAACTGGGCAAGGTCAAAAGCACCAATCTGGTGACCTGTGGCAGTGCTTGACACCTTCATCACTTTGCAGAGCTCATGCGTTTAGCACAGGAGGTGCAGGCTCCTGTTTAAAACTACTGCCTTTCCTTAGGTACCTTTCACATCCCCCCTCAGAAGTTGCCTCTGGAGGCTTACACACCTGCAGCAGCCAGGCTGGCGATGGATACCCACAGCACGCTTCCTTGCTGACAAGCTCTCTCTGTAAGAGTGGCCCCTCGTCAGTCACTGTGGATTTCAATGCATGGGCACCGTTGCTCTGGGTTTAGTGAATGGTATCACTGAGGAAGACTGTGGTCTAGTGGGACCAGCTGCCCTGGATTTAGAAGGAAACTTGGTGTCCTAAATTTGTCAATGACTTAGGAGCCATAGACACTTCTGGAAGTTTGATCCCATGACTTTCCTTTCCTGTTGCGTTGCTGCCAGGCTGCATTATTTTTGCCATTGACTTTATGCCTCTTTATTCCTTCTAATCGAAATTCTGACTCAGACTTCTCTTTAAACTAATTTATACGATGAATGTTTTAGGAGCATGATGAGGAAGTGTAGGAAATCTTATGCTTGTGATTGAATATTTACAGGCATAATACAGACTTCAAGCCAGCTCTGAGTGTTTGGCAGCCCATACCCAACTGAGGAAGTAAGAGCTCAGGTAAGATGACTGACTCTCATTAAAATTCAATGAAAGTCATTAGTTTGCTTTTACCTTGTGAATTTTCTAGGGGTGGCATATGACCCAGTATTGTAGTGTAAATATGAAATTCTCATGCATGGGTTTTGGAGGTGCGCAAAGCAGGCAAATGGGCTGTTTGGTCCTTATTGTAAATGTAGTTTGCTCTTTTGATACAACTGTTAGGACATTAATTAAAAGGGCATTAGAGGACATGATTGTGTCATGGGAAAACCGGCAACTAAGCCAGACTCCTAAGATTGAGGTGTTGTGTTTTGAAGGAAAAGGAGCCTTCTGTGGGTTAGTGTTGATTTGCTGGGGATCCTGCACAAATCCCATCTTGGCTGTACTGACGAAATATTGACGTGTCTCTGGCCTGGATCCCTCTCTACTCTGTCCTCTCCCACCATTTCTTTTCATCTCCAGCAGGACTTCATGAAGTAAACTGAGCGTGGGATAGAATGGTGTCTCCATGTTTCTCTGACATCTCTCCTTGTGGACAGTGATAAATCTACTGCTCTCCCTGTTGCTGAGATTTCAGCCATGCTGAACATAAATGGCTCCTCATTTTACACCCATCACTGAACCTCACTGAGACACTTTGCTTTTCCTCCCAAGTTTCTGCAGTCTGTCTCTCTCTGTCCCCTGTGCTGCTCACACCACCACTTGTTCCAGCTTGGATTGATCCAACCTCTGTGTTTCTTACTTAGCTGTCATTTGTAAATGGGCACAAACTTGAACATAAGAAGTTCCATCTAAACATGAGGAGGAACCTCTTCCCTTTGAGGGTGGCAGAGCACTGGAACAGGCTGCCCAGAGAGGTGGTGGAGTCTCTGTCTCTGGAGGCATTCAAAACCCACCTGGACATGTTCCTGTGCAACCTGCTCTAGGTGGACCTGTTTTGGCAGGGGAGTTGGACTAGATGATCTCCAGAGGTCCCTTCCAAACCCCTATCATTTTGTGATTCTGTGATTTATTGCCCCAAACACTGTTTTTTGTTCTTTGCTTTGGCCACTTTTTTGGCACCATCGAAGACCACTGCTGCTACCAAAAATTCAAGCTTCCTTCTACCTCTGCATGCTGCGACTTTAGTGTCCCTAGCTTTGCTCCTCATCTTTCTTCTTCTGCTGCTTCATGAGTAAAGTCCCTTTCCTTAGATGTTCTGTATTTTCCTTCTCCGCATCATTCCTGGATTCCCATTTCTTTTGTCTTCCATCGGGGTGCACCCTGCTCTGTTTTTTCTCCCCTTTTCTCCCAGTGAGTATCTAGACAAAGCTGTTTTGCTCTCTCCACAGTATGATGTGGCTTGTTTTCTTTTGCTTTTACCCTTCTTTCCCTCTCTGACCCTTCATGGTCAGTTTAACCACATCCATGAAACCTCAGCTGTATTCCATCTAGGAGCAGAGACCATGTTGCTTAAAAGCCGTAAAGCTTTGTGTTTGCTTCGTAGTAGCAAAGATAATCTTTGCAAGAAGGTGGTAAAACGGCAGTCAGAGTTCTTCCAACAGCAGAAAATGCACAAAGGCCAGGAAAATGTTAAGCAACATATAGGCAGATAAATATCAAATACAATGCACCAATTAATATTCTAGTGGGATGGACTTTGATAAACTGGCATGCCATTCTGCAGGTTTTATTTTTAACAGATGGGAAAGAAAAACAACATTTGGTCTAGAGCCTCTGTCTGTCTGAATGAGGTTTTGCTCATTTTGGGGGCTGCAGCTATTCTAAACATGGCAACCTGATTTAATTAGCTGACTAGGATCCTGCTTTATCAGTGATTTTTTTGTTGTTTTGTTTTGTCTTGTTTTGTTGGGGTATTTTTTTTTTTTTTTTTAATTTTTGTGCCTAAATGCACTCCAGCAAAACTGACAGTACTCAGAGCTCCCAGACTGCTCTGGCCAAGTTTCTGGCTGAAATGTGCAAACAGAATAGCTGATGAAATAATAGACATGTTCATGCTGGAAACCTTTCTCTTTCCTTTTTCAGGGCAAATTGAGTATCTATTGATTCATTGTTTCTACCAGATGGGGAGCACAGCAGTAGTTCCTCTATGTTTCCGAAAGCAGTATCTTTCACAGAGTTTGCTTTGGTTGACAAGTTATTTTCCCTCTGATTTGAATCTGTCTCTAATGCGTGCTTTTGGGGTATTGATTGCACCAGCAGACGAGCTCTGATTATGGTTCTTGTGTGACTGCCAAGGTCCTGCAATGCACAGGGAGACTGTTTTAGCCTCTTCCCCTTGAAAGCCCAAGACTTCTTAGGGATGGGATAAAAAGCATGAGGTCCATTAAGCAAAGAAGCAAATCCTGATGCCTAGGAGAGATGCAAAGGCAGTCAGACTAGACAGTGATGCTATGTCCTTTGTGCATATTTAAATGTGGCACCATAAAAGGGCTCGTGCCAAATCATAGAATCATAGAATGGTTAGATTGGAAGGGACCTTAAAGATCATCGAGTTCCAAACCCCTGTCATGGGCAGGGACATCTTCTGCCAGACCAGGTTGCTCAAAGCCCCATCCAACCTGGCCTTGAAACGCCTCCAGGGATGGGGCATCCACAACTACTCTGGACAACCTGTTCCAGTGTCTCACCACCCTCACAGTAAAGAATTTCTTCCTCATATCTAATCTAAATCTCCCCTCTTTCAGTTTAAAACCATTACCCCTCGTCTTATCACTGTACTCCCTGATAAAGTCCATCCAAGATATTTGAGGACTTCCTCTCTGTAAAAGGTCTGTTGTCTCAAATAAGAGTTCCAATTACAGCACAAATCCAGCATTATGGATTTTTATTTTCAAGCATGTTATGCTGAGCTAAGCTTATAGGAGAGAAGACAAGGGAATTAACCTAGGTTTATTAATTTCATATGATATTAATAGTTGCAATATCAGCATCTCCCCAACTAAGCCATGTGGATACATAGAGTGCTGAATTGAAGGAATGGTTCTCGGAACTCATCTGGCCAGTTCTCCCAGGCCTTATGTGATACACATCCCTGACCCATTGTCCGTTTTGTTGGCTGGTTTCAATCTCATTTGAAAGGGACACGAAAGTGCCCAAAAAGTGTTCTTGTTGATGGTCTAGGATGACCCAATGAGAAAAAGAAAAGGTGGTGTTGGATCTTACTGAATCTCTTTGCCAGAAATTGGCAGTGCCTCAGTGTGTGTGTTTGCTGGCCCACCTGCTTACAGGTGTTTTCAAATTGGCTGCCACAGGTATTTCCCTTTCTTGTTGCTATCAGAGGCAAATGAGAGTAGGCACTAGGACTTACTGCATGTAGGATGAGAAGAAAGTTTATGAGACACGCCACAAATCCATGGGAAAGAGTCATTAGTTCTGCTGCTCACAGAATAGTTCAGGTGTTCGGTTGCTTTTTTTTCCTTTTAAAAAAATTCTGCATTGTTCTGTTTGTTTGTTTGTTTTTCTGCTTAATTTAAACAGGGTTAAAAGTTATTAGAAAATTCAAGCAAAGCAGGAGAATTTTTTTTACCATTTTTCCCCTCTGAATATTCCAGATAGCCGCTGCCTCCTGTGAAGTGTTCATGGCAGGGAAAGCAAGCCGACAGGTTGCTAGCTGAGGAAGAGGTCTTCTGCAGGGATTGAGCCATGTATGTGAAGAGCAGTGAGAGTTACAACGGTGCTGAATCTGGGGAGAAGGTCACAGCAGCACCAGGACCCTGTGATGGATCATCCAGTAATTTAAGTTGCAGCCATGCTGGCCACCATTGCAGGTTTTTAATGCACTTGAAAATTATCATTGCATATATACATACGTACATAAGTGTATGCCATCTTTCCTGAGCATGGGAGGTTTTTATTGCCTGGACTCGTGCTTGACAGCAAATGTGCCTCAAATCCACTGCCAATTTCTGTGTATGGATGATTTCCTTCCAGTTATACACCATGTAATACACTCACTGTCAAGTGGCAGAGGTAACCCCTTAGCTGCGGTACAAGATCCTTTCTCTGCAGAGCAGCCTCATGCAGGCCAAGGGGCCGTGCACGTGCAGATACATTTCTGCATAGCCGCACTCCTGGCTTTATGTGTTTTTAAAAACCTGAGGATCTCCTACCTGTGCACAAAACAAGACGGGAAGAATGTTTTGAGCTCAAATACTAACTCTCAGGAGTTGGGACAGAGCAATATAATATAACTGTAACTTGGTCTTTTGTATGCACAGTAATGTAGACTTTAATTAAAATACCATGTTCTGCTATTTTTTTCTGTAGATGGCAGCCTCAGTGGGTGCCCAAGAGAACAGCAGCAAAACTAATGAAATGGGGCAGGACTGTGTAGTGGAGGCGTGTGCTGTCTGGAGGACTCTGGCTTTGCTTGCTGGAGAAGTCTGGAAATGCATAATGAATGAAGCAGGATACTGCAGAAAGTCATAAAACGGCCTCAGACGGGAGGCTTGACGCCTTTGTGGAGAACTAGGTTCTGTTTCTTGCTCAGCCACAAACTTGATTTCTATCCCTTAAACTGAAAAGTTGACCACAAAGTGCATGCTTCTCATTTTCTGCATGTCCAAGGAAAGGCAGATCGAGTTGTCCTGTTTTTTTTTTAAGAGAGGAGCTAACTTCAGAGGCAGTTGGTCGGAGCTTTGTCTGGAAGATGAGCTATAAGAAAGCGCTGGACAGTGAGGGTCTCAGCCTCATTATTCAAATTTTGCAAATGCTTTTGATAGGCCTATACTTAAATTTTCCCATCTCTTAGTCCTCTGTTTGTAAAATGAGGAAAGTAATTCCTAGATATCCTAACCAAACTGTAAGGAATCCTTAGTATATGTGGAGTATAAGATGCTGCAGTGGGAACAGCTGGGAGGAAAACACCAATTTTGTTTGAGGCAGGATTTGATGTGAAGTAAATAAGGATAAGAGATGCATATTATAGTAGCAGCGTAAAAGTAAATAGAAATATTTAGCCACTCACTGAGGAAGACAGGGGCTTTGTATAAAAATATAGTCTACAATCATGTAATTAAAGGCTGTATTTTAACTTGAAGCTGGAGTAAGGAGGCTATGTGGGTGGTTTTAGCTCTGATATTTCTTAGTCACTGTGTTTCTGCTTTAATAGGTGGCTTTTCAGATGTAGTTTTTTATGTAATGGCACAGTAATAACTTCCATAACATAAGCTTAACATCACATTAAAAGCACACATCTTACTTTAAAACAGACGCAGTTTGTGAGACAAAATCATGCCCTTCTCTTCCTGACACTTATTTTCTCTCTATCCTCATTTGTCTTGTTGTCACCTCTGTGCTCTCTGGAAGAACACGCATGGGCCAGTGTCACAGGTTTGTCCCAGGTTTGTCCAACACCAGTGACCTGGCACTTGAGGTCCCCCCACCCCCTGCCTTTGGACCTGCAGAGCCCCTGGAGCAGGCTGTGGTGTAAATGACAGCTGGCAGTTTCAGAGCTGATGCTTTGTTTGCCAGCCTTGCTCTCTCCCCAGCCTTTGAAGCCTTTGAGATACCCAGGGATTTCACATGAGGGTGTTTGCTGAGCATGAAACCTATCGAGTCAGCACTCGCTGAGCAGAGGCATTGATTATTTTTTTTTTTTTTTGGCTTTGCCTCAACTGCTTCTGGATTCTCCCATTTAATCCCACTTGAATTGGGGTTTTTGTTTTGTGTTGTTTTCTCCGTATGCATTGCTTTTGTCCAACTGTGGTTTGTTACAATGATACATGATTTCTCTTTCTTTCTCTAACAGGGAGTAAGGGGTGATGAGAAACCAGTGCTGGCCACCCACTACCATCCCACTACTGTACTTTTTGAGGCCAGAGTTGTGTGCATCTGCAGGAGGGAGTGATGCTGAATACAGAAAACTTGAAGCCAGGGTATATTTTACAGCATGGCAATTACAATGCAGGATTTGTAAGAAATGTTTGCGTTTTAAAATGTTTTATCTTATGTTTAAAGGACTGTGTTTCTGGCAGGGAAAGAATATATAAGGGCATTAAACAACTTTTTTTTGCAGGCAATTAAACAATGAAGCCAATCCGAGGCATTTAAATAATTGTAACAGATGTTTATTGCCTAGTGCAGTTTACTGCATCCTATTATTCCCTTTACATACAGGAGAGAAGAACACATGGCAAACTGTACCATAAAAGGAATTCTTTACTGCCTTCTGAGCAATGTGGCTGCTTCTCTGACTTCTTAATTGAATCACCTTGGGAACGAGTCAGTAATAAATAGTATTTGGAGAGCAGACAAGTGACTAACTGCCTGAAGGAGCAGCAGCAACTGGGGTGCAAAGATGTGGGGCTGGCGGTAAATACCTTTGAGCAAACAAACTGCAGTGGGATTGCTCGAAGAGTGATGCTTGGTTCACTCTCATGAAGGATTTCAGTGCTTCCTGAGTTTGTGGGTTTCTGGAGACTCTTCTTTCCTGAAATCCATTTTGTGTGCTCCATTGAGAGAGGAAAGGCCACCTGGGTCCTTGGGTAGGCTTTGGACAGGACATTTGTAATCCCAGTTTACCACAGGTTTGCTATGTGACTTTATTTCTCACACCTCATCTCGGTGAGATAGGGTAGCAGTTCTTTCCAGTCTGCTCAAGATGTCACATACAATGTGAGGGTGGATGTCCTGGGTCAGGCTGAAGGTGCAAGGAGTTTCATCTCCTGTAATGGCCTCAGGTGGATGACTAGGTAACAGTGAAGGACAAGCATATGTAGTATTTCCCCAAAACACTCTGCAACCATTTTTGTTGTAGGGACAGATGTTTTCTGTGTCTTTAATAATGTATTTATTAGATCATTTATTTAATTCTGTATATTTAATAATGATTCTTGGGTTTTGTTCATTCTTCCCTTAAATTCATGCAGAATTTTAGTGTTCAGAACAGCCTGAACCAGCCAATGTAAGGCTCTAGAACAGCAAATGTCCTAGAGAAATTCATGAGCTCTTCATCACCTAGTTTAAAAAAAAAAAAAAAGAAAAGAAAAAAAAAGAGGGAAAACAAAAGAAGTCTGCTTTCTCTAAACAAATAAAAAAATGCCAACAACTCCCCTCCCAATCCCAACTCCCCAGATAAAGCCCTGTAGACTTTTAAACTCTTGTCTGGTTTCTCTCCAGTTGTCTTATCCTTGGATTTGACTAAAATTTGGGGTTTTTTTCAGTGAGCATTTCTTTTCAACTTTTTGGTTCAGTTCAGCATCCAAAGCTGCTTTGTGAATTTGGGTCAGATTTGACAAAATTTGAGAATCTTTCAAAATTCTAAAGATGTTTACATTTTTATCCAGAACATTTTCAATGTTTTTAGCTTACATAGCAAAACACCAAGTTTTGATGGTGTAAATCATGAGAGAAACAGAACGTTTGTTTGCCCAGCGCTGGTTACATGGTGCCAAGGCGTGCCCACAGGTAGGCTTGTATTGTAATCACGGCATCTGTTACTCTGAACTCAAAACTTCTTTCTGCTCATTTCTCTTTTTCTCCTTGCACCATAGCTTTCTAAAGCTCAAGCTGCCAGTGAAGGGCTGTGCAGGGTGGTTTTGGTGCATTGGGTTTGCGGGTCTGTCTTTCTCGGCCACCTTCCCTCCCTGTGAAGACCAGAGTCTAGGATGTTATTCTTGCTCCCTCTTGTTACACTCAAATCATTTTTGTGGATGAAAGCAAACACACCTTGTAGTTAAAGTCAAGATTTTATTGTTAGTGTAATTGAAATCTGAATAGTCTAATGCAAGAATTATTATTAGTGTTAATCTTGTTACAAAAAAAGAAGGAATACTTCTATATAGAGAAAATTTCAGTAATAACAATAATACAGTTAAAGCTGTTATTTACCTACCTTCTGATTTTCTACATCTTTTTCTTGGTGTTACGCTTACTCTTTGACTGTCCTCTGAGCCCAAGGTTGGTAGCTTCAGTTTGGCCACAGTGGAGAGGGTGTCAGGGCCACTCATTGGCATTTGGAGACCTTCACTGAGAGGAACACGGTATCGATGTTTTCTTCTTCTTCACTCCTCTTTTCTTCCTTCTTTCTCTCTCCCCACATTTGATTTGTCATTCTAACATACTTTTAGACCTCGCTCTTTTTGCATTTTCTGCTGCTCCACATTACATCAAAATTTACTATTTATGCTGCCCTTCATGAATGTTAGATACTGTGTCTTTGTTCTCTTCCTTACCCCTAGAACCAGTTTTCTACAGGTCCAGGACTGCACTTCTTTAACTGGCCACTGGTGAGTTGTTTAAAGCCATAGGGTCTCTAGGGCCAGCCTGTGGCCCTTCCATTATCACTCCATGCTTGCGCTCCTCTATACCACCTCCTCTGTAGTGCATCACTACATTAGAGTTGTAAAAATCCCATTCTTCACAGAAAAAGTGCTTGTTACTGTGATCTATATAAAATTAGTCTTGTACTGATGCAAAGATAAACAAAAGTAAAATGAACAACCATAGCCACCTGGTCATCAGAAAAATTGCCATTACAGCTGAACCAAGCTTTGATGATGTTTCTAAATTGCTCTGGTCTGGTGGTACCTGCCCTTTTCCAGTGCAGCGTTTCATCCTCAAGTAAATTGTTATTACATGCATGACCTTCACAAGGGTCTGCCCACGGCTGGGTGGAAGCTGGGTAGGGCAGGGAGGAGGGCAAGCAGGGGAGAATCAGTCAACCCCAACAGTGGGATGTGGATCAGTGCCTCTGCCTCCCAGTGCAATCAGGAGCTTTTATGAAAAGTCCTGTCAGTTTGTAAGAAACCCTCTAGCAGGTTTTGATCTTCCACTTGTCCTGGCAATGTGAGCAGGTGATAGCTGAACTGGGAGTGCTTAGAATTTCTCTCTTCCCTATCCTGATTATTCAAAGAAACCTTCATTGGAAAGGCTAAATCCCTTCCCAGATGTCTTAGGAAAGATCATATGTTTTTCTTAAAGCTAAAGAAATCCCAGTGTAATTTCTCAGCTCCAGTTTGGAGTCACTCCTAGGTGTGCCACTGGGCTTCCTTCAGGAACAGAAACCACCCCACACAAATTGGGGTGACAGAAACAGGCCAGAGTGAGTAAGGACAGCATTTGACTGAATAACCTAGAGAAGAGATAAGCAAGAGATAAGATAACCTGCCTCTGTACCTCTGGAGCATCCCCACAGGCAGCATGACACCGCAGGCAGAGTCAGGTGATGTGTACAGGTATCATCTCTGCTGAAATCAGGGCAAACTTTTTTGAAGTGGCAGGACCTGGAGTCTTGCTCAGAGCAGTTGGGCCAGCCTTGTGTCACTTCAGCTGACTGAGCTCAGCGGTGGCACCCTGGGGACCAGAGAGTGAAAGAGTCATCTTGACCCTTAGCTTTCTCATCACCTTTCCCATAACTTTCTAAAACCAGCTTTCTATCATTTCTTTCTCAGGCAAGAGTCTTAGCAACAACCTTTTTGTATGTTAGAAAGCAATAATCAAATCAGCCTGCCTTCTTGCTGAAGCAGAACAAATCCATGGCTGTGTTCCCAGCAGTAAACAAAGGTAAACAGATGTGGGATTGTGGTCATCTCCTTCCCAGCAGGAGGGATTATCAGAAAAACTCCATAAATAATGAAAATGTAAATGGGACAGAAAATTAATTTTTAGATGAAACTGGAAGCCCTTTGCATACTACTCTTCCAGTTTAGGCAGAGTGCAATCTCTGTCTCACCTTATAAAATTAAGAGTGATTTTCATCTCGGTGAATATTTTAAAACTTTGAACTTTCCACAAATCCCCTCCCATGTTTGTTTGTTTTCCCATTGTTGTGTTTGCTGGCTACTTAAAAATATGAGATTTTCTTTCCTATCCATTCCCATTTTCTGTACTTAACCCTTTTCCCCTTCCTTCCCCCCCTCCCCCCTCTTCTTACTCTGCAAGATCTCTCAGCAGCACATTACCCAGCTTACCCAGCTCCTATCCCAAACTTTTGGGCATCAACTCATGTGCTTAGTTATGTGTTTTCACATGCAGTGTTGGAGTAGTAGGCAAGAGGGAAGTTGAAAATAATATAAATTCAAGGCAAATAGAGCTGCATTCTCGGTTCATGTCTCGTCACTGAGCATAGGAAAGTGTATGTCTTACTATTCCCTGTCTACATCATCATTATCATTGCCATTTGCAGATCATTCTGGAGACTGAGTCTGTTCTTTGGAAAAAAAGCAAAGCAGGACAATCCACTCTCCTACTATACCTCCAGTTCTGACACAAAGTCAATTATGGTGGATTTCGTATTAAAATAACATCTGCCTTAAAATCAAGGAGTGGCTGGGCAAGAGTGGCACTGGATACAGCCAGCTGAGAGGACACAGAGGCTCCAAGAGCCTCTCTGTAAACTGTGGGTCCCCTATGGGGATTAGATGACCCAGGAGCTGAGTTTCCCTCATCTGAACAAATACTCTGCTTCTTGCTTATTTGGAATGGGGAGGCTGCCTGAGCATCTGTTCCTGTGCCTTAGTGAATGTCAAATTGGGGATGCTCCTGCCACAAAGAGAGTACATGTCAATGTAGTAGTGGATTTTTCTTTTCTTTTTTTCCAAAAATGGGGCCAGGGAGCTCCTGGCATCCAAAGGTCCAAGGCTGACTTCCAGGAGGAACCTCTGCTGGAAGCTAAGGAGTGGGCAAGCAGCTAATGTGCTGTGAAAAGCAAGCCCTTGTAAAGCATTTAGGCTGCATTCAGTGATGCCATAACACGGGGTCCTAGTCTTTGAGGAGGGAGAAAGTGTAACTGCACAGAAAGGCTTGGTAGAAGAGTCTGGAGCCAAGGCTGCCACTGAATTTATTGAAACCTGCTGGATTTTGGCATTTATTGGGGGATGATGAAATAGCAACCAGAAGATGGCCCCATCATACAAATCCTTTTTAAAATATGCCTTACAGTGAGTCTTCCACTTTCACATGAATGATGTGGGCTTCCACCTGCGCAGGAGGGCTAGCAGTGCTGAGAGCTGCTTGCAGGCGTCGCTTCCGTGGGGCACAGGAAGCTGCCAGAGCACGCGGCTGCTCTTTGCCATGGGGCTGGCAGCTGGCACGGGAATTCACGGAGACGATTTCCAGCCGCCCGGAGGCACATCCTTCTTGTCAGAGGGCATGAAACTGCACTTGCGCAGAGCTCTGCCGTGTCGACAAGCATCACTCCTGGCCATCAGCTTGCCCCAAGAGCATTCCCTGTCACTCCGGCAGTTAGAGCATGTCATAATCCGTGAGATGAAGAGCATTAGTGCCACATTCCTATTAGAGCATTATGGATTATAGCAATCCTATCCCTTGGGAAATAGTTCAAAATTTCTTCTGTTCAAATTGGAGAGAAAAGGAGAATATTGTCACTATTTCTGTGGAATGAAAATTAAAGAAAAATCAGTTGGGAAAACTCATGCATTCCGACCATCTCAGATTGCTTCTTTTTTTTTTTTTCCTTGTTTTTTTGGTCAGGTCAAAATTTTAAATAGCAAAATGTTTTATAAAATGGGTATGTACTCTTTTAAAATATCACAGCAGGCAGAATGTAACCCAATAATATAATGAAGCCAAAATGACATATTTAAATACTATGTAAACAAGCTGAGGTAGTTGGAGCCTCCCCCTCCGTTTCCACTCTGTTCAACTTTCTTGAAGTTAACACATTTCTGGGAAAATATCTTCAGCAAAATATATTTTTCTGTCTGTTTTGTTGAGAAATCTTGTTTGCTTTGCTTAAGCATCCATAGTATACTGTATTCTACACTGTGGCTTTACAAAAGCTGGTGAGGATGCTGCCTCTGCAGGAGACTTTTCCTCTCCTGAGTGAATTGTGAGGCTTTTATTCAGGGTGGGGTGGGGAGAAAGTAAAAACCAGTTTGATCCAGAATGACAATGTTTTGTTGTACCCCTGTTGAACTGAAAGCCATTGATTTTAGATTGGAAGGAAAGGATTGCTCTACTCAAATAATTTAATTTTATTTCCATGCTGAGCATTCCTTGGCAAAAGTAAGGCAAATGCAGCAAATGCTAAGTTTAGGCACATCTCACAGGCTGTTGTGGATTATGGTTGCCTCTTAGCCCATATTACCCAACGTGAAGTCACCTCCTCTGGTGCTTGGAGCACTTGGAGAACCCAGTTTAACCTCATCTTTTGTGGGACGTCATCTGCACCCTCATGTCCCTGGAGACTCCCCTAGCAAGCACCATGAATCAGGCAGTATCTCGGGATGGAGAAATGCCATCTCTCCTGTTGATGGTTTCCAGTATCTATAAAGCTGTTTAATGTTTATTGGAACGAAGTCTGGAACATAAGGGTTTCTCCTCTAAGCCGAGTGCCCTCACCAGATGACAGCTGATCTGGCTCATTGAATGTTTTAGTCTTTGTGGAAACTATATAAATTCCAGCAGGAGAAAATGAGGAAAATTTACCCCTGAGTGTCCAGAAGCATGCTGGTAATGTTGCTCTCCTGAAAAGCTGCGAATCCTCGTTCAGGTCCCCTCCTCTGGTCTGGGAGACCTGAAGCAAGGCTTAGTGTCATCCAGGCATCTTAGAAGCACTTATAAAGTGAAATCAAGGGGCCAGTATGAGAGGGGAGCCAAGGGGTCCTCAATGTTTTTAAGGGAGAAATTGTAAAATGCAATTGTAATATTAGCAAGTGTTTGATCTGGACCACCATAGTGGTTTCTTCTGCCCTTAGAGACACAGTGCAACTCTCACCGTGGTCTACGGGTCCTAGCCTCTTTCCCTCTACGTTTTTACATTGGCTAATGCCTGGATAAGCCAATCTCTGCAGCCACTTTAAGTGACAAGATGAAGAGGAAGATAGAATAAGATTCAGTGCCAGAGAAAAAAACAGGGAAATGCTGATTTAAGGTCCCAGCCTCTCTCATTTCAGGTCACAGGAGAGAAAGCGGAGAGGACAGCTGCAGCTTGGGGACACAGAGCCACGGTGCTGGTGCCAGAGGAGAGCTGCTCACTGAAACGAGACTGATGGCTAATGACTGGCGTAAAGGGCTGAAGTTATCAGTCAGCGGTGGTCGGTACACACCGATAAAATTCCAGGGAGGTTACTTGCCTTGTCCTGTGCCATTTCTTTAACTTGTGTCTTGTGAGATGGGGGGGGAGAGGAACAGATGATTTGTTTGTATTAATAAAAGCTTATTATAGTACTGTGGATTTACATGCTGCTTTGCAAACTTAGCTGTGCTCCTTACTCAAAAGAGTTTATACCTCTAAGTCTTTCATAGAAATTCCCCTGAATAAACTCAATTAATTATTTGGAGGGGAACAGTGGTGAAATGGGAATCACCTAACCCTGACCTTAGAAGTGAATTTATGACTGCATGAGGTGAATTTGAAGCATTGTGCTGACTTATTTGCTTGAGTGCCTAACTAAAAAGCTGACTTTTTTGTTTCCTTGCTTTCTTTTGTCATGATTTGTGTTTTGTGTCAGAAACATGCAAAACCGTGCTGTTTCCTGGAGCCGATCCCTGCTGTGTCTGACCAGTAGGTAAGGTTATTAATTTCTTTTCAACGCACAGAAATGCCATTTTTGTGTGTGTATGTGTCTGCATCCTTGTCATTGGTACCTCATCTGAGAGAAACATCTGCTGCTTGCTCAGTTTCCCTCTTAGACCTTTACCTCCTTCTTGTCCTGATTCAGACTAAGAACAACCTGAGGAAGAAAAGTCCTCTCCAACACCTCCGTGTGCCCAGCCTCTGGATGTAGTCTGCCTGTGGCTTCTGGTCATGGAGGGAAAGCCAGGGAAGGTGGTGAGTCATGGCTTTCCCCCATGGCAGTCCTGGCTCCACATCCCTGGAGATGCAGAGGCTGCTAGATGGGAAGTGTGGCAAGCAGGAGTGCATCCAGCTTTTAACCTTCATCCCCTACCTTCCCATCTCATGCTCTGGTATGTGGTTTCTCCTGCCAGCTGCAAGAAAGGGATGGCCATCCTCCCTCCTCCCTGCTAACTAGCAGTACTGGAGGTAAGTAAGTTTTGGCTAAGTACCACGACAAACCATTTCTGGGGCCAAGCAGAAGGGAACCTGGCAGATGTATTCATGCAGAACTGAATTTTGCCATCCTCAAGGACCCAGAAAAACAAAGACCTGGCACTGACTGAGCTTAAGGCAGTGATTTTTCAGACTTTGTCAGGCTGCTGCCCTAGGCTACATCCTGCTTGGATTATGTATGTCAAAGGACAGGTCTGTATGTACTCTTTAGAGAATATTGAATACTAAGGTCCTCAGCAGCATCGAGCTAGTGAGATTTCTGGGTCTGACTGCAGAGCAGTCATGCTGTAAAGAACCTGGACTTGCCTTCCCTGCTTGTAAAGACTTTTCCCTTCCCTTAGAGAGGAAGCGACTTGTGTCCAGTTAAGTGAAAGGCATATTAGCTTGGCCCATCTTTGTAACAAGCTGCTCCCAAATCTGAGTCACGTTCAGATCCAGAGGCTAACTTTGTAGCTGGAGCCCACCTGTAGCATTAATGGAAGTGTTTCATTTAAAGCAGCATGGAGCTGGCTCGCAATGCTCGTGAGAAACATTTTGTACTGTTAGCAGGCGCTGGTCCTGCTGGGAAGGGGGTAAATGAATTCTGCTGGCTCTGGGAGGCAGGGAGCTCATTACTTACCTGCAGTAGGGAAGTAATAGGGGAGGGCGAGGTGACAGCTGGAGAAAGGGAGAGAAGAGTCTTGTATGTGGACTCCTAGCTGCTCTTGACTTAACGGTGTGGATGCAGAGATAGGAGGGTTGGGGTAGGCGCTGAACGGGGCTGGACACACACAGGCAAGCAGAGCACCCACCACCCGTGGCTGGTGTTTGGGCTACATGTCCAGAGCTGAGGCTGGAAAGATGTCTCAAGGCCAGTGTGTGCTCAGCACGAATAGTTGCCCAGGTGTGGGTGAGCACTGTGGGATCCCTGGGCTGGGCTTCTGCCTGCTCACTCAATGCACTGCTTTACCAGGCTTGCCCAGTCGTGATGCTGATGTGAACTGCAACATGATGCCGTGAGTGGTGGCAGCAAAAACTCCATTTTTGTCTTCTCCTGGTGTGGCCCTTGACTTGAGTTTGAATCAAAAGTGCTGTACAGATCTGGACTTTTTTTTTTTTTTTAAATTCTGTCACTGTAAAAGATTTTATGTCGTTGTGATTTATATAAATTGGGAGGTACAGCTTCCTGGCGTTCTTTCTTTTCTGTCTTAATGGCTTTTAGAGCTGTGTTACAGCCAAAAAAAAAGAAAAGAAGAGACAGGTGTTAATTTCGGGAAGAGGAGGTCATCAGAAAAACTGACTGTATGTCTACCAGGTGCCTTTTCTGTGTTCAGGGATTTTCTGCAACCAATGGAGGGGCTAAAGCAAGTTTGGCCATAGCTGCTGCTTTTTTGCCTATGAAAGGCAGGGCCTGACTCCAGAGTTGTGTGGTGGGAGCTCCAAAACGCCGAGCAATTCCCCACGGTGAGCTGTCTCACCAGGTACATGCTACTCATCGAATTTCCGCTCCTGAGCTCAGTGAGCATCAGCTCCAAACCCTGCAGGGGTCCACCCAAATGCTGCCTTGTGTGCAAGGGGTGATGATGCACCAAATAGCCCTGAGCAGCAGCAAAATTTGCTCGGACGGTTGGGTCTGTCACACACCTTGTTCATAACCTCTTTGTGTTTGATTCCTTTAACATGTGAGAGCAAAGAGAGACTGTGCTTTCAAAATTACTTGAGAGGCTCCCCATAGTCTAATGCTGGACTTTCTGTTTCTCTCATTGGCAAAGAGGTTACCCTTGCTATGCAGTCAAAAATTGATCCAGAGGGAAGCATTTACCCCTCTTTGACTGTTCAGTATTTGGTCCCCAGACGATATGATTGATATACAGTGTGCTGTATGTTTTATTAGGTGAAAAAGTACCCACTGAGGCATAGTATCATTTCCAAGGGTGACCTTGTGACAGCGGGCGGCAGCAGCGCACATAAAAATGATAAAAGCCTGGCTAAAATCCCTGGCTGCATAGGTTGAAGAGATGGCTCAGAAACTGTTGATAGATGGTTTAGATTAACAGATATGCGTAGGCTTAGAGGTTGACTTTTTTTAAATGAGACAAATCAGGGAAAGAAATGAATGCAGATGAGCACACAGAAAATCAAGAGAAAGGCAAATGTGAGAGAGGGGGAAGAGAGGAGAAAGGTTTGTTTTTATAAAAGAAAGCACTCTTTATGAGGAAATATGGCCAGACCAAGGTGTTGGTGTGTTGGATTGTGCTGCGGAAGGAAATGGGGAATGTAGACTGTGCTAAATAAACTGCACATGGGTTTCTCTGTCACTGTTAAGTTCTCTTTCTCTGTCTTTACTGCACTTGGTTATTTGTGGTGTGTATTTGTAGTGAGTTTTCTGGCAGCGTAGATAAATTATCACATTGATTTTTCTTTCTCACTTTTTTGGGGAGCAATGGGGAGGGTTTCTCTATATTATATAGAAAGCAGAGTGGCTGTTAACAACCTGCTGGGTTTAGTCTCCCACTATATGAAAGATGCCTGAACCAGAACTTGAAAACCAAACACCTTCAACTGCATTGGAGCTGGGGATCTACATCTGAATTTGCTATTTAGGACCATTTCTAGTATACCAAATATAGGAGCAAAAAGTTTAATACTGACTCCCCAGGACTGTATAAATCACAGCTCAAGACAAGGAATATCGCCAATTGATAAAATCAGTGATTGATGTGATCATGGTCAATGTAACAGATCTGATTGTTTTTGGAGCTGTCATTGCACTAGGAGTATAGAAGTAATGCTTTCTGTTCAGCACCGTTTGGGTTTTCATGCCCTGCTCTGGCAAAACAGAGATATTAAAAGCAAACAGCTGAGAAAAGGGCTTGAAGCAGTCAAGGGAAGAGAGAAGAGATTAATATTTCTGCACCGACACTGGAGATGAAAAGGGAGAGTTGTGCCTGTGACAAACATTACCTTGAGTCACTCATCACTGACAAATGGGTTTGCTGACCAGAGTGCATCATTTCTCGCCCAAGGAGTGTGACTCAGATGGGAAACTGGTGACCAGGAGTTTGTTACCTGAATTTCCCCGAGTTACCTTTCAAGGCAGTGGGATCTGCTAGCAAGTTGGGAAACACAGGAACTTAACCTTTAGTTCCCCAGCCTGTAAAATGTCCCTCAGAGTGTGCAGGGAGTAGTGAAAGAAAAGTGATCCTCACTGGAAGTGGTTATTTGTTGTTAGCATTTTCCAGCCTTCCACATCTAAACATTCTTTCTGAGTTTGTTGTTGGCAATAATGTGACTCCTACATGATCTCGGTTGCCTTTTCACACCTCAGTGTGCTCTGAGGAGCAAAAGTTCTCCCCATAGCAAAGTGTTAATCCAAAAAGTAGTATCAGTGTATTGCCAGTTATGCTGTGCTGCTCATCAGATCTCCCTGTGGTTGTGCCATGTTGGTTCGTCATGGTTTTGGTGGCTTCAGCTCGCATTGCACTCCTGCATCTTGTGTTTCACTTTACTGCTTTGGGGTGCTGGATACCCATACATATCTTCTTATAACTTGGGGTATCTATAACTTGGGATTATAGATACCAATGTTTAAGGTCAGTCTTACTAGTGTCCTCTGCCACCATGAAGCACATGAGCTGAAGCCCCTCTGAGGATTAGCCTGCTTTACCTGCTTTTGTGGGCAGTAAAATGATGATGCAAAGGGGTAGATGTGTGAGAGGCAGAAGTACGGCAACAGCAAGTGGAGGACTTGCTGCTGGCAAAGTTCATTACTTCAGCCCTGCTGGCCAGGAGGTTGTTCTAGCCGCCCTGCATGAAGTGGTGCATGTGGGACCTAAGCTGAGGCCAGCTCTGTTCCTGACAGCTCAGGGTTGCTGTTGGCTTCGAGGCAGGTGTGTCCAGGGAGTAAAGTTGGGATTTCACAGGGAAAGGTCTGGGGATGGCATGACAGTCAAGATCAGCTGTCAGGATAGCAAGAGTAATGACATGATCCTATAAATATTTACTTCCCACTATTTATAGGGCCATGTGTTACATGTTCTTTATGGTTATTTTAGTAGAATTAATGCTTAGAGGGTAGTCTCAATGAAAAATATTTCCCATGAGTGAGTCAAATCAAATAAATAAATTTGCTGCACACCATAAAATAGCGAAGGTACACTTAATTTTCTTGCTAGAATGACATCATTTCTGTAGAGATGCTAGCAAAATATCTCTAGTGCATACAGTGCTTTGAAATAAAAATAACTAGGATATAAGGTATCTTGAGTGCAATGCAGAAAGGACTGTGAAGGCTGAAAAGAAACATACATGTTTTGACTTCGATTTTTACTTCAGTTTTGGAATTGTCTGGTTTATATACAGCCACCTCAATCAAAACTGGTGCAGAGTAATTAACACTTCCATGTACACATGCCTAGGAGGTTGAGGACAATACGAATTCAGATACTGAAACGAAAGCCATCCCTTAAGAAAACATAGGTTCACTACGTGGTACAATTAGTAATACAGCAGTAAAAATGAACTCTTAAGTGAATATTCATTATGGATAAGGAAAGGTGTTTTATCATACATTTGGAAGTCACAGTGATACTGAAATTCTGTTTTGAAAGCAGGTAATGAAAGTGTTAGAGAGTCATTGCTTTCATTGAACATCCTAAAATTTACATGACCAAATAGCTCACATCCAGGAGTTCAGAAAAAAATTAACCAAGTAGAGCACACATTGGTTATGAGCAAACTGTGAAGAACACATCAGAGGAGGGGAGGTGTGTGCACATATATGCATTGGGATTGCATAAGATTATACAATTATTTTTTTATATAGATACTTTGAAACCATAGATAACTAAAGGCTGATATGCCTAGTGTTAAATTTGGTCCGAAAGAAGAGAGGCGTAATTAGAAGAGAAGAGAAACAAGAAGACAGCTGGTGCCTTTCAATATGGTTTTGTGCAAAACATGTCCTGTGGAATTTAGGCAGCTTTTTGATGGGATTACAGGTTTGGTTCATGATGGTAAATGTTAACGTGAGGTAATTCTCTAAGGTGTATGAATTGGTGCCACAGAAGATACTAGTTAAAGGTTAGGAGGGGGTAAACTATATGGAGCACACATTAAAAGGATTAAAACTGGCTCAGTGATAAATCTCAAATAGTAATTGCAACTGGGGAATCATCCTGCAAAAGAAGCGTAACCCACAAGGTTCCTCCAGGAATCTCTTCTTGGCTCAGTTCCTTTTGTCTTCCCCCAGTCTTTCAGAAGAATGTATAAAATCATTGCTAATAAAGTTTGTGGATGACATAAAGGTGAAAAATAATAAGGACAGTTTAGTTATACAGACTGAACGGAATTACTTGATAAGGCTGGACTTTTCTGAGCAAAGTCCTTTTTGATGCAGCCAGATTCAAGGTCATGCATCCAGAAGTGGAGAATTTAGGTCATGCTTATAGGATTAGGGACTGATTCCTGTTAGATAGCAACTGTGAAGAAGAGACATGGTAGATAAACCACGGACCCTTGTTGGGACCTTCACACTGAAAGCTGCCTTTGAATATGTACTGAGAAAATTAAGAGCCCTCATTCCTATTTCTAGTGCCATGTAGGGGACCAGAGAGACAATTTGTGGAAGTCTGTGAACAGCAACATTTCTAGGAAAACTCAGAGGAAGCGGGAGGCATTGACAAAGAAAAAGTAAAGTATTGGCTTAAAACTTGAATTATACCCAGTTACTGTTTTTCTTTCATTAGTTCGTATTTTTGCTCCATGTATTTAATTTAACTCTTGGGCAGAAGAGGAGGATGGAAATTAATCTCAGGTTTAACACTGCCAGTTGCTCTATTGCTCAGCAGTGGATAAATACAATCCCTGTCTCTAATTCTAAGCAAGCCTGCATGACTGTACACACAATTATTCTTTTTATCTCCAGACTCTGTAATAACCTACTTTCCTCCTCTTTTCTAAGACTGGGCCCAGATGTCACTAGCTGCTACAGACTAGCTGAAAGTCCAAATGCTCCTGACTAACTGGCAGGAGTTTCAATGCCTGTCACAACCTGCTGAGGAGGTTTGCTTCACAAAGTCTCGACTAGATCATAAGAACTAGAGACAGGATAGAGAGAGAAAGGATGCAACAACCAGCTGAGTAGCAGAGACCTCCATGGGTGTAGCTATCTTCTGAACATGGTGATTGTGCAGTGGAAAGTACGCAATTATTGTCACTTTGGTGCTTTTGTTATATATGGCCTGAACGTGGAGGAGTTTAGGAATGTCAGGAAAAATCAGAGCTACAGCTAGACCTGAGTGTCCTCATAACCCACAGGTGACTTGTGACGCTGTCTCGATGAGGAGAGATCTGGTACAGCAGCAATGTACCCAGTATAGCACCAGTATAATGGATCATATTAAGCCCTAGATAAGTTTGGTCTATATATCATGCTAAACTGCAAAGCAAGAGAAGGAATGGCAATTACAGTGACCTAAGGGTGTGGGGACATGGCACAAATGAGACAGGGTCTGTATGTTCCTTAGAAAGAAGATGAATAAAAGAGTATTTATTGAAAGTATGACGTAATAAAGAATGGCCCAGATGTAAGACAGGGTGGCACTTCTGTTTTCCCTGTTTCGTGAAGTAAGAATGATAAGACTAAGCAGGTGGAATTCAGTATTGAAAAAATAAAATCCTTTCTTTCTCTGCTTGCTTATAATTAAACTACAGAGCAGATTGCCACAGGTTGATACTGAAATACTTTATTAAGCCTGTGTGTTTGAATTATATTATGCTAATTACTGTAGCTTGCACTGCATTCTCTTGATATCCTTGTGTCTGCCAAGAATACCCAGAGTGGTCATAATGACCATTGTTAAAAACGTTGAGGGGTGGACAGATCTCTTGAGCCTCTCGCTTCAGGGCTTAAACTAATCTTCAGCTACCAGAGATCTGTTGGGGACAGAACATGGTTCAGAGGAAAACTGGAATGGGGTAAGGTACAGAGCCAAGGCAGGGGACCATTTCACCTTGGTTCTTGTTTAGTGTCCTCAGTTTTTAGTTATGGACTTGTTGGTTTTTGCTTCTTCATGTGGTGTAAAGAAGAACAGTGCTTTTGGTTTCAGCAGCATGCTACTGATCTACACCATGCTTTGCCTAGTCATAAATGCATCCATGCGGTGGTTACCCCTGCTCCTTCAGTCAAACATATTAGTCCCTTTTCCCAGTACCCTGGAAGAGTTTGCACTTGGGAGAATCTCTCATTTTTTCCATCTTAAAAAAAATTAAAATATTCCACTTGAGATCCAGGAAAAAAGGTCTTTGCTTCTGGTTGGGTTTTTTGGGGTTTTTTGGGGGTATTTTTGGTTTTTTTAGCTGAGATTGAATAGGCATCCTATGAGCAACCAGGCAAAGAATTTTGGTCCTGCTGAGCGAGTCTCACTCTTCAGGTGCTCACTTGCAATTTGAAAGCACTTCTGAGTATCTTCTGGCATGTAAGCTCTCCCTTCTCTGGAAGATGTTTGTTTGATTGCTTGTATTGTGCAAATATTGTCGCAGGTGGCAGGCATGCTGCAGATAAACCTTTTGATCCTTCGGAATCACCAGCCTCTTGTAATCTTGTTTTCCAGCTTTGTAAGTGTTACCTGCACGCATATAGCTTCTTGTTGTTCTCAGATCTTCACCATTACTTCTTCATTTCAAACAGCATCATCTTCCCTGTCAATGTGCTGCATCACATTTCCCCAAGAAAAAGAGAGATTTCTCAAAATGATCACTAGATGGCTACACTACTGCACGGGATTTCACAACTCTGCTTTTCCAGACCTTCAAACCACTTCTCACGGCCGTCTAGTTTGTAATATCTTTGGTCTGAATCGCATTTCAGCCACAAAATGCGATTTCCATATCTTCAATTTTCTTCTCAGCATGTTGCAATATAATTCCATGCCATTCAAATTTATTGTACAAAGAAGCCTCTGGGGCTTAAATGGCATCTAACCTCTGGAGCATTTGGTATTGTCCACTGTTGGAAACAGGATCCTTGACTACATGCCCCATTGGTTTGATCCAATAGAGCAACTCCTCTCTTCTGGAGTTTCTGCAGAAAACCTTTAGAATCAATTGGGCACGACCTGGTGTGTCTATTGACCTGGCTCTGGCTGAGTGGCTCTGAAAGCCCCAGAACTGAGGACAGGTGTTGGTCCATGATTCAAACCTTCGCCAGTCACCACTGCTGTTTTACAGGGGTAGAAGGGGGTTTTTGAAGGAAGGAGAAAATCTGCCTATTTGCCTATTGTAAGTTAGAGCAGACTTTAGGAACAAGAAGTGGCAAATACCAGAGAAGCATTTGCTTTCCTCACTACTCTGTTCCTGTCTTTCATTCAAATCAAAGACTAATGCAAATGTTAAACTTTCCAACAGAAATAATTTCTTGTAATAGTTGGCAGAAGGAACCTAGAAAAGGCACGCCAAGATTAATTTTTGCCATATATGTTGTGTTAGATTCATGCAGAATAGAAATGCGTTCCTCCTCTGCCGAAAGTCCCTGTTTGTGCCCTTACACAAATCCTCCCACGTTCTCGTGAGTAGTTACAATAATGACATTTATGTAATATCACTAGGTGTTTATAGCTGCGTAGTCTGAATGTGAATCTGGATATAAATAATATGATCATCGTCTTCTGTGAGCTAGAGAAATGTTATCTATGTTTTACAGATGAAAGAATTGAGGTAAATGGGGGGAAGTGAAGTGAATAACTGCTTTCACCTGCAAGCTGCGGCACCCTGCTGTATTCATGGGTGGCACAGGATGCAGGCAGGCAGCCCTGGGATGCCAGCCTCCAGGCCAGAGGGATGTGCTAGCAGCTATGCTGGCATGGGGGCAGGAAAACAAGGGGGGAAGCATTTCTCAGAGGGGAAGATTCTGCTGAATTTGAGTGAAAGAAAACACCTGGCTGAGGAATAAGGTGTGTCGTGGTACCATCCTAAGGGGAAGGGAACTAGAAGTTTTCAAGTTACTCGTGTGCTGGTGGTTCTGGAAACATGACATGAAAAGCAGGGCTATAGTTACATCGGTCTGTTGGTATATTTTCAATGGGAGTCCACAAAGGAGGAAAAGCATCAGGAAACGCAAACTAGCAGAGCACAGGTTGGGTCTCTCTGCCACACGGCCATTTGGAGCCAGGAAGGGTGGCATGTGCTCCCCCCCAGGCTGCCCTGGCTGGGTACCACAGAAGTGGTGGCTGCTCACCAGTAGCCCCAGGGGCAGCCACTCACTTACAAGGAACAAAGCAAACCTGGATGGTTTGCTTGTGAATTCCCCATGGGAAATATAGTTCCCCATTTGGCAAACATTCGGCCTGTTGTAAAAGAGAAATTGAAAAAGAGAAATCCCTCTATAAGTGCAGGTGCGCTCTGAACTGTGGATTTAAAAAGAGCATCCCAGTTGTTTGCTCTGGGCAGGCTGGAACCAGGGATGCATTTTCTTTGGCTCTAAAAGGTATTTCAGCCATTTCGGAGGCAAGACAAGTTAGAAGAAGAGCTTCAAGCTGACACGGGCTGATTTGCTCACAAAGCTTCAGAAAAATATTAAAAGCCAGTAAGGTTGGTGTAACTGTGTCAGATATACAAATGTGTACGTGAGACTTCCTAGGAAGCGTTGCCAGTTTGACTGCCAGGCAAAACCAGTATTAATTTCAGACAGTAATCTATAGTGACAACAGTCTGTTTTCAGGGAGCTGCTTTGCAGTCTGTGCTACTGAAATTTAGAGGCAAAGGAAGGTATTGATGGGAGCCAATATCTCCAATGTGGCCATCTCAGCAAAACTCCGAATATGATGATCAACATTGCGGCCATCATTTTATTTTGTCAGCACAAAACCATGAATCAGCAGTGGCTAATGAGAGACACCAGTTAATAACGGGATTGCGGCAGAATTGTATGGACTGCTTTAGGCAGTGGCGTGTAATTTTGTAAACGGAGCTGGCACTTGTTTGAAGGGAAAGGGTTTAAAGGCAAAGCGGTTCCTTCTCAGTCCTCCACTAAACTGTCATAGAAATACTGATGCGCTGGGGGCAGGGACGACTGCTTGGCTTTCACCTCTTTTTTAAGTTACTCAGGTTACATTAAAATCCTACACACCATTATGCAAGGAAAGAGAATCCCTAATGACTTGACAGCCACTGTGGGGTTCTCCCAAGAGGCTCTCACTTCTTGCACTGAGGAGGTGGCAAATACCAGCAAAGCCCTGGGAGTGCTAAGGCAGCTTATACAGCACTGTCCTCTGCTCCCCAGGAAGCCCTTCTTAGGGACTTCTTTTTCACAAGTGGTTGAATGGTTGGCTTTACTTTGTCCAAGAGCAGAGGAGAAAATAATCTGAGCTAGGAGTGTGGCCCAAGGCTTTAACGACCCCTTGCTGCCCTCTAGGGCTGCTCTACACTGAGTTTTTCTCAGCAATTGTGCCCTTTCACAGTTCGCAGGATATGCCCCAGCTCACAAACCGTTTTGCTGACAGGTTAAAGCCAGCTGTGGACCACAAAAGGAGTGAGCAATCATCTATGCAAGGACGTGCTTGTCCCTGTGGCTCTAAAATTGACCTTCCCTCCTGGAACCAAGAGTTCCAAGGAGGAGGAAGGATGCTCATGCCCCTGTGGTGTGGCAGACCCTGTCCCAGCTCAGGGGCTGGGCAATGCTCCAAAAGCCTCAGGAAAAAAAAAATTAACTTATATTCCCTCTTCCACCCTACATCTGCCTGTGGGTTTCTTACAGCAGCAACCTGGCCTCAAGAACTGCCAATGTGTAACACAGCATTTCATGTATTGCACACTAGACAATTATTGTAAGAAACCTGCTTCATATTAGAAGAGTTACAGAAATGTTGCCTCAGCAGTCAGCTTTCTAGCCAGAAACCGCTGCCTTCCTGGTCCCTGTGCTAGACTCTTCTGTCCAAATCTCAGGGCCTTGTTTCATTGGGGATTAACTTTATTCAGCTTCCATTTTGAGATTAACAAGAAAATAACTGACAAGATTAAATAATTTTCCTTTTTTTTTTTTCTAACTCAGAGATGAAACAGGCACTGAGTGAATTTGGTGGTCACAAACATAAGATGCAGACTTCCCCATGTTGTGCTTAAACCCCACTTGAAAGGGAGACTTTATCATTTTATTCAACTTCCATTTTGAGAATAAAAAAGAAATAACTGACAAGATTAAATTAATTTCCTTTTTTTTTTTTTCTAACTCAGAGATGAAACAGGCACTGAGTGAATTTGGTGGTCACAAACATAAGATGCAGACTTCCCCATGTTGTGCTTAAACCCCACTTGAAAGGGAGACTTTTTGGAGCCATAAAATACTTTTATCTGCAGGATTGAAATTGGGTTAGCAATTTCCTCAAAGAACAGAAGAAAACTGACTGCTCTGGGTCATGCAATGTGCTTGCATGCCTTTGAAGTAGTCTTTTTAAAATTAATGTCCCAATGCACAGTTAAACTTACTGCTGCTTTTTTTTTTTTTTTTTTTGCTGACACTGAGAGGTCTTTGGAGTCAATAAGGTTATTTTTCATCTTGTTGGATAGCCAGAGGATGGTGACAGGAGCAGGGAAATGCTTGGATCTCCACCAGCACCAGGCTGTGAGTTTTGAAGAGGAACAATCCCAAATGCTCGTTCAGACTTCAGTTAAGCGTGAGCTGTTCCTGATTCTGGCCACAGTCACTGTCACTGCCGTAGATTTATGTTGTTGTGCTTTCTCTGCTCATTACAATTTTTCAAGAGAAAAAGGCATTCATCAGCTCTGACATCAGACAAAAACTAATGAGTTGTGTTACTCAAGCCTATTCAGCAATGAGAGCCCCGAGAAAAGTGTCGCAGCTCACTCTGCCCACGTGGACCATGGTAATATGTAAAGAAGCATGAGGCCTGGAGTAATTACAAGCACAAAATAATTACCGAGCACCAGCCTTCAAGAGGGAGTGTGATCAAATGATTTTAACCGTGAACTTGTGGGCAGGACTCATAGATCAGTGCTTGGTCCTGCTAATGGCTGTGGGCAAGTAATTTAAATCCGTATTTTGATTTCTCTGCAAAGGGCATGTGACAGTTGTGGTTTCTGGAGAGAATAGGTACTGTATAAATGTGGCCTCTGATGCTCTTGGCTCCAGTGAACGACAGCAGAGGATGAGGCTTTGAGCATTACAAATAATTCCAGAGGGAACCTAGAAGTGAAAAATATTAAAAATCAAATGGGATTAGCAATACTTGGAGATAATACTTATTGAAGAGATACATTGTCTGGACCAGAGTAACTTCTTTCAGAACAACTGCTTTCTTCCTCAGCCCCATATCAGAACTTCCCTAAAACTTGCTTTGGTGCTTGTGGTGCTCAGGAATCCCACAAGCCTCAAATGTGCTGATGCTACTTAGTGTTTAGGTCCACGCTATCTCACTGCTGTATTGCGCTCCACCATGTTCACCTGTTGTTTGTCCTCTAATATTTGTATTGCAAACCCTGTGGCTCAAAGCTGGCTTGGGTTATGCCCACGTGCAGTACCTACTACTGTGAACTGAGATCATACTGTTACTGTCAAGTAGTTTTCTGGTCCATGCTCTGGCAAATGACTCTAGACTGCCTGGTCCTATTTGGGCTGCCAATGCTCTGATGTGCCATTACTTTGCTTTTCTCATTTTCACCTGGTCCAAGTAAGCTGTTAAGTACAACTGAGACAGAGCAGGGGATATCATTGTCTTCCTCAGAATACACAGATGCATTCTGACATCTCCTAATCCTCAAGGCCAGGACGTCAATAAAAATTGGAAACACTGTGGCATCATCGTATCTCACCTTCAGTATAAACCTAACACAGGGTCTGTGGCCTTGGGTATGTGACGGATGAGTTTTTATGACTGTGTTCAGTTGCTTTATAATGGTATATGATGATCATGTTGTCAATAACTAGCTATAACCTCTGCCTGCTTTACGGGTTGTTCGGCTCCCTTAACTGCTGCTCTACAGCCCTGGAGGCCTAAATTTTAAATCTGTGCAAGAAATAATGTGCATCTATGAAATTAAGACTTATATTCCTCTCGTTATTAATCAGTTCTTCCTTGGCAGCTGCTGATTGTGTTCCACGCTGTATTAGCATGACTGCGATGCTTGAGAACCATCCCCTGTCTCATCCTTTTCTTTCTCTGATTCCTTTTCTAACTTTTAGGCTAAGAAGGGCCATTCACTCAGAAGGTGGCGGGTGTCAAGTGGTGGAGTTTAACAGGGAAAAAAAAAAGAATCAGTGATCAATGTGTTTATTAGACTATTTCATGTTAAGAGGGAAGGAAGGGGTTTTCAGAGAATGGAGAAGAAAAATTAGAGAGCAGGGTGACGATCTGAATTCAGATCGAGGTTAGGTAACTTCAGAGAGTTTCTTGTGGTTTTATTTTTTTCCCCTAACTCAGGACAGCCCTTGAAGAAAAGTCAACAGATAAAAGAGAAATAGGCCTAAATCTAAATCCTGGTCTTAATTTACTGAAGCTCTGGGGAGTCCAGATTTTGTTCCGTGCCCAAGCTTTGCATTTCATGGCCAGGGTGGAGCCAGTTTTGGTTTTTTTTCCCCCAGTTTTCTCTAGCAAAGGCAACAAAAGGAAACATGAGTCATGCTAATGAGCTGGATCATAACATCATTTCACCACTTCAGGTGAGGTGCCAGGTTCCCTGAGGGCACTAATAGGTCACAGTGGCCCCAGGCAACCTAGCTGGGAACCCCCACCCACCCCTTGCCAGGGGCTCCAGCTCAGTTCAGTTCAGGGTGCCTCACCAGCCCTGTCCTAGTCAGACCCTCACTGCTAGCACCTTGGCTCCAGCCCGACCTTGGGTCCTTTCTCCTCAACAGACCTTGGACACACACTGCTGGAGGGTCCAACTCCAGCCCCGCCTCCAGCCCCATCTCCAGCTGGACCGCGGCCAGACCCTGGACTTGGCTCAGCCCCGGCTGTGTTGGGGCTGTCATCAGAACCTGTCACCTGCCCCCAGCTCTGCTTGCCTGGCTCAGACCCCAGGGGACAGCCCCATCAGCAAGGGCATGGCCTCTGATGGGGTCACCCTGTCTCAGCGCCCCTTCTAGAGTAGCCCATCTGGCACCACACCCTGGAACAGAAGTAAAAAGAAGCAGGTAAGAGTAGTGCTGTGAACATAAAACTGACTAAGTAGAGAGGTTACAGGCTATTTTGATCTTGCATCAGACTTCTTTGGGGCTCTCTGGTAGTTAAAAATTATTGTAAAATCTGTTGCTAGAAATAGTAAAAAATGGAAACAAAAAAAGCTGAAATTTTTTTATGAAGGTCATTGATTCTTCAAGTTCACAAAGAAAGATAGTTTGATTATATCACTGTTTCACAAGTATATTTATCAGAAGTTTTCAAGTGGAAACTTCAGCTACAACTTTTTCCTCATTTGCTCGTTCTTCCTTGTTTCATTTTCTTTGGGGAAAAATAAAACAAAACAAACAAGGAAAGAGGGAACTATGATGAAAAGAAACCAGGTTTGGGTTGGGAAGGCAGCAGGAGAGCATAACTATGACTATGGTTTTGCTGTATCTTTTCTAATTTTTTTTTTTTCTGAAAAATGGCCACCCTCTACACCTGCCCAAAATAAAATCCAGATTATTTTAAAAAATACATTTTGCAAAACCTTAAATTTTAAGCAACTCTTTTATTGAAAGATGGAGTCTGCTGGTATAAGCCTATCTTCTGGTGTGATTGGCTTGAAATATGGGTGGAAAGAGGTATTGTAATTTGATAAATTCAGATCTTCCAGATGGAGTAATGATGTCTGTGTAGAAGCCACCATGGTCTCAGAAAATATTAAGAATTTAGCTATTCTATCCTGCAGCTTCAGAGAGTTGTTGTTAGTCCAAAGCTGTGAATAAAAATGTTATTTTCAAGAGTGGTTTGTTTGCTGCCTGGCTAGTTCTGTCTCTTTGGGTTATCAGACTTTATGGAGGCTCTTGGCACTTTTTTAGACTTTAATTTTCCTTGGAATGCTTCTTCCTTTTATTCTGCTAGAAATAGACGTATTCTTTTTAGTGTGATGTAGTGTTTGTTATTAGACAGCCATATTATTATTTATATGGCATTAGCTGCTATAAAATTTAGGGCTGAGGTCTCCTTGCTCAAGCTCCTGCAAGTGTGAACATGTAGAGCATGAGGTGCTTGTGCAAAGAGTCCAAGAATCCAGACAGGCAGGAGAAGGGAAGGGGCAGCCTGGAGAGGTGAAGCCCCTGGAGGAAGCCAGTGCAGTAAGTCAGCATCAGCAGCTGAACTCACCACAGAGCAGTGCTGTTTGAGTGCAGCCTTTACCATCCAGTGGGGCTTGTCCCACAGCCAGGATTGCCCACTGACTAGATGAAACTGGAACTGATTGAAATGAAGGAAAAGTACTTTTTGCTATGGAGTTCCTAGAATCATAGTGGTTGAAAGAGACTTATGAGATCATCAAGTCCAACCATTAACGTAGCACTGCAAAATTACTACTAAACTGTGTCCTTTAGCACTACATCTACAAAACTTTCAAATACCTCCAGGGATGGGAACTCAACCACTTCCCTGGGCAGCCTGTTCCAGGGCTTGACAACCCTTTCAGTGAAGAATTTTTTCCTCATATCCAAACTAAACATCCCCTGGTGCAACTTGAGTCCATTTCCTCTCACCCTATCACTTGTTACATGGGAAAAGAGACCGACCCCCCCACCTCTTTACAACCTCCTTTCAGATATTTGTAGAGAGTGATAAGGTCTCCCCTGAGCCTCCTTTTCTCCAAGCTAAACAACTCAAATCAATATATTACAAAATATATGTTTTAACATAAAATATGTGCTACTGCAATGTATGTGATAGCATTCACCTTGATGCTTCTGGGTTGTATCTATATTGTATGTTGGAGGATAATGGTGTGAGTTAGCTTGAAATGAGCTTTCTTCAAGTGTGGGTGCTACTAGTCTTGGTAACACAAAGCTCTGGGGACGGCCAGCCCAGGTCTCTGTGCTGAGATGAGAACACTTTACTTGCAGTATGGGCATACTCCATATGTCTTCAAGGGCTTGTGGAGCATTTTAAGCCGTTCCAGCTCCCAGGCAGGCAAAAATGACATTCCAGCAAGGATTATCAGTTAAACTGTAAGTGGCTTCTTGCTCATCACTTTGTTATTTTCAGAGATCAGGTCAAGAGGAATGATCAGGTGTGACGAGGGAATAATCCATTTGCTTCTGCTAAAATATGCCTAACAGAGTGAAAGGAAAATGGGCTATTCTAAAGATAGGGAAATAACCTAGCAAAAGAAAGATGGCTTCATAAATACTATTGCTGAGGGAGCAGAAACTGTATTATTAAAAGAATTGTTCTTTTAACCTCTAAATAATTCTGAGTCTATAAAAGGCAGATTTTTGTCAATAAATGAGTGTCATTAAGACAGATCCATACAGAAAAAAGATCATAAATCAAAAGGAGGAGGGCTGCAGTATCAGAGCACAGCTACAAATTGCTGTTCTGCTCATTTCTGCGTTGTTAGCAACCTGCTGATAAACATGAAATGTGAACAAAGTGTCCGTAGCTATTTCATCAACAAATGGCCCAGCTTTTGAAAATAGCTGGAGCAGGTGGCCTTAGCTGAAGACAGACCTTGAAGAAAAGGCATTTTAGGTTCTGTTCCCATCTTCAATGAGGGCCCCCACAGAGCACTGACTTATTTTCATTAGACTTATTTTCATTAGACTTATTTTCATTAGACTTATTTTCATTAGACTTATTTTCATTGCACCTTGGTTCTAGGAGCACCTCAGTGACTGCTTGTTAGGGTGAAGTGCCCCAGCCTGTGAGGCATGGTGGTGGTGACATGCTTAAAATGTTGCACCTGATTAACTCCAGGATTTCCAGGGACAATCTGGCTGTTCAGGGGCAGAAATAGAATTTTTTGGGGTGATAGACCACTTAGTGAAAAAAAGGAAAGAGGTTAAACCTCTTAGCACACAACACTGCTTCAAGCCTCTCTTGAGTTTTTTCCAGAGTTTAAAAAACAAGTTGGAGGCGGGAAGTTAGCCCAGTCAACACTCTCAGACTGCTGCTCTTATCTTGTAAAATAGAATCATAGTATTGTTTAGGTTGGAAAAGACCTTTGAGATCAAGTCCAACTGTTAACCTAGCACTGCCAAGTCCACCACTAACCCATGTCCCTAAGCACCACGTCTACACATCTTTTAAATATGTTCAGGGATGGTGTCTCAACCACTTTCCTGAGCATCCTGTTGCAATGCTTGATAACCCTTTCAGAAGGTCTGTTGAATGATATATCAAAACATGCATAACATGCCCTCTCAGTGGGGAAAAGAAAAACAATTTTGCTGAGGGAAAGTGGGGTCTACAGAGCCACCAGCAGAGAAAGGAAGAAAATTGGAGGATGTCCCAAAAGAAAGGGGAGGCAGGGCGATGGTATGCAAAGCTCATGGAATATGGAACGTGGAGGAAAAAAATAGAAAAGCTCTGGTACATGGTTAAATTCAAGTGCCCAACATAGGCTTAGGGGGCACACTGGGCTGGTGTGGTTATTGTACGCATTTTCCACAGCTGACAGTGTTCATGGGCAGATAGTGAGAGAGGAGGTGAGGACCAGGGCAGAAATGGACGTGTGATGCAAGGCCTGGGGGTCACAATGATCAGTGGCAGAGGGGCATTGAAGTGACAGGAGATGGGGAAAGAACGAAAATGTGCCCTAAGAAATACAAATACACTGTGGCTTGCAAAGAGCTTGGCCTACAGAAAAATATTACTTTCCCCCATCCTGCCAGCCTACCAGATAACATTTCTCAAATTATTTGGGACCAGAGCACAACAGAAAGATAAAGATATTATCGTCTTCCATTATTAAATCCTGATGGAGAATTTCTTAAATGCAGTCGTTTCAGAGGAATGTGTTATTTTTTTCCCTTGACATGTGAGATCGTGAAAAAGTAGGACTTTCTCCTCCAAGTTTAGCTTGTGGTTTGTCACTGATTAGAGGAATCAGAACTTCACTGCGCTTGGTGGCTCTGAGCCATCTTCATGAAGCTGGTGCAGTAAACACACTCTGACAGTAGGAATTAATGTTATAATCATATCAGGACTGTGAACCATAACTTGTTGATGAAGTTGTGAGAAGTGCACTTACCAGATATAGAATGTATGCGGAGCATTTGATGCATTAAATGTCAGATTCCCACAGCCTACATTCCAGAAATAAAAAAGGATAATTAATTTCCATACATCTTGGCACACTCCATTAGAACAGTGACAGCAGAAGAAAATGCTGTTACAAGTGGTTGCTGAAAAACTCTATTGAATTTGGGGAATAAGAACAGCAATTCAGGGCCAGTCTGAAAGTTTGTCTCACTCAGAATCTTCTCACCATAATGGCTAGTGGCAGAGGTTTAAGGAAAACTGATGAGAAGAGAGAGAGGACAGGGTGATATTTTCCCTGATCTTGTCTTACCTCCTAGCAGTTCATAGTTCATGGACTTCATATATTTTTGTCATGTGTTTAAGAGCCCTTGTTGAACCTATTTTTTATTTGTCTAACCATTTTATTTTTAGCCCAGTTTTATTTTTGGCATCCACAATGCCTCAGATCAGTGAGTTTCACAGCTAATGTATACATGTGTGAAAAAGCAATTCCATGTGTCTCTCTTTTAACCTGCTACCTTATAATTTCCCCAGTTTCCTCCTGCTTCTTTCATTGAGATATATTATGAAATTGAATAACAGTCCCTTGTTCACCTTCTCCAGACTGCTCTTTAAGACCCTGAGCTAGTTTGTTTCCAAGCTGTAAAGCTCTACTCCATATATCATGTCTCCTCCTCTGGCTCATCGTAGCACGGCCTTTCAATACCTCATGTGGTAAGCAAGGAATAGCTGAACTTCAAACCTATTTCTTTCCAGAACTGCTTGCCATCTCAAGGCTAGCAGCCATTCACACACACACCAGTGCTTCCCTTCCTACAACCCTCACCCTACGATGTTTGTTTTGATCCTACCTGGCACCACATCCACCTTTCAGGACAAGCCATTTTGCGTGGGAACTCCTTATCCTTCACTTGAGTTCTTCTTTTGAAGTAGAGGAGGTTTCCTCCCGTTTTAGAGACTCCTGGAAGCCCTTTTTCGAATGGGAGCAAATCCAGAGCAGTATCTGACAAGCGAGGCACTTGTTCTGCTTTTTCATTTCAGCCTTTGGAGAATGAGCTAAGTTGGTCAGCACAACTATGTTAACTTGTCTCCAGGGGGACCTCTTCTTTCACAGAGAAGAAAGAGGAATGACAACAAGGCACACAGATGTCAGTAAGAGACAATGAACATCGAAACCCCTAGAAATGTGCCTGGCTCAGGAAATTCCTGAACCATGTATGGTGCATGAGAGAGAGCTGGGGGAAAGTCTTGTGGCCAGTCCCTATTGTCTTCTCTAGGTGATGGCTTTTCGCCAGTGTTGGCAATAATGCACTAGGCTAAATGGGCTTTTGATCTAACCTACTGTGGCTGCCTTTACTCTTAAGACACAAATAGATCAGCTGAATCTTGTTGAGCAGAAGACAGCCCGCTTACACCAGGGCAGATGCAGTCCTGCTCTGAGTACAGGAGGGGAGGGAGGGTGACTGCTGAGGCCTTTCCCTCCTCTAGCAAAGCTGTGTTAGCACAGCAAAACATACGTCTATGTACGAGACATTCCCTGCTGAGATGTTCACTGAGATGGCCTTTGGCCTTCAGTGGTCCCCTGCCTTCTCCAAGCACCACTCCAGTCCCTCCTTTTAAGGCTTGAGCAGTTTCTTCTGTTGTGTATGTGGATCACCTAAAGGAGAGGGGAACTGGCTGAACCTCAGGATGGTGCTGCAGGACTCACTGGTGATCTGCTCCTGAAGAGTCTTGTCCCCACTTTCCTTACCTTCTTATTGGTAAAGATATATACACGTTTGGGCTAGAAAAAACGAAGAACTCATACTAAATTGCATGAGATCTCTTTTCTCTGATGTAGTCAGTTTTAAAAAACCTCTATTATTAAAGAAAATAGCAATACCCAAAATATGGTTAACCATTCTTCTGGAACTCTTTTGAAGGCAGATTTTACCTATCAAGTTCAGGAACATAGAAAGACTCCTTGGTTCTTATAATAAAAACCTCTGACACCTTTCTAAGTGTTTCTTTCACTGTAGCCCTTGCCATTTCAAGAAGTTTGACAAATAGCCTCTGACTCAGGCCCATTCAAGTGATGCTAGAGCATGGCATTCATGCACCTTTTACAGACAGAATTGAAATATAAAGCCATAGTCTACTCTCACTATTCCAAGTCTGGGGTTGTGGCACTGACTGAATAGTGGCAGGAACCAATTTACTGCATGGAGACAGTTAAATAAATGTCTCATTTGAATTGAGTGGCAATAAAGAGTTCTGTGATGAAGATGCCTTACATACATCAGCATTTAAATAACGTTATGAGGCTAAAGTGTTAAAGAAATGAGTGAGGAGAAAAATCTATGCTTACACACTGAACACAGCATGTATTGAAAGAAAAAAAAAGCTAGAAAGTGTGATTATCATTTTAGGGTCAGCCTTCTCTGTTTGTTCTGCAGAGGCTAATTACTAGTGACAAAATGAGCTGTTGCTGTTATCAGAATTATTGTAAACTGTGGAATGGTGGTGGGAGTGAGGAGCAGAGAAGCAGGAAGGGAAGAATGGATGGTTACACTGGAGTTAGACTCTCTTTATAAGCATTAGCATTTCAGTGAGTAATCAAACCTCTGAACTGGGTCCTGATCTTTGAAGGCTTTTGAACCTGTGTATGGTTTTCTGTGGGTGAGCAATCTACCTGAAGTGGTGTTATGATGTAAATTACCTCTACAGATCGTGCTCCTCTCTGCACATTACAGCTTGAGAAGATTTAACCTTTCAGGAACATTCCACAGCATAAAAGATGCCACATCATGCTGCGTGCACCTTGACAGGGGTTTTCCTTGACAACTGCTGATGGAGGCCTTTGTCCTGGTGTCAAAAAACATTGCCTGTCTTTTTGTCACACCTCTATGGTACAGATTCAAAAGCCATCAACAGAATAAAATGGGAACTTTGCTAGATTCTGTCCTGATGACACTCTTGGCTTAGAAATGTTAAATTCATCTGCTTAAATGTTCCCCTTTAATGTGTATGTTATGTAGGAATCTCATTCACTTTCAGAAGTTGCAGCAAGTTCTTGACCTTCAGACTCTGTTTTGGAAAACTACATGAATTTACCCTTCTAGACTTCTGTGTTTAGCCTTGGGGTTTTTTAAGCTACGGGTAGCTTATTCCTAAACTATAGACACAACTGGGGCACCAGAGAAAATGTTAAATTGTTTGAGAAACTGTATTATTATGAACTCCTTCTCAGACTCATTGTCAAGCTGTTTCTTGCCTTCTCAGACAGTAGGCACAGCTATGCCGTTCTTTTCTGCTTCAGGACAAATGAACTGGTATTGGAAACGACATTTTCTTTGTATTCCCTTACATCCGTTTTTGTTTATGTACACGGTACCATTGGACTTACTAAGATCTCTGAGTGCAAAAACCAATACACAGAGTGGCGTATCCTGACGTAACTTGACTGGTGCCAATGCAGTTGTGCTGGAAATGAATTTAATCCATGATACTTCTTTCCATAAGCGATGGAGCAAGAGCCTACTGCAGACATGAGCTTAGTAGATGGAGCAAATACATCGATTGTGATAAGCTGTTGCTGCACATTGCTCATGCTCCGGTAGGAAGGGACGGTGCTCACACCTGGCAATGTGTGGCTCTGCACTGTGCAGAGTTGGTCGTACAGTGCTCACAGTGTAGGTCTCCATAGTATTTGCCTGAAACCAGGATTATTTGCCATTTGCATGCTCCTAGAAGGTGCCTTGCAGCTCTTCCTATGCAGGGGGCAGGTGCCAGGAGGAAACCATAGAAGTTGATTTCTTCTTAAATGAACTATAGTGCACACTTACCTTGGTAGCAGCTCATGTCAATATCAGATTTAAGTAGCAGATTAGAGGGTAAAGGGCACATAAAGAATCTCTCCCTCTCTCAAATGCCTTCTCAGTAGATGATTGATTAAGTATAAGAGAGTGATTGGAAAGCCTGTAAAACTCTCTCTGCTGCCAGTAGTGTTTTCATGCCTTTCTTACTGAAAGATGAGGCACGTTTATGACCTGCGGTCTTTAAGTTTTCAGAAACATTTGGCAGAAAGATGAACTCCTGTAAGGAGCAGCTGCTGGACAAACTTAACCATCAGGAAAGAAGCATTGATTGTGACTGCCTCAGGATTATTTTTTTTTTTTTAATTATTTTTTCCTCCTCTGAATATGCTTGTGCAATGGCTTTCTACATTTAAAGTGTCCCAAGTTAAATTTTGGCTGATGTTTATCTAGCAACCATATGGGATACTAGCACAAGGCCTCTTATTCCTCCAGGCAGTTGAATATCTCAGAACCTCATTTGTGTTCTCAGGCTACTAAGGGCAACTGTTCTTCAACCAGGTCCTCAGCTGTGAGTTTATAGGTGGATGGTATCATCTTACTCCATGTTTATATGCGGATATAAATTTCTGAATACTTCAGGTTTTGGTCTGAAAGCACTAATATGTCTCGCCTGACATTAAAACATGTCTAATGTTTTTTGGCACAGATATCTGCAGAAAAATATTGAGCATCTACACTCTGAAAAGCTATCTTCAAGGTATTTCAGGCAAAGAAGAGCTGTATATCAAATCATGAGACTCCATGAAAAACGGGTACCTTGGCTGGATTCTGCATGGAAGGAAACATTGACTTATTTCTGAAAAGTTTGAGCAATGACAGCAAATGCTGGCTCTCCCTCCAGAGCAAGCCCCTCCCACTGATCAGGACCTTCATTCCTCTAGCTACAACTGAGCTCTGTATCAGAAGTACACCAGGACTTCTTTTTGTGAGAGCAATATTGCTAATGACATAGCACTAGGCTGCTGCTGGACCCTACTCAAACAGGGATAGAGGTTGACTGGCAGAGGACTTTGGCTCTTTTTATCCCCCTCGCTGTATACAATATATGTTTGCATTTATATTTGCTTTTGTACACAGGGTTTGTTCATCCATTCAGCAAACACAAACCATTCCTCTGTTGTAGGTTCCCCTTCACCAAGCTGTTCTCCCTGTTCTATGGAAAAGTGGAGGGGTAGCTGAGCTCCTGGAAATCCAGGTATCCCATTAGCGCTGGTTCCTACTCTGGAGTACTCAACCTGTCAGCGTCAATGTTCTTCATGTTTTGCTTCATGTGTATGATCTATGCAATCAACTGCATAGCTTCATTTCTGCTACAAGGAATTTTACTAATGAACTCATTTATAGTCTAACTAGTCCCAAGCCTAAAGTGAAGACATTTCACCATCAGAATATTTTTAAAGCACTTTTTCAATTATTAGGGATATTTAACTTTATTTGAACAGCTGTAGAACTAACATGACTGGGGTTCAAATGTGTACATTTGGCATCAAGTTGTCCTTCCTTTAATTGCAAGTTAGTGTAAATCTAGCCTTCATAAAGCCACAGAAGCAAGAAGATGTCAAAGACTATTACACTGTGGTGTGTTAGAATGGTGCGTGAAACATTCGGTAAAGACTCATCTCAATTATAGGAGTGTAATAGACAGCTTGTGTTTTTTAAAATGACTGGGAGGGGAGTTGGAAATGTCAATTAATACCCTATTCCATATCTTCCTATAGCATGGGCCAAATAACTTGTCCCGCTGGTGGAAAATATATGTGCCTGGTTGCTCTGGGTCAAACAGCCTAAAGAACAAAGCCATGTAGAGACTTAAAAAGTAAATGAAACTGAGAGCGAGGGGTAAACAGAGAAACAAGTGAACTTGTGTCCGTATTTATATGTGTCCTATGTCTGCTTTGTGTTACTCTTACCCTAAAATAAATAGCACTGTGCTTTGCAAAAGTGAGCAGAGCTGCCTAGCTGTGTCATTATTTTTTCTGGAAATACTATACCACAGTACTGAGCTTAAATCAGACCAGCTAGATGTTACCACTTTTAAAACTTGGTGAAGGTGACGTGGATTGAAAAGGGTTAGAGCTGGAGGCCATGGTAGTGTTAAAAATGTAATTAACTTATAGATGTGCCAGACACTTCAGAGATACATTTTTTTATTTCACAGATTTGACAAAGCTGTGTATTTGGCCTTTCAGAACATGCTTTTTTCTCAACAAAGCTTGGAAATTTTGGAGTTACGGAAGAGTGCATCTTTTTTCCTTATTAAATATGATATTTTGTATAACATTTTTGTAAAAGCTTGAAAATTTCCCAGCCTATTCCACAGATGGCTGACGGTGGCATAATGTTTATGTAAAGCATTAACATCCTCCTTTTGTCCATGTAATGTGGAAATTTAATTGAAAAATTTCAAGTCTGAATACCTCTAGTTCTTACTTTCATAATCAACTTGCAGGTCTCCACATTAACTTGCTGGACTAAAGTGACTTTTTTGAGTGTTTAAATGTAGACCTACTCAAATTTATTTTTTTTAAACTTTTCTCAGCGATGTCTTATTTCAAAACAAGATGGAAATTTCTCAGGACAGAAGCTTTCCTATTTTTGATTAACCTCTCATCAAAATTTGCAAGTTTCAACAAAAACATTCTTACTGTACCCCATATCAAAAGTTCCTTTGGAATTTTTGTATGGAAAGGTATGGTTTTTCTTTGAAAGTCAGCTTTACTTCAAAGGCTATAGAAAAACCCCTCAGAAGCCATGGTTGTGTGTGTTGGTCAGCAGCTCCAGTTTTGCAGAACAGGGATTTTCCCCACTGGGGGTGTAAAATTTTCTTATGAAAATGAAGTGCTTATGAAGAGCTTTAGCTACTCATGTTATTTTTCCCTGAAAGGTGTGCATGTATGTGTGTGTGTGTGTGTGAGACAAAAAGGCCAGTTAAATGCCAGAGACTGGATCAGGCTATGTTAGTTTTAGTCTTGCAATGTGAAGTCAGAAAATTGCACCCCTAAAGGGCAGAAGGATGTGAAGGGAGGAAGACTACAGTTGTGCCAGAGGGAAGTGAGCAGCCATTTCCCACCTGCACCAGGCGCCCCTTGGTGCCTCCACTAGGGAAGAGCTCTTCCACCCCTTCCTTCAGCTGGTAGCCTTAGCTCCCATGTCAGGACAATGTGTCCTCAGAGTGCTGTGAAACCAGAGAGTCAAAGGAAAATGGTAAGTGAAGAACATTTAATACTACTACTAAATTACTTTCACTACTGTATTGTTAACTTGGCAACAAAATGAGTTTGGAATAGATCCTGGAGATTTTAATTGCCCAAGGCAATCACCCTGGTTATTAAGTCACTGGGGAGGATTCACCTAGGGGAAATGTACAGCGATACGGTGATTGCAGTCTGTCAATGTTAGGTGTGAAATAATTCTTGTGTATAAAATATTTGCTACTTTCCTTTGGGTGCTACTTTCAAAGTTATCACCATAAACTCAGCAGACACAGGCTGACCTTTCTGGTCTTTTACTGCTTGTTATAGAGAGGTAGATAGGAGGGCCAACGAACTCACAACATGAGATAGCATATGCCCTTAAGGATCGGCAGTAGAAATAGGAGGGAGGGAAATTAACAACTGATTAATGAACTGTCAGGGAACCTGTCAATAAGGGAAACAAGACCCAGGTGTTTACATTCACTAGATGATCCCATTTCTGAAAGTGTGAGCAACTTTGCCAATACCTGTACCAGTAAGATAGGGTCTGGTCTGCTGTGTTACAGAGCTTGTGCAGCACATTTAGACAAAAATCTCTCTGAGGGACTTGACAAGAAGAAGACATTTCAAGGACTGCCTTAGACAGCGGACAACACCAGATGTATAGTTCAAGAGGTATGACATAAGCCATAAAAACAGATGGATAAATATGTTTAGAGAGAGACATCCTAAGCTTTATCATTTTTTAAGTGTCTGCCACTTGGCAAGCATTGATCTCAATTTTAGTTTTCTTTTGTGAAAAGTGTGGAAACTCATCTCAGTTTTCACTGTCTGTAAACTGGAGCTGTTCTGTGAAAGCCAGAGGGTCTCAAGCAATTTATAACAGCTGAGGATCTGTGTTTTAAAAGAAGACAAGCTCACAGTACCTCACAGGGGAAGAATAAAAACTGTCAGCAATCTCCACCTCTTCTTGCAGGAAGAGGCAGAGAATACAACATGTGGTTGTTGAATACACCAGAGCATTGGCAACCGTGACCCACACCTGTTTTGGCTAGTCTGGAGGTGAGGCAGCTGAGGTTTCCCAGGTTTTTGCCTTTTCCAGCACCCCAGGAGTTTTACAAGAAACAACTCAGTGAATTTGACTATCCCAAGGCAATAGCACGACCAGCTGAGCCCTGCCCTGTGCAGTCTCTCTGAGCCAGTGTACCAGAGACACCTCACCTGGAAGTCAGTCTTGCAACAATGGCAATTTATTGTTAGAAAATTAAGTGCATGCTCCAGACAGCAGTCCTGGTATCCTCAGGAGTTAACTTCTGATTTAATGTGAATATTTCCAGCTAGAGAACCCTTGCTTAGAAAAGTCCCCTCTCTATAGGCATCTTGATATACGCCGACAACTTTTTGTTGTTTTTTTAGAGCAAGCTTCTCATAAAATGCAATATGCATGTGAAAGGGAGAGAGATGAAAGCAGGATTGTAAAGAAGGAGGAGGTCCTCAAAGTCCCTGTGGTGACGTAGGGGGGATTTTACAAGGTCATGTTAAACCTACTTAAAAGTGTGCTGATGTAGAGAGGATGACGGGAACTCTTGGAGCCAACTGGGAATTGAGTCACTGGTCCCTGCCTGCTGCTGCCTCCGCCTGTGACTAATACTTGCGGCTTACCTTTTTCTTCTTTAAGCAGCTGATGCGACTGATGCTGACTCAACTCCAAGGGATGAAAATGTAAGCCAGATTGAAGCCAGAGGTGATCTTGTTTCCATGCATGGGGTTTTATTTTCCATTGTTTGATTAGGATCACAGCCACATCAAAAGCATTGGAGAAAAAAGAAGGCATGGTGTTTGCCCTTCATGAAAGGCCTTTAGGAATTCTAGCTCTACCTATGGCAGGGGGGAGGTGGTAAAGTTTACAACTAGACCAGCCAATTCATTTCTCTCCCCCTCAGCTCCCCCCCTCCCCATTCCCACACTTGTCTGGGCTTTTTTGTAAGGAAAGATAGGGGAAGGTGACTGCGACAGATGAAAGTGGCGTTAGTTATGTCAGCTGCTGTTGGCAATGGAGCTGAGGAATCCGCCTACTAAGAAATACAGCCAGAAAATAATCTGTCCCAAAGAGTTACTGCAGTCTCTGCATAGGGCACCTGAAGAAGCTTTTGAAGGGCGTCTTTTTTCTTATTACAGTAATATTTTTCAGGTTCACAAGGTGAGCACTGTATATGGGATGCAGCTGGCTACAGTGATTAATGGCTGTTTCTGCTAAGAGTTCCTCTGCAGATCCTTTGGCATTTCATGTATTCAGCAAAGCTTATTTACACTTAACTGCAGTCTCTCTTGGTGGCTCAACATCCATTTGGACCCTTATAAAGTATATCCGCATGCTAGTTAATCTCTGCTGTTGTCAAGGGGTCTGCCTATGCAGCATGCTGCTTCTTCCCCTGCCCTAGGCTTAAGATGATGTCCTCTTACTAGCACAGGCTAGCTACATCAGCCAAAAAAATCTGCTGTTGAAAACAGGACATTGAAAGCCAATTCTTCTGAAGCACTTGTTTGATTTCATCTTAAACAGGAAGTGGCATTTACCTGTTTGATACACTGCTCTTTAGGTTCCTTAAAGAGAGATTTTTTCCTCCTACAGATATCTAGCATTCTTTGCATGCGGCAGTGAGGTTGCATGGTTTAATATAGTGGTATCTGAAATGTGATCTACTGAACAGCAACATCAGCTTGTAAAGGGGAGACACACAAGGAAGTACAAGAATCTGCTTTGGAGGCAGAGCCTATTGCTGAGCAAGAGATGGGGAGAGTTTCTCTGCGGTGTGAGGTATCTCTGTCAGTGGCTGTTACAAGGGAGAGGCTTTAAAGGCACAAAGGATGTCCTTTATCTGTTTTCTCTCTCAAATGCTCCTCCTGTGGTGCTCCCTGTCCCCGCTGCTGTGACTGCAGTTCAAGGTGGGAGCACTGGGGAGGAGAAGGGCTGTTCAGGACATCAGCGTTGACATGCCTTTTAAAGAAGAAACAGTTGCTGAAACACCTGGCACAGAAGGTGTCTTGTGGTTGATAAAGTGGGCTTATTCTCTCAGGTGGCAGGTGGTGGAGATGTCAGCTTGGACATCAGTAGTAGCACCTCCTGGTTGCTACAAAGAGTCTCTGTAGCAACGTGGTTGTCAAGAGGTAACTGAAACGCGCAGTCATCTGTTGTATTCACACACCACTGACCATTTCCCCCACCCCCAAGTCTTAGGTTTTTGCTTGTTTGGTGGCACAAGCAGGGTGACAGAAAAACAGAGCCACAGATTTCCTTCCCTTCCTCTGTGCAACTCTGCCACCCCATCCATGGGCACTATTTCCATCGTCTTTCCTTTCTGATTGTCCCTGCTGCCTGCTCTGCAGCTGCTGAAATATGTGCCAAGTGCTGCTCTTTGCCATTTTTTTGTCATTTTTGCCAGTATTATTTCAAGGCACGCTCACACTTTTCCATACTGACTTCTCTGCTAATTTGGGATTCCCCACAACAGCACTGCCTGCCCACTCACGCTGTGTTTTGCTTCTCTGTTGCTCTCCTCCTTTTCAAAGCTCTCTTTGGATTGCTCTAGGAAAATTTCTCTGTCTCGCTATGCTTCTGGCCCTCTCTCTGACCTGCCACAATGCTTGACTTTGGCTGATGAGAGGTCTGTCTTCTCCTAAACCCATGCCATCCTGTATTCTGTGCATTCAAACCCCAGGTGAAGCATGTTTCCCCACTTCTGCTTCCTAATTCACTTCTACTCCTCTTGGATATTACTATTAGGATGACTACTATATTGCATCTGTTCCAATACCTTGATGTAGTTAGCAATCCTGGTGAAAGTAGTGTTTGTGTGTGTATACAATGGTCACATTTAACTATATAAAGCAACTTCAAATAGTTTCTTCAAAAGCATGTAATGAAGAGATAATGAATTTGGTGCAAAATTGCCTTTGGTGCTTTTTACCCTCTGTATACTCTTGAGGATATCATCTGGACATCTTGCAGTGCAGCCCAGTCTTCATTTGGAGCTGATTGCTAAGCTGACACTGCCTGAAAAGTCTGAACTTGTGCTTTCATTGCCTGTGCTTCAGAAACCAGTGTGAATTAACTGTAAACCATAATGTGTCCCAATGTTTAGTGGACTTACCTTTTTTCTTTTTTTTTTTTTTCCCATTTACTTGGATCTTTGCCATCTTCCCAGCTTGGCACTATGGATAATTTGAGTGACAGCAAGTAAGACACAGGCAGTGAACACGGTGGCGATTTGAAGATGGAAGATGATATATTCCAGGAGCACTCGTACCTGCTAGACACAGGCTTGAGGTGCTATGGTACAGCTCTGGACTCTTGCAGGCTTTAAGGATAGCTAAGAAGAGAGTTTGTTGTCAGATAACTAGGATGAAGAAAATACTTAACACTCAGAATGACATTCAAGTTCATCCCAAACGCAGATGCTTTTGATCTAGGGTTTAACTCATAGTATTTGTTGTGGTTTGTGTGATACCTTGGAGATCTCTCCTGGAAATGAGCTTTGCCACCATGTTTGCACTAGCATGTGTCTCTGTTCTGCACAAACAGGGCAAATGCGCTCCTATGTTGGATATTTGTGTGGCAGAGGAGCCAGGAGAAGGTAAGGCAAAGCTGTCTGATCCGAGGAAACTTATGGCAGAATGGGGAAGTCCCCCTGTCTCCTTCAAATCCCACCTTACAGGCCACAGTGCCTTTGTGTGAGTTACTGGTGATGGTGACATAGCCAGAGAGATGAAGTAGGGAGGAATGTTTTCTCCCACTTCTTTCACTTCTGTACAGAGAAAGCTGAGAGCAAAGCAGAGAGAAACGAGATGTCTTTGCAAACACTTGGCAGACTTTGAAACCAGAGTGTGCCTTTTCTATATGCATGCACCTTTTCAGAGGTCATTGTTTTGCAAAGAGGAAGTATTGCTCGTGAAAACCAGTATGGCAATTTCAGCCCAATGGCTGGAATTCACATAACTGTCAAACTAAACGAATCTGGAGCACAAGCAAAGGTGGTTTCAGAAGGTTAAAACTGGAAAAAACCACCACTACGTGCTTCAAGCTTTAAATTGTGAATCATGGATGTCAAACACTTGAAGGTATCAGCATAGCATGCTATTTGTCACAAAACAAACAACTTGACTCACTGAATGCATTTATAGAGGTCTTGTTCTTCTCCCACGCTTGGCTTCCAGGAAGATTCAGAACTACTGTGAAAGGAAGGGCTCCTTTGCTACGGGACCAAGAGACATGAAATGGCTAACAATGAATGCAGGTATTATTCCAGAGGTGCTCTATAATGAAACCACAAGCATTCTCCACAGTCATCTCTTGAGCATACATTTACTCCCACAGTGCACCTGAGAGCCAAATACAGAAAGGCATATGTCGTGGTTTAGCCCCAGCCGGCAGCTAGGGCCACACATCCTCTCACTCACTCTCCCCAGCTGGGTTGCTGGAGAGAATCAGGAGAGTAAAAGTGAGGAAAAACTTGTGGATTGAGATAAAGACAGTTTAATAGGTAGAGCAAAAGCTGTGCACGCAAGGAAAGCAAAACAAGGAGTTCATTCACCACTTCCCATCGGCTGGCAAGTGATCAGCCATCTCCAGGAAGGCAGGACTCCAATGTGTGTAAAAGTTAGTTGGTAAGACAAATGCCACCACTCCAAATGTCCCACCCTTCCTTCTTGTTCCCTCAGCTTTCTATATTGAACATGACTTTATATGGTATGGAATATCCCTTTGGTCAGTTAGGGTCAGCTGTCCCAGCTGTGTGTCCTCCCAGCTTCTTGTGTTCTCCCAGCCTGCTCACTGGTGGGCCAGTGTGAGGAGCAGAAAAGGCCTTGATTGCTTAGCAACAACCAAAAACACCAGTGTGCTATCACACTATTCCCATGCCAAATCCAAAACAGCACTACACCAGCTGCTAGCAAAAAAGTTAACTCCATCCCAGCTGAAACCATGACAGCATATTAAGGTGAAAAGGAGCCCCATTGTGCTGGCATGCAGCAGAGCAGCTTCATGTGTGTTGTCTGCTGAGGCACAGAACGAGGATGGGAGGAGCAGAAACAGGTCCCAGTGTACCTGTGCCTGCACATGCTCCCCAAAATCCTCTACCATATGGTTCCCAGGGCTACCATGCACTAGGCATGGCTTGCAGTGTCAGCTATGTGTATGTTTTCTGATGTAGCTATTCTGTGATAGGGTTAAGCCTTCTCCAGCTGGCACTCTCTAGCTTACTGCAAAGCAAGGCGTCGTCACATCCAGAACCCTGGTGAATAATGTTAAAAATAACAGGGCTGACAAGCACTGGGCTGGGTTAGCTCCTAGGTGGCGAAGATTGCTCTGCAGGATCCTGCTGGAGCCTCCTAAGAGTTTCTGATTGTGGGGCAGGGGGAAGCTCTGCAGTGGCTGGAGAGCAGTAGCAGCCAGGAAATCTGAGGACGCTGGGTCTCCCCACAAGGAGCTCTCTCAGTCCTCCTGCTGCAGTGGTTGTGCTGGTTGTCAGTCTTAGAGGAGACACACAGACTTCCCCTATCTGCCCCACTGCTGCTGGACGTGGCCCTTAGACCCCTATTCAGGTCCCCTTCTCTACAGCATCCCTGTTACGATTTGAAAGTCAGCTCCAAAGACAAGGTTGTGTGATTAGTGTGTCTTTTAAGCCTAAACGTTGTATCTTAATCAGTCTGATTTACTATCTGATTCAGCACATTAGCTGCAGACTGTGCAGCTTCCCAAGCTCCGTGGTGTAATGAATATGCATACATTCAACAGCTGCAATTAGCAGGCAGCCACTGCTGGGGAAAACAAACAACCCAGGGTCTAATTCTACCCTTTCCATAGTGGGACATTAGCTTAAATGCAAGCCCCTTAATTTGCCCTGCAAAGCAGTGGTTAATGTGCCCTAATGTCTCAAAAACCTATTTAAGTGGCAAGGTTTGGGTCAATTCTAATTTTACCTGAACCAGTTTGCCTATTCCTCTGTGACCCAGGCAGAGAAATTGAAAGTACAGAGCACGTACAGTACAGTACAGTACCTACGTCAGTATTTGTTTCGGGACTGGCCATTTGGGTAAGCTGTCTCCTCTTGCTGAAAGAAATAGAATTAATTATCAAACTTCAAGAAGGAAAAAGGGTTAAGCTTTCCCTTTGGGATTCCCAGCAGATAGGTTCAGCATTATGCAATTGTCATGAGAATTTATGAAGCAGAACCTACTGGAATAGCTAGGAAAAATATGCACAATTAAAATTACGCTGCTGTTCTTGTCCTTCAGCTTAACCCTTTGGTGGACCATAAACTGGAATGTTTGTGTTTTGTTTGGGTTTTTTTTCCAGAGGCTTTTCAGATTGCCTTACACAAAATTGAAGCTATAATTGGTATATTGAAACCCTGAGTTTAAATTTTGCTCACAGCAGACACAGTGATTTGCAAAGAAACACTTTCACATAGTTATTTCACAAAGAGCATTTATATTTAATATAAATCCGTCAAGTATTAAAAAACATATGTGAAGTAATTTAAAATGCTTACGAAGTCGTAGAACATTATGCTTTATTGCATTCAGAAGCAGAAAACAAGGGCCTGACCTGCAGCAATAGAAGTCTGAGCTCAAAGCTGAAAGCAACGTCCCGTTGCTGTGTACGTACAGGAAATGAGCCTGAGCTGCACCACTGCATGGGTCTGCTTCCTCTCTTCATCTGTTCCACCACCAGTCCCATCCTCTGAAGCTGTGAATGGATTTGGGATGATGAGATTTTGAGAGGCTGCTGAACTCTTGGCTAACATAACTTTAAGTGCCTGTCTCTGCATCAAAATGTTTCTGTTTCATCTTGAATTCAGCCTAAACCAAACCACCAACATCCATTGTGGGAGTAGGTCATGACAGTTCGCCAAGCAGAAGTGCTGACCAGTTATGGAGCAGGCAGTCATCTGATCAAACCCTCCTTCCTAGATACACCTTCAGTAGCATCCTTTGTTGCCAGCTCCTTGCTATGTACCTGTCTGCTTCTGTGGGATCTTTCCAAAGTCTATACAGGGGCATTGTCTCCATAATGCATATAGCAGATGTGCATTTTACGCATGCAAAGTCCATAACACTCAGAGACGCAAACTGGTGCTTGTTTTTCCCTGAACAGAAGCTCCAAAGTGTTGGCCAGGTAAAAAGTTGCTTGGAGAGCATGGGATCAACTTCTTTTCCTTTGCTTTGGAGGGGTACAAGGTGTCCTAGGAAAAGGGAGAATGGAGACTCTTCGCAATATGCTAATGCATCTAAAGATGGCCAGAGAGAAGAATGGAAGTATGAATGCTCACCTTTCCTAGATGTCTTGTGCCATTTGCCTCCAAGCTTTCCAACAAAATTACACATTCCCATTAAAACCGACCTGTGAAAATTCAAGGAGGCTGGTTTGGCTTTTGCAAAGCTAAATAGTGACAGGGAGACAAGATCAGGCTTATAATGACAGGATATTTTCTACTTAACTATGGGGAGATTAGCTTCCCTGTATAATATGTGCTGACTCTGCAGAGGCTTCTAATTCATGCTGCTTACATTTATTTATTTATTTTAATAAAAAGGCAATTGCTACATCTGTTTAAAAATCAGGAAAAATCAGGAAAAATTGCTGTAGTCATATTCTACCTCAATTTTGTGTCATTTTCCTGATGCATGGATGGAGTGGGTGGGAATCTACCAATTTGCCATTTGGAAATAAGAATGGGACAGGCACTTTGGGGCCAATCCTGACATCTCCTGTACTGCATCAGTGCTATTTCTGTGGAGGTACACAAGGGCTGGGGAACAGCCCGCTCATTCTCTATTGGGATCCTTCTTTAGTAATGTGTGGACCTGGCTGTATCGCAGGTCACTGCACCTTGTCATGAGCTAGTGGAAGACTTTCTGAAGTTGTGTCCAACCTCAGAAAAGAGCAGGTGGAAAATTGGCCAGTAGAAAAAACAGGGTTAGAACAGACTAGAAAGCTAGGTTGGAAGGAGAAGGAGTAGAGCATTGAACTGGTGCATGTGCACACATGGAGACTGCACTCTCAAATTCTGACCTGGTGCTCTGCTAATTACAATACCTTTATCTCTATTCATGCCCAATGGTTTGTATTAGGTCTACTTGTGCCAGGCTGTCGGTAAGACAGCAGAGGGATGAATTTCTTCTTCCTGGTTCAAGACGTTGGCTTACCTTTAGCTTAAAGAAATGTGGTTTGTGGAAAGAAATATTTTGAAAGGAATATATTGAATTAATTCCTGAAGGGCGGGGGAGAGTGGGAAAAGGGATGATTAATGAATACAGTTCAAGGAGGAGAATTACTTGGCAGATGCAGACTGCTGGTCAATTTGTGCTCTCAAGTAGCTGCTGAGGTGTCAACTGGAGGGGAGAGAGAGGAAGGAAAGGAAGAGAACTTAGCTCCATGATTGTGCATAAAAATAACATTAAAGCTGTTCTATAACCCTCTCCTATCCATCTCCTCCCCAGTGAAAGTCTGAGTGGTTTGCAAAATCTTTTCAAATGAGCCTACCCTGGTTCAGACACTGGGAAGTGCAGTGTGGCAGGCTCTTAACAGCAGTAGGCACCATATGTAACTGTTGCTGTTCTTTGTGTATGTGCTGTGCATACATACAGTCAGTAATGAAACGTGTATGGTAAATGAATGAAAAGCAGTCCATGAACTTGCTTCTTTTTTGTTTTCTCTCTGTGAGGCAAGTGGATTTATGCATATCATGTGCACATACATCATGAGTGTGAGAAATAATCAACTGGAGCATTTGAAGGCTTTTTGTGGATTGCCTGTCCAATTCCCTGAGGTGCACCTTGCAAAATTTATTCTCCCTTTAGGAAGAACAATTTTTTGTTGCTTAAAAAAAGACAAAACCCAGCACCTAAAAAAATTCAATTGTTTCTAAACGAGCACAATTGCAAATACCATGGGGGCAGAACCTCAAAACGAACTGTTTTCAATTCTGATATTATTTTTGAATGTGAATTCTGATGGCTGGGATGAGTATGTCAAACAAGGACTGGACTGTGGAGAGGGCTGGCTGTGTCTCAGAAGTCTTCCTTACAGTTGCAGGGTGATTCTTTCGTGGGGAGCAGAGCATCCCTGGGTACCACATGGTTGTGGAGCCAACCTTTGGGGACAGCCAAGAGAGGCATGACTCTGGGCAGCTACAGGAGAGATCAACCCCAGTAAGAACCTCGGGTAGATATCAATGGCTTACTCTGTCTTCTGATCCTTGCAAGGTCCCTTTCTGGGCATTAACACCACTCTTACTAAATGGAGGGTCCTGCTCACCCTTCCTACCGGCCCTGCACAGTGACTCACTTGTGCTAACAAGGAGTTCTCCTACCATCCTCTTCAGGGACATATTATCCTTATTTTATAACGAGCAGCAGCAGAAGTACTGCCACGCTCTCTGGGTACAGAACAAGTGACTCCCCAGGGAAAGTCAGTCAGTATAATCCATTTCACCCTTAAGGAAAATAGGACCCTAGAGGCGGCGCGTGACTTGCCCGGGCTGGTGTGGGAAATCCGTAGCGGCACTTGGTGTCTGCGAGAGCCAAGCTCCTGGGTGTTTCTTCTCGCCACCGGTTTGTGTGATCCATCAGCAGGGCCCAACACGCCGCATCAGAGTAATTGTTACCTAAGCCTGCATGGCTGGCTGCTCTTCGTGCTTCTGCATGCTCCCTGTGCATACATGTTGACTGATGAATGCACACCCCGTTGAGTGTTATTGCTTTCTTAATGTGTTGCAATTTTTCCCCCAATATCCTAACAGAATGATTGTTACTGTTGAACATCCTGTCTCCATTTGCTGCAACCCATGTTTATTTACAGGACACATTTTGCATCAGCTGTTGCTCCGTTCTCACTGAAATAGAAGTATCAAGTTCATAGAACAATAAAAGATATAAATTAGCTATTATAATTAACTGAATGGCATGAGTGAGGTTTCAAATACCAGACTCTGTAAGGCCCTAATTATACAATATGCACATCAGAGCTTAAGCATCTCTGTCCTTCTGTCTGTGCTGAGGACTGGGCACTGCCTCCGTCCTGATCTCAGCCCAGCAGGCAGCACTTAATATCGCAGTCCCAGCTGGTGCCAGGCTATGAAAGCAGAAGGTGAGGGCTCGCCTATGTTAGCCATCTTTTATCGCCATCTTGCACCATCCTCGTTGGACCCCATGAGCAGGCCCAGAAGGGGAAGAGAAGGGAGAAATGCCATTTCCTTGGAAAAGGAATGTTATTTCCCAGCCTGTGCAGCTTCGGAGAGAAATCCTGGCTGCTGCTGTGCTTTGCCTGCCAACCCTTTCTGTAGGGTTCAGGTAGCCAGGAGATGTTGTTCTTCTGGAGGGGATAGGGCAATTTTTTGCCAGAGTCCCCTGCAAGTCTCCATCTGGAGCTGTGCCACCCATCCCATCCCAGGTGCTCTCCCACACCATGTTCAGCATTCAGAGCCTGGTGGTGAACATCATGTGTTACTTTCCTGTATGGACTCCTGTATGGACTCCTGCAAACCTTGCTTCTCCATGTCTATTTGACGTGCTGGTTTGAAGGAGCTGAGCTAGGCCTCCACAGGTGAATGGTGGCGTTTAACCTCCCTGCAAGCCACTAGCGTGTCTGTAGTTCATTGAGTCCTTTGTCATTTTGGCAGGAGGTGATTCCACACAGGCCGACCCAAGAGGCAAGAGCTTTATTCATTTTTAGGTAATGGCAGGCAATAAGCCTCTGGAAGAAGAGTTAAAACTTATGTCTTGCTCAAGTTACGTAGAAAAAATCAGAGGCAGGTGACTACAGCCAAGGGAACGTTTATGTGGGAAGGCAACATATACCCCCGGATCAGTAGCATCCTCGGGGAAGGATGCTTGTGCTGAGGAGCTGAATCCTTGCAGTGAGGCTTTACAGGTGTTTGGACAGCTTGTTAACAGCAGGAAGCACAGAGCGAGCGAGCCCTTTTGCAGCTCATTAAAACCCCAGGTGTATATGCGTATTTAGTTTTGTACTCTTTCTTACACCTGTTTTGGGACTTTAAAACGTGTGATCTGTATTTAAATCTGTGTAACATTAATCTTCCTTTTTTTCTACCTTAACCCTTGGTTTTTTTCTGTTAGATGGTGTCATGGTAATGGACCTACAACTAAGAGCTGCATGTCTACGTGTGAGGCAGCCCTTACAGAAACAAGGTATTTTTCTATTCCTATGGCTCTACACCCAAGCAAATACCATTTTCTAGGGTGCCTGTGGAACTGGAGAGCTTTCTTGACAAAACTTAATAGTTAAAAGTTTAGAAATGATAATTTGTGCTGTCTAGGAGGTAATCGCTCATTAGTGTTGTGTAGTGGCTCCTTGGCATATGGTATGGACATAGGAAGAGAGCATGAGCTTTCAGGATGGTCCAGAAAGGACCGGAGACAGTTCTGTCTGTCCAAATCTTTCATAGAGCAGCTACCAGTTTTGATAAAATTTTGTATTTGAGAAAATCTGACACATTTATTATACATGTTTTCTATGATCCTGCATTATATTATTGTGCTATATCAGTATTCTGTACGGTAATGTTTTGACATTATTGAACCAAATTATTATTTTCTTACTGGAGAAGACAACTAGCTAAACAAAATGTTCTGAGGGCTCCAAACCATTATTTTTTTCAGCTTTGGTATTGCATAGCAAATCTGAGAGTGCAGCTTTTTAGAAGAAAAAAATCACACTTCAGATATTGGAATTCCTGACGAGGGCTACTATAAGATTGTACTACATGAACCCTCAAAGGATTAACAAGCATTTAAATCAAAGCTGACTGAATAAATTGTAATGAATAATTTATTCAATTAATTTCTCTTCTATTTTCTCTTTCCGAGTTTGTCTACTAATAGGTTGTGACTAATTTAGTTGTTGTTTGAGATATTTTACTAATAATTTCTGTAAATTATCTGATCATGAAAAGTTTTATCAAATTTAACAGAATGTGTAATCATCATACAGAATTTAAAAGGGAATTTTATAGTACTATAGGATGTAGATTTTCTTTAACTGCTTTCTGCAAAAGAAAAATATTATCTAAAACCCACAGGTGCTTGAAATAATTTTTATTTCTATGTTTGCTGTTTTCATTGCTATTTTTGTATATAAGGAAAATAGCATGTAAGCGTCTCAAGCTATAGGTGGGTGTTCAAAAACAAGTCATGGGATGCATCTGATATTCAAATTTCCTTGAATTTTATTTGCATTCATAAGATACATGGCCTGTGTTTATTCTCTGATTGGATGATCTCAGCCTTCCAGTTTATTTTCTTATGCGACTACTGAATTACGTTTTAAGTCCCAACGTCCAGCAACATCTTAGAAGTCAATATTAGAAGGAAAACTTCTGCCCTAAAGCCACTCAGTGGTGTTTTTGCTGTAAGCAAAAATGGGAAAAGGTTTTCTTTTATGTTAATATATCCAGTCAGAAAAGATTTTGTATTTCTGTTTTGCTTGTAATTCCTGAAGGTGTTCATTTCAGAAAGGCACACGCAGTATTTTTCAGTGTTTAAACTGACTTCAGCCAAGCCAGTCTTTGCCAATCTTCCTCACAACTGTCCACTAAAGAATGAAACTTTTTTGTTTTGTATTGAAGTGTGGGGTGGGTTTTTTTGGACAGACTGTCCTTGCTCATTTCCTTCATTGTGCTGGAAAACCTCTTTCAAGCCTGTCCCCCCAGCAGTGGAGAAGTCATCCACAGCAGGGGCGAGTGCTGCTGTGCCACCAGCCATGATGGCAGGGAGCAACCTTGGTCTTCATCCTCCAGTTCACACCAGCACCACAGGGTTATTTTATGCACAGGTAAGAGGTGCATGTTAAATTAAAAAAAGATATAGTGCCAAATAACCAGGAAGAAGAAAGAAAACTTTCTTCCTCTGTATCTCAGCAGTGAACTGGTGGTGTGGCATTTTGCTTGCTGGGGCTTGTGAGGGGTTAGCAGGTGGTGGAGGGGTGACAGCGACGGCAGCAGCAGTGAGGAACCTGCTTTCTGCAAGAGGGTCGGCAGCATCTGGCACATCTCTGCGTGGCAGATGTGTGGTGGCACCGTGCTGCTGACCGCCATGGACCTGAAAGCTCCATGGTGAGTGGGTGAGAGAGAAAAGAGGGTTTGCTGTGCTTCCTGTATTAAGGCTGTGATTGACAGGTACAGTAATACTTATTCCTAAACGCCTGTTTCATGTCTCTTGTGAGCACCACAGCATCTCTCCTTGAAGCTATGTGATATTGATGTAACCAGGCCTGTAACTCCTGCATCTGAAAACTCATCATGTGCATGAATAATTTGCCGAATGTATACAGATTTCAACATGTGTTCATAGCAAAGCATAATTGGCACCACTGAAAACTGGCTGGGAGTGGAGGAGTCTAGGCATCTCAAACACTGATCTGAGATGTTTTGAATATGCTGTCCCTGCCTTGTAGTTTAATGATGTTTTCATTAATAGATGAAAATGTTGACCCTAAATATGAAGGTTTCTAGGGATTTATCTTGTGTCTTAAGTTCAGTTGCATGAAACAAGATTGCATTTTAACTGTGTACACAGAATTTTGATTAAAAGGCTAACTTAGCATTACTTTAAAATCTAATTTTAATTGGGGCTTTGCTAGAAGCTAGAATAATTTTTCTCCCTTCTTTCCCCATCAATGCTGACGTGAGTTGAAAGTCCTTTGTATATTGCTGTAGCCTATCCCCACAGAGCTGAAAACGTGAGCATGAATCACCAGGGAACAGAGATAAGCTGCAGTGTTCCTCCTGAACACCACTTCAGTGCTCCTATGCATAGAATACTTTTGTGTCACTTGTTATTCCCCTTCTGTGCAGCTTCACTCTGCTCTCTGAAACAGAAATGTTTTCCCAGCAAAGACAACTCAGCCAGTTTTGCGACCAAAGTTTCCCTGCAACAGTCATGGGATTGTGTCCGGAGAAGGCTCTCCCCCTCGGGAAGGGCAGGAGGTGCCCCCAGGCAGGGCTGGGGCAAGGGCCAGAGCCAGCATAATGCCAGGAACATGCCTTCACAGGGCATCTTGAGTGCAAAGTGTGAGGAGCTCACCTGTGTGACTGCCGCAGCAATAACATTTCTTCCCCAAGAACACTGAGATTCCCAAACATAAGACACAACTGGGTGATACCATGCTGGAGAAGCAGCTTTGCATCTGGCCTCCAGGGCTGAAGTCTTGGGGAAACTCAGCTTTGTATTTAATAATGCCTTTAGGAGCAAAATAATTGCCTTGGGAAAGGCTCTCTTCTCCCATTATGTTTGATGGAGGATAAATATAACTTTCAGCTGTAGCTTTCTTGGGCAAAGACTGGATACACTGATGCCTGTGCAGGTGCTTCAATTGATTTTGAAGGGGCCAGGGCTTCTCCCCTTCCCCTGTTTAATTTGTCTGGACAGGACTCTATGCACCCTTGGCACTAATTCAATGAGAAAGAAGGGTGTGCTTTAGTAAAAGGAGACTTCAGAATGGTCCTGTCAATGCTGTGAAGCCAATTTAAACAATTTTGACTTAAGAAACTTCTAACAACCTTTTCACATACCGATAGGATGGCTCAGGAATGTTAGTGGTTTCAGAGTGATTAATGAAAACTTACCTCTCACTTGGAGCTTAATTAATTCTTCTGTTAAAGGAATTACAGGTTTTGCTGTTAGCTGAAGGTGGGCTGACCTTCAAATAACATGACACGTAACTCAGGACGAGAAATATTTCAGGGCCCGTTGGTATCGTACCATCTCTATGTGCTTTGCAGGTATTTGCACATTTCTCTTCTGCCAGTTCTGATAAAGACCTTACTCTGAGCAAAATCTGGTCCTTAACAGCTTTAGGTTATTCAGCAGCTGCCTTGTGCTATATGAATGATGCAGCCCATAATAGTGGACATTGACTCTACTCCAGTCATTTAAATTTTTTTTTATTTTTTTTTTTGTGAAGAGTTTAGGCTTACTGTAATCTTTTCTGGTCTGGGATTGAAAGGCATTTCTTCAAAGCTTTTCAGTTCCCTAAAATTCTCCACTTTATTAATGTAACAGAATAAATAAAGAAAATCAGGACATTCTTCTAATACTGTCAAAGCATTTAATAAGAAATGAAAGAGGACTTCTTTTGTTCCTACAATGATGGCTATTGAAGCAAACTCTGGTAGTGAACATTAGTTGGTTTTTGATAATTTTGTTATTTGAGAGCAGCTTAGACTACTGTGCATACGGTTACGGCCGTTATCACACGGGAACATAAGGCAGTGAATGTCACATGAGCAGCAAAGTCTTGTACAGACAGGGAGGAAACAACGATTTTTGTGAGTAAAGCATTCAATTAGGACATTTACAAAATCTGGTTTAGGTATGTTCCTCAGTTATATGCTTTCTGTGGGTCCTTGGAGGTGTTGTTTAGGGGCAAGTATTCAAAGGCACTTAGGTACGCAGCTCCCAATGGGACTAAAGGGACTTCACGATGTGGCCCTCGTCTTTCTGGGTCTGGTTTCCACCAGGTGATGACGCTTCTTTCATACCCCATGTATTGCAATTGCAAGCTTTGGATAAAAAGCACTTTCTCTTAGCGTGAGTCATTTCATCAACTACCAAAATGGAGCCAGGGATGAAATATATGGAGACTGAGTACAAGTATATACTGTACTGCACGGGTATGTGTGTGCGTGTATATATCCATGTGCACATGCACACTGATGCTCTAGTAACCTCCTCTGTCCCTTACTAGCTTTGTCAATGTCAAGGTAAAAATGCTTTCTTTGTTCTTTCTGTTCTTCATTTTTCATCTGATTTGAATCTAAGCAGTGAGGAAGATGAACCTCTGACCTGCCAAAGAACATCGCTCTTGCAAATAAGAATCTATATTAAAAGTTGTTTAAATTCTGTGCAGAAACAAGTGTTTTTAAAACAGTTAGATCCATTTCCTTACAAATTTGACTTCTCTTTTTGCATTATATTGCACTATATAATGTGCAAAATATACAAAGGTCAAATTGGAGTGCTATGACTATGCTTCTGACTATGTGTAATCTACTGTATCATACAACACGAAATTTGTTAAAAAGTTAGACAACAATTTCAAAACAGGATGACAGAATGACTGAAGTATCATTTGAAAATATGGAAAGGGTTATGTCTACATGTTTTAAGCACAGCTTATCCACAGCTTGCTTTTAAAAGGAAATTCTGGAAAATTTTAGGCAATTCCACACAACCCTTTGGTTTTGATAGAATGGCACTAACAGAGTCTGCTGCCATAAAACATTTTTCAATGAAATCTATGTAAAACCTTAATTAAAACACATTTTCTCTACCACTGCTACAGGAAATCAGATAACAAAGCAAAGCACCCAATATGCTCCTCTAGCTGGAATAATTTTCTATTTCATCTACGGTCCTAATGAATGCTTCACTTTCTTTTCATTAAATCCATATGCATCTTTCTTTGTCCTGGAGATAATATAACAGCAGGGACCGCAGGTTGTGCTTAAACAATTGCCATTTGTAAGACCATAAAGCAGATGATACAGTTCTATAGGAGCTCCCCTAATGAAATCAGCAGCGCTGTCACTGCGCTCACAAGCATTTACCCAACAGACTGATCCAACTGCTGACACATCATAACATTTGTTTTGAAATTCAGAGGAGAAGCCATCAACTTCTTCCAGGATTTCACATCATGAAACAAGAATGAAGTAGACCCCGTTATTTTATTTCTCCTGAAAAATATTGGTCTGAGTATTTTAATTCACAGAAGAAGGAGAAAGAGTGTCTGACCCGCCTAACACCTAAATAACCAGTGTACTGTGGGAAAATGAAAATGAAAGAAAACCCAGACAAAGTTTATTAATCTGAAAAATTGTCAGTCTTATTTCTCTTTGTGTGCCAATCCTGTTTACGCTCAATGTGTTCACATATAAGTGGAAAGGAGATTTCAATCAACACTTTATGCAGCATGCCCAGTTTTCATGCATTCATGTGTGACCTTTTCTTACCCTGCAGGTACAATTGGTTTCTCAGTGACATATATTTTATTAACTTTTTCATGCTGGGATTGCATTGAAGCAGCACTGGTTTTGCCCCCTGGAGTCACATCAGGTGACAGGCTTTCAAACGCAATTTGCAGAAATGGTCTCCTGCAGACATCCTGGGGAGGGTGGGGATCTCTTACAGGGTGGAGAAACTAGCCCTGCCACTTGCAGAGGTGGTCCCTCATGATTCATGAGCAATTTCATTCTGGTGGGCCCTTTAAAGTTATTTCCATTTATATATATTCTTTACCGTTCTCATCTTGATTGTACATTCAGTGGCTCTGCAGGGCTGTGAGATCCAGGGATTTCTTTCTCAGTAGCAGCCATTCAGCTTCGTCGCTTCCCTGTAAAACAGCCGTCTCTTCTCCTGGGACTCGGCAAAAACAGCATAGGGCAACCAGGAACAGCAGCAGGGAAAATTGAGAGAGGATGTAAAAGGCAGTATGACCAGAGCAGGCAAGGAGCCAGTGTTTCTGTCCGGGCTGGTCAGTGGGCCAACTCTGAGACAAGTGAGAAAGGCAGCGGTCGATCAGCCTAGAGCGAAAAATGGCTAAGCAGCAGCAACGTCTCTTTCCTTAACTGGTGATCTGATCAAAAGCCTGCTTAGGTCAGTGCAAAAAGACTTCCACTGAGGTCAGTAGACTTTGGATCTACCCTCCAAATGTGCTGCACCTTTGGTAATTAAAATAACTTTTGCTGCTGCCTGTTCCTCTTAGCATCACAGATCCCATGCTTCTCTTATGGAAGACCTGGACTTGCATATGACTAACAGGTGGGGTGGTTGCAAGGAAGCAGCACTCCAGAATCTGGCCTGTAAAACATTTATTATTAGTAAAGATGTGAGGGGAAGAAAAAATCCAGAGTGGTTCTCAACCTCTTGGTGAGTTTCCAGAACAGCATGAGGCAGCAAATCTCCAGTTTAGTGGCTGCAAAACAAGCACTGCTCATTTGGAAATGCCATGGAACAGAAGCCCAGAGCTTTGTTATTGCCTCTTTGGAAGTCAAAATGATGAAACAAAACGATTGCTTTCATCATTGCCCGATCAATGAGTTCCTGCATCAGCCTTTGTTAAGGAAATGGGAATTTAGCATCCATGGCCCCTTCTGAGATCTCATGAAATATTGTGGGCATTAAGAAAAAGGATTGCAGAATTGTGACTATTAGCTGCTGTTTCTTTGGTCCAAATATAACCACAACAATTATTTTTTAAGAGGGATAGCTTGAATCATGAAGTCTACATCTGACTCTAGGCTTCAGTTATAGGGCCCATCAAAGCCCAGTTCTGAGACTTTTTGCTGGCTGGTGTGCAGCGTCCCAGACTGTGCTCACCCGGGGCTAGAGCTGTGCTCTTGCTTCTCACTCTCCAGCACCCAGCACGTTTTCGATGCCTCTGTGACACTGAGCAGTAACAATGCTCCTAATTAGTAACAACAAAAGAAAGTGTCAAGAGTGCATATTTTGATGCTCGGTCCACATTGGTTTTTGTATCCAGAGTTTTTATGTAGATGTTGGCAGAGAGCTGAAGGAAGCCTACAGCCCTTTTTCTACAAAGTGAGAAATTACAGAGGACCAATCTGGGGAATACAGTAAAAGAACATAAAACAAAACCCTATTACCAGCACAACACTGTTCATCTTTGTTCTGGTCATAGAGAAGTCAGAAGCAAATCCGTCTCTTGTCTTCCAGCCGTAAGTTTTTATCATGATCCACAGCTAACCCTTTACCATGCACTGGGCTGCACCTGAGCACAGAAGAGCCAGAGAAACCCAGGAGACACCAGGACTGTGTTGCCACATCCCCACGGGAGATACCTGTTGGGGAAAATACAACAGTGATTGAGCTGCAATTGCCAAGCGTGTCAGCCCGAGGGAGAGCTGTGTGAGTGACAAGGCAAGCACTGCTCTCCTGGAAGGAAAACCACCGCTTGCTTGCAGGTAAATAAGCATTGCTGATCTGCCACCTGTAGCATCGCTGTGTTTGTTGTGATGCTGAATGCAATGAGGTCATGCTTTCACCTACAGGTGGATACCTTTACCTGTATTTATCTGTATTTTGCATGCTTTTTCTCTGTTTCCCTACTTGGCTAGCCCTCCCTCCCAGTAAAAGCACTGCTGCTTGGCGTTTCCTGGAGGGAGCAGTCTGTTTCAATTACTGTGGCAGCAGCACACCAGCGCTGATAACAAATAGCCATTGTGCTCCTGGCCCCAGAAAAAGGCACCATAGGGAAATGTGCCTCCAGTTTGCGGGCAACAGTCCAACTTCCTAATTTATTTTCAATATTTAAAACTTCACCCACACCCTCTCAGTTTACTCTGCCGTCTACAATCCTAAAGAAAAAGGTGGTGATCCTACCCATCCAGTGGGTGATCCTACACATCTAATAGTTCTAGATTTGCAGGACGTAGAAGGGGGCTTCACAAGTACCAAGGTGGGTAAAAGCACCAAAAACTAATCCACTGTCATGTTTCTCAAAAGGGACACTAGCAATTGTTCGCAGAGACAACATCTTCAGTTCAAGAAGGTCTCACGTGCTTTACATACATTGACGAGCGAAGCCTCACCGTGACCTGTGAAGGAGAGAAGTCCTCTGACTCCTCTGTGTACAGGTAGGACAGCAAGAGGTGAGGTGACCTGCCCAGGGCAGTAGGCAGCTGATGACAGAGCCAGAAATAGAAAGCCTCTTCCTGACCTCCAGGCCCACAACTTTCTGCTTCTTGGTCCTCCTTCTGTCATCTTGGATTAAACGGTTGATCATGGAGGCTCAGTGTGAGTGGAGGTATAAAATAACACAAGCGAATGTCCGTGTTGTGTTAGCACGGTTGTTGTGTGAGTTTAATGATGTGTGCTCAAAGTCATACTTACCAGATATCATGCGTTAGGATTTCCCTGGAATTGCTGGCCATACTTCTCCATGCGCTAGCCTGTAATTTGTCAAAACACTACTTTTGCTTCTATTTTTGAGTCTAGTTTCCTATCATTTCCTTCATGGTTATCAAGGCTGGGTAGTTCTGCAAGAGCGCAGTCAGCATGAGAGAAACCAGCAGTACACGGGAAAATGACAGTGATGGCAAACTTCAAAAGGTTCAGAGGTTCAGGCAGAGGCGTAAGCTTATCTGAACCTCTTTGGTGTGGAAATTGAGATGGAGTCTTATAAAAAAAACTCCACTCGCTTGTAAGACATCTGGCAGATCAGAGTTTCAGCTGGGTTTGAAGTAACTTGAGAGTGACCTTTCCTGCACTGTTTTCATATTTCACCTTCCTGTCCACTGTCAACGAGAAGTGGCAGAAGCGTACGGTGCTTTCAGTATGCAGGGGCAGGCTCCCCACACCCGTCCTCTGCCCTTTGTCCGTTCTCATCGACACATTGAGGGGCCCAGCCTGCAAACAGCAAAAATCCCAGCCAGCTGAAGTGTCCTCTTTAATCCACACAGGAACGTTTTGGGTGGTTTTGAACTTTGGGAGAGGAGGCGCACAGAAGGTGAATAATTATTTTACGCAAGCAGGCTTATTTGTATGGAGGCAGCCGGCCCAACTGGCAGCCTGATAATGCGGAGGTGATATAAGGGTAAAAGTAATATAAAACTATGCAGGATAAATTCCCCCTGACATACATCCCATGCCACTTCAGAGAAATTGATGGCTTGTATGGATTGTAAAAAGAGTACAGATTTTGGCCTTTTGTTTTTATGCAAGGCTACAAATTCCCAATGCTGTGATTGTTGCCCTTGATATGAAAGTCGCATGCTATGATTCAGTGGTTTTAGCTCTCCTCAAAAAGCTCATTAATCACTGATTGTACATGTGTATAATTATTCTGCTGGAAATCTCAATCCATTTTTGTTAATGTGAGAGTCGATAGTTAGAGGTCTGTCAAGTCTATTCATTATAAAACCCTGTTGTCAAGAGTATATAACTGGGCTGTAAACATTCATTCTAATCTAAACAATTGCACAGGAAGAGTCTGCTAAAGGTGGTAAATTTTTTTTTAAAAAAAGGGGAGGAAGAGAAAAAATCCATATGGCTGTTCTTAGTTACATGTCCTTTAGCGGAAGGATGCATGAGGCATCCAGCTCTGCAGGCTCAGGATGAGTACAAGGCTATGATGCGTCTCTCCTTTCCACCGGCAGAGGGAAAGAAAAGGCTGCTATTATTCCTTCCTCCTCCAGATACTGCAGCGGGTTTTCTCTCCCATGCAGACAGCAGAGCAGCCCCTGGAGCCAAAGTCTGGGCTCCGGGCAGAAGCTTCTGTGCCAGGAGTACCATTTAGGGTATCTTTAACTAAATTCAGGTCTACCTTGTATTTTGCACAAAAGGTGTAATTTTCATACTTGGGGGGTTCAAATCATCATCAAATCATGTCATGGTCCCCTTTGGCCTGGAACTGTGTAGTAAAATAACTCAAACCAACCTCTGCACCAGATCCTGGGCAGGGAGACTGTCGCAGCAGCAAATGCTGGGAACTCGTGCCAGTGCCGGCCCCTTGCTGTTGTCCCATGCCTAGTGGGTGGGTTTGGTTGGAGGAGCCCAGTGTGCTTCTCTGTACCACTGTCCTGGGTGGTTCAGGCAGTCAGCTGGTGGCTCACCATGCAGATGAAACAGGATTGCGAGCTTGGTGCTGCTGGTAAAATATGGGGTGGGGGAGAGCACCCATTTCAAATCTGCCGGTGTATGCATGGATCTGCCTACAATTCAGGGCAACTTTTGAGGTCTTCAGTGCTGTCTCCACAGCCCTGGGACTTTCATTAATTTCATAGGAGACAGCTGTGTGTTGCTATGTGGATAGCATGGTTGCTTGGATGGATAAGGAGGCCAGGATGATAAAATGTTTGAGTCCCATCCTGGGGGAGGAATATGGAGGAGCTTGGCTCCTAAGCCCTGAACACCACCACCTCCACTGCTTAGTACGGCAGAGAGTAGTCGGGCTGAAAATAATTTTCCCAGTCTTAAGAGAAAAGTCTCTGATGTTCCCCCTTCCTCTCTGAAAGCAGGCATGAGAGGAATGAGTCAATTGAGAAGATATCTCTGTGTTCTCAGTGTGCCATTTCAGGCAGGTGTGGTGCTGCGTGTCTGCTTAGTTACCACAGAAATGATTTGTGCGCAACATTAGATGTTTCAATGTAGAATTGTTATGGCTGAGAAGTACCTTTTGCACAACTGGATCACTGTATTAGAAGCTCTTGGTAATAATAGTATTTCTAAATGGCCCGTGGTCCCAAACAGGGCAATAAAGCACATCAACAAGTACTTAGGGAAACAGGCATATCTGTGAGCCCCAGCTGCGCACCCCCATGGGACGCCGTGCCTCTAAGAGTGTGCCGGCTAAAACAGGCTGTGTAAGTGGAAAGGAAGACAGAGCAGCTTTCTGTAAGGAGGCACTGGATTAAAAAAAAAATCCCTGAAAGTTTTCTGCTTCTTTCTCTGGGTGTTCCTGAGTTACAAGACAGCATCTGAGGACCAAAGTGACTCAGACTTACCCAGGATATCTGGGAGCACTAGGGCTTGAATGTAATGTTTCTTGAAAACCCCAGGCGTACAGCATACAGAAGAGGAGGGAGGACTTCCCTGCCTCCCCCAAGTCCTTATGCTCCACCAAGATACCCACTGTAAATAGTCACGAAATGCAGTGGCCACAATGTCTACCAATCTAGTAGTGTGCAGAGCCTAGGAGAACTGCAGAACTAGGTAGTCTTTAAGGAAAGGGCTATAGGGAGATCCTGCCTTTGGCTCCAAGCAGAGTCAGTACTAAATTCAGATCTGGCTTCTCAGGGCTTTCTCCAGCTGGAAACCTCCAAGGATGGAACCTACATAACCTTTTTGGGGAATATGCTCCAAAGTCTGACTGTCCTCATGGTGGAAAGGTTTTTCCTTATATCCTGTCTGAACATCCCCTATTTCAGTTTATCACCACTCTCCTGTTCTGTGACCATGCATCTCAGTGAAGAGCCTGGCCCCATTTTCTCAATAACCTTTTCATAAGTACTGGCAGGCTGCTGGTAGGTCCCTGACAGATTTCTTTTCTCTTCCCCAGGCTGAAGAAGCCTTGTTACCTCAGCCTCATCTCATGCAGCAAGTGCTGCCACCCCAAACATCTTGGTGGCCCTTTGCTTAGCTCATTCTGTTGGTCAACATCCTTGTGTCTGGGGACACAAAATTGGAAATGGTATTTGCCATGCAGTCTGACAAGTGTCAAGTAAAGAGGAGTGAATTTTTATTCACCATTCTAAATTTAAAGAAACTCTGGTAGAAAATGTTTTTAGTCCTTTGTGTTTTAACATTTAGCTCATCTCTAATATCAGAGCGAAGCCCAAAAGAATCCATGAACTACTTTTTGTTTTTTTAAACGTTCCTCAGAGCAACGTTAATAAAATATTGCTGAAGATGTAAAAAGGATTCAAAATCACAATAGTTCATCAAATACAATTAAAAATTTCTCATCTTTCATTTCAGCACTGCCGGTTCGTTTGTGCATCAGAGACCACCGGGCTGAGCAAGCATTGCAGGTATAGATGTCAGCTCTGAGCCATTTCGGGGAGCGGCCGTGCTTGCCTCAGGATGTCTGAGGGAAGGGAGCAGCCAGCTCAGAAAGGCACAAGGAAATAGGATGTCCCTAGGGACTTCCAGACTAGGACTCTGAAGGTGTTCCTGAGTGTTAAATTGCTAACAGAAGTGCACCTTTCCAAGAGGGATATTAAACCCAGTGCTGCTGGGCTGGTGAACTGGAAGCTTTCCTTGTGTAGCTGCTGAAGCCTGTTGCTGGCACCTGAGACTGCTTCCTCAGGAACAGCAGACTGTGGCAGAGTCAGTAATACCTCGCAGACCAGTAGAAATATTAAAATATTAAAATCTATGTGTATTTGAAAAATGCCACTGATGAATGGCAAAAGCTGAAAGACTCTGACTTTATTACCCAGAGTTTCAGTGAGGTTTTTTTTCTTTTAATCCTTCAGGCAATACTTCCCCCATCTCTTTGCTTCTAAAATCAGATTTCATTTCTTCAGATTTTAATTTTTTGGAGAATAAACTGCTGTAAATCTTTGGAGAGTTCTCAGAAATGTGATGGCTGCTGTGTCAGGCATTTTGGTTGAAGAAATACTGCAGCTGAGTTGATGTAAAATAACCTATTGCTTGCTTTTATTAACCATTGCCCGATTATTATTTTTTTCCTAAAAAGGACAGAACTATAACTGGTCACAAGCTAGTGTTTCATCTAGGCAGAGAATAAGCCAAAAGGTGTCAAAAGTAAATAGCTAACCCACTGGGATAATGTTACCTTAAAAGTGTTGGAGGATTTGAATACATTTTGTGAGATGGCGTGTTTGGACTTCCTCCCATTCTCACTCCTTTTTTTCGAATGCCAATAGGTTATACGAGCATTGCTTTCGCTCACAAAAGCTGTCTGAACCTAAATGAAGCATTTCGAAATTAAAAAAGGCAAAGTCAGAAAGATTGAGACAGTGAACAACCCTCTCGGAGAACGCTGTTTCGAAGTGGTATCATTAGAGGTGCTAGCACTGAGACAGGAGAGCGTGTGCACAAAATTCCCTGCATCACTAAATACAACTTTCAAAACCTCTTAATATCTTCTCTAAAAGCTACCATCCTGTCAAACATTTTTGCAGTTGATCTCTTTGCTGCTGAAACTATAAAGAAAGCTCAAACAAAGTTGCAACTATTTTTGTTATTAAAAAAAGCCACATCCTTTTTCTTTTTGTCTCCTTCTAAAAACCTGGCTGTACAGCATTTGATCAAGCTTTCAAAAAAAACCAAAACAAAATTCTCCCTCAGGCATAAAGCAATCTTGGGAAGTTTTGGCTCAAGATACAGATATTTGTGAGAGGATGAAAAGAAGATATTGGAAACAAAATTCTGCAGCAGCCATAACTGTGCATCTCTATTGTGGTTCTAATTATTACGTGGGAAGGTGCAGTTAGATATTTAGAAAAGGGGATTGATATTACTTCTGAAAGATTGAAATGGGGCTGGCAGCCGTGATAAGGACAGGGGACCCTGCAGAGACACAGCTGCTTTACAGCTCCGTGTCAGGATACGGCCATGCAGCAGTGGGCAGGAGAAAGGAGGTGCTTTTGTGTCTTTTGTAGTCTCCCTGGTAAATCCTCTTCCAAAGGGAAATGCTGGAGAGTGAATGCAGCCAGAGTGCTCTTTCTCCATATCATTCAGGTGCAGGTCCTGAATTAGGAGCTGATGTTTAGCCATCAAAAGGATATTTCATACCCGTCTTGACCTGTTTCATTTTTGGCAACCAGGCAGCCTGCTGCTCCGTGTATGTGTGTGAGCCCACACCTCTTTTGGATGGTTACCTGTTAATAATCGAAGCTGAGCTGACAGCACAGAGGTCATTAATGGATATTAAGATTTCCGTTAACTCTGACTTGTGTCTGATTTAAATCAGGGGTCTCGAAATGATAGCTGACTACCTCCATGACCTCCTGCCAAGCAGTTATATCAGTATTTAATAGATCAGATTTTTCCAACTATATATGTTCCCTCATTTCTGTGTTATTCTGTCACTGTTTTCTCACCTTTATCAACCTACAATTTTCTTCAATAAACTGGTAAAATTACTTTGTCGCTCGTTTTCAAGGCTGGAGTAAGCATTCTTTAAACAGATGTGAAGCATTAAAAATAGCAAGAAGTAATGATGAATAATTGGGATGTTCTGAGTGAGAGATGACAAGAAATGAAGGAAATAATTTAAGGGGAAAAAATTCTATTACCATCAGTAAGACAAAGTAAAGTAAGAAAATAATTGCAGAAGTTACACTTATTGCTCTTGAGGGACCCTGAGCCCTGATACCAGAGATGTGTCCAATGTGCAGTTAGCGTCTATCTCAGGTAGGGCTATATATAAAGATTATGTTGTCCATGGGGCAATCTCAGGGGTAGCTCTGTCTTGTACATATAAAATGTTGGAGTCATCCAGATTTAGAAGGATGAATGCATGGCTTAAATCTGCGTCACCCCTCTTTTCTCTAAGCTGCGAAGTCTGAGCTTTGTTTTTGCAAGAAGTACAACAGAGTCTCCCTCCTTGCCCTTTTCCATTTTCAAAGGAGGTATTTGGGCTGTAGTAAACTCATAATTTTTGTCAGGGAGCTGTCTCTGTGCCAGTAATGGAACTACAGGCATCAGAAAAAGTGATTGTATGTGACCAGCCCCCAGCCTCCGTTCTGCAATTTTCTCTGTGTAGGACATGCAGTGGATGGCAGGATTGAAGTCTTATCATAACACAGCCCAGCTGCATAATGAAACTCTACTGTCAGAATCTCTCCTTGACACCTTAATCATTTTTGCCTTTTGTTCTTTGAGCCTGCTCCAGCTTTTCTAATTAGGTTGCCTGGTATCTAATGAGGGTTCTCAGTGTGGCCCCCTCCCCAGCACTGAGCAGGCAACAAAGTCCATCACCCCTCTTTACTATGATCTACTGTCCGTACAGTATTTTTTATCCATCATTTACAAGCAGTGAACAATTTGCTGTCCAGTTTTGTTCTTCCTAAATGCCTGACGTTGCTTATTCTGGGTTTCTCCTTCTCCTTGGATGACTCCACTTTGGGTTGTTTCCCCTTGGATGTGCTAGTAGAATGCAAGTTTTGTGTTACAGTGAACTGCCTTTTGTTACTTCTCACTTGTAATTCTCTAGATACATGTGTATTGCTGTGTTTTTGCCCTTTCTCTTCTGTACCTGAGTGAGCACTTTGCAACCTCTTTTGCATCCCTAATGAAGGTATTACTCAGAGTCAAAACTGGAGGGAATCCTGTGAACATTTTGCTCCTTCTTCCTCATCGTTCTCTCTCCTGCAGTTTTGCATAGGGCTCCTTATCAGTCTCCCTTCTTCTGTTGCTCTTCATGTAGGTCTTGATTAAGCAAACTGTTTATGCTCATTGCTGAACTTTGAGAATGCAAACAAGCCTGTCCTTTCATCCAGTGGTTGCTCAAAACGTGCTTGGAAGGATTTAAGCATGCGCTTAAGTGCTCTGCTGAAGGGAGGCTTCTGATTCGATTTCATTACTTTTATCCCTTACCTTTTCATTGTAGTCTTATATGTATAAAACATCAATAACTCTCTCTAGAATGGATTCCTTCTTTATCCTATGTCACTTTCTGCTCATGTTTCCAATGCCCTCTTGAAGTTTTCTAATAGCTCTTTTTGTACTGCTTGGTCCATTATTTTACTGGAGATTGAAGATAAAAGTGCTGGGCAGTAATTGCCAAGATCATTCTTCCTTCTGTGTAAATCAATACTATATTTGCTTTATTCCCAGCCTTTGGGACTTCCATAGTTCTCCATGACTTTCAAAAATAATTGCCAATGGTTCAGTAAATTAACTGGCTAATTCCCTCATCACCTTAGGATGAGTGCAACCAGACCCGCTGATTGATCTGTACAGTGGATATTCAAAATTTCCAACTGTTTCTTTAACCTGTACTACATTAATGGCTATTTGTATACGTTTTTTGTTATTTCCCAATTGCTACATCTTTTCTTTCTTTTTCATTCAAGAAAAAAATAGTAAGGGGGTAATTTGGCCTTTGAAGAATTACTGGTTGTTTCATCTACCTCTCGCTTATTAATGAAACTACTCTCTGACTGGCTTTCCTTTACCCTACAATATGTTTGAGAAAGCCATTCTTATTCTCCAATACTGCTTGGGTTAGCATAAATTCAGCTAGGTCTCTCCTGTCCTTGTCATTTCTCTTTTCTTCCGCTTTCTCCAATTTTTTCTTCTATTTGCTGCTGCTCATTTCTGGGCTCTGTTACCTCTAAGCAAAGCAGCTTGCACCGCTGTCACTGGCCTATTCCTACAAATAATTAGAAACGTAGCTGAGCCAGAAGGATCCAATCCATCACCAAATTCTGTCCCAGCTCTCCTGTGCTGACCCAGTGTCCTCTCACACCTGGACTTTTTCACTTTCTTTCATTTATCAGCAATGGAAAAGAAATAGCTTTAGGGCAGATATTTATGACTGACTTTCCAAGATATTTCTCTCTTTCCAATAGAGATGTAATAGGCAGGTGCCAAGATTAAGCAAGCCCTGTATTGCCAGGCCCCCTGAGGTCAGGGCAGAGACCCTCCGTGGAGGTGGTTGCCCATTTTCTCCGTAATTTGTCACTGCGATCTCGGCTGGTGTATGATATTTGAGCCCAGAGCTCTTTTGTTGTTGTTTCTCTCTCATGCACTCGTAAGAGCATTGACTTACATGACCTAGCAGGACTTTTCCATCTTTAATGTCTTTGAAATGGTTTACCTTTTACAGCAGCTGTCTCGGACTCCTTCATTTCTTGGTCGTTTGTTTTTCCCAGAGGCTCAGTTTTATACTTCCCAGCTCTCACAATACCCTCACTTTAATAAATGGTGGCAGTTTACAAGCTGTGCTTTGGCCACTATTCTTGTCGTGCTTCAAGTATTTCTGAACAGATAATTGTCACAAACTCTTTCCAAATTTAGGGCAGATTTTTTCCTGTCCTGCTCCTTGTGGTACCAGCTCTCAAACTGGACTGTGAAGCTTGTAGAGCGGGTCGTCATGTTGTCCTCAGAGTTATGTAATGTGATGTAGTGCGGCTCACACAACCTGCTTGTCATTTGGAGACGCTGCTATCCTAAAACCATGATTTTAAGGAGGGCAACGGTTTATTCTCTTCTTTGATGTTGTTTCATGTTCACATGCCTATATTTTGCTCATTTTCCTCATGGTGGAGGCTGCTTGCTTTGCTCCCGTGTCCAGACACTTGGACATCAACACATGTTACCAGCTGCTTGTATTAGAGGGAGTGAAAGAAAGGGGGCTGGGAAGAGAACTGTTATTTTCTTTCTCCTTCTCTTTAAGATCCTTTGATTAGCTTTTCTACCACACATCTTTATTACGACATTCCTGGCTTCCCACTGATTATCTCTGATAGTCTTCTGAAAACATATGGGTAAGACTTTAGAAACGTATTACAGGAAATATTAAAAGTACTATCTTGTTACTCAATTTATAATTATCTTTCTTTTGAGAGTACCTTATAAAGACCAAGCATGATACTACAGATGGTGCAGTTGGAAACAAGGTGCTTAATTTAAAAGAAAAATAAAAAAAGGAAAAGAAAAAGAAAAAAACCCCAACTTTTAATTTGTATGCTGGGTCTTGATTTTTCTGGGTTGCCCCTATCACCATATTGCTTCACAAGCCTCGTGCCTCCCTCGTCATATTTCTGTCTAATGGATGTTGTGGATCTTACCCTCATGGAAGCAGTCCGTGTCCCCAGGTAAACCTTTCCATACTTGCAGGTGTCTCATCTCACATTGTTTGAATTTCATCACTACTCAAAAAAGGAAGCTGAGTGTTTCAGGACCCTTTATCAGGGGTTGCAAAGATGGTCCCTGATCATACTGCCCAGGCTCTGCTCTTCAGTTCTTTTGTGAGCAGGATTCCATGCACATTAGGTGGGCATCTGTGTTGCCCTGAAAAAAGTGGATGAACTTGGACTCTTCTTTCTTGCATGATTGAAAATATTTTTATATATGGAAGAAATTCCCATTAAACCCTAAAATAAAAGTCCAGCACGGCAACACAGTAGGTGGCTTGCTGCAGTCAGTGGCAGCACCTTTTGCTTCCAGGCAATTCGCCAACCCTGACTTTGTTCTTTATTCCCTGCTGTCTCATATGCTCAAGAATAGACTCCCAATTAATATTTGCCATGTTGCTTCATACTCAGCCATCAGGTGGGCTTGAAAAACTGCCTCATACTTTAAATGTATGAAGTGCTGTGGAGGATGACCAAGAGAGGGAAAGGTCCCCAATCAGAGACCAAGCAAACACTGGCTTTGGGTAAATACCTAGGAGGATGCACACCACTGTTGTGGAGACTGAGATTTGCCTCTGTATGCAGGGCTGCTGAAGACAGCCCTGGCATTTGTTTCTAGTTCTAGTCTCCTTGAAGCTGAATGGATGATGAAAAGCTGCAAAGAAATTTAAAAAACAAATGAAAAAAAGGACAATATGAATGTGAAAGGCAACATCCTCCGAGACTTCAGTTATCAAAGAGAAGGTTAAGAGGTGACTTGAACATGGTCTGTTGATAACTATTTGAGGAGAAGACTGCTGATAGGAGAGGGCTCTTAAATTCAACAGACAGAATCATATAAGCATAACTCAGTATTGGGACAGTGAAGGAGTATGAGTGATCAGAGATAAGAAATACGTTTCTAGCCATGAGCACAGTTAACCATTTGAAGCTCTTTGCCTATGTGGTGAGTTCCCTATTGCTCACGCGTTTTAAATCCAGATTACTGCCTTTCTAAAAATGTGTCCTCTGGCACTGCTGGCTTTAGTATTGACCTTGTGGATCCATTTTTATGCTCTGATTTTCAGAGAAGGTTAAGTGGAAGCAAGACATTTTGATGCTTTTACCCTGATAGTATCAACTCCCAAAATTTTTTCCCCCCTTTCCAGTTCCTGAGACACCCTCTCACTCCATGATGTTCTGCATCTGCCAGGAGCTCCGTTCAGCTCCTCCTCCAGACACCATGCTTTCTTCCTACATAGCAGCTCCTAGGTTTAAACCACCCGGCAGTACTTCTGGGTATGAATGTCCAGTGCAGGCAGCTTCTTGTCCCCGTCTTGTAGCACAGTCCCCTCAGGCATGGGAAGTGCCTGACTGAAGCCTTTGTCCCAGTCTTAGGTAGACTGATTTTTTCACAGTAGGGTTGTGAAGGCCCCAGGGAGACCATGCATGGCTAAACGGAGAGGTGCACCTTCCTGTAGGTCATGGCAGCCGAGGAGGTGGATGTGTTTTACCTGCTTGATGCACTGGTGCCAAGCTGGTTACTGGCTGTTTTCCCTTTAGACATTACCATTCATTTGTGAGTCCCTGCACAACCAAATCTGCAGCTGAGGGGGGAAAGCATTCATGCAACTTTTACTCACTGATGCTGTGTCCATTTGACCCTCTGTCTGCAGCGCATAGAACTGCATCATATTTTATTTTGTCACACCTGTGCCTACCTTCCCAATTCTCCTTGTAGCTATGGGCTACCTGAAAGATAATAACTCCACACCAAATGCAGGTGTTTTGCCAAGGCTAAGGCTGAGGCAAAGTGCATAAAAGTGAAGAAAGGCAAGTGAGCTCTGATGGTTCAGACTTTTCTCTAGTCCTGCTATTTAATGAGAAAGTTTCTCTTTGTCTTATCCAAAATTGTTTTCTGTTGCAACACTGTTCAGAAAATAATTTCTTCTGCCTTCTGTCTCACAGCAGGTTATACTGCTACATTTGTTTTCAGTCTTGGTCTGATTGAAAATTTTCTAAAATAAGATTTTTTGCTCTTTTTAAACAAAGTAAAAAAACCTCTGAGCTGAATTTGGAGACAATGGACTGTCTTCTTTTAAAGATGGGTTTGAAAGATTTTGAATGTTTTGAACTGTATAGCTATATATTAACTGTAAAGTTCCTTTTGTTTCTCTCTCTATAACCTTGGCAGAAGCTTGGAGCTCCCATTAGTCTAGGTAATGAGCAATAATAATAGTGATAATGACACTTCTGAACGTTTAAAATAGATTCTATGACAATGTGTTGGTCCAATGTGAGATAATCTTAAGTCTAATACAGTTCTGAATCTCAAGCTGTATAAAATCCAGTTTTGAGATGACATGCTGTTCTGAGATAATCTTCCCTGCATAACGAGTTTAGGTATTTAGGCCTTTCTAAATATCAGTTACTGAGTTTATAATTTTATCTTGGAATTTGGACACATAGACGAGTAATGCATAAGAGTGTTACCGAGAGCAGAGGACCTGCTGGCATGTAATTTTAGGTGCTTGAAACACCAGTTATTAGAGGCACAGCTTCATGTGCTTGAATTTTAATATTTTTTAATCTACCAAAATCAGCTGGCTATGTTTGAGATCCTTCTTAAACAGTCAAAACATGTACAACTCAGCAGAAACCCAGCCTTCCAGGCCTGGGACAAGTTGTGTGGTTTTGTTTAATCTGCATCACAACTTCTAGCATGGGTTGCCAGCAAATCCAATGAATAAGGAATCGAGTCCCAGTTATCTTATTTCTAGGCCTAGCAGTTTCAGATATGCCCAGCAGAGAATGTGCCCCAGAAAACTTTAGCATGAAGAAGGCACATATCAGATAGGAAAGGCAAACTATGCTATAGTGATGTCCCAGGTCTGGTTCAAGCTAGCAAAAAGACAGTCACTGAGTCAGCATGCTCTCGCCTCCTTTTTAAATGCATCTGATCTAGACTCTATTCCTGTGACAATTACAAATGTAGATAAGCAAGAGTGACTGAAAGTTGGTAGTTCAGTCTTTGGGTCTTGAGATATAGGGCCACAAAGATGATCAGAGGGCTGGAGCACCTCTCCTATAAGGACAGGCTGAGAGACTTGGGGTTGTTCAACCTGGAGAAAAGAAGACTCCAGGGAGACCTTATAGCAGCCTTCCAGTACCTAAAGGGGGCCTACAGGAGAGATGGGGAGGGACTCTTTATCAGGGAGTGTAGTGATAGGACAGGGGTAATGGTTTTAAACTGAAAGAGGGGAGATTTAGATTAGATACTAGGAAAAAATTCCTTACTGTGAGGGTGGTGAGACACTGGAACAGGCTGCCCAAAGAAGTTGTGGATGCCCCATCCACGGAAGTGTTTCAAGGCCAGGTTGGACGGGGCTTTGACCAACTTGATCTAGTGGAAGGTGTCCTTGCCTATGACAGGGGTTTGGAACTAGATGATCATTAAGGTTGCTTCTAACCCAAACCATTCTATGATTCTATGATTTTGTATGTGATTGTTTATCTAATAGCTAATTACTTCAGGATGCTTATTTAAAAAAACAAAACAAAACCACAGCTAAACAAAATTTGTCTGTGAGCATCACTTGAGGACTTCCTCCAGCAATGCTAAACACCTTTCCCTTCCTCCTTGATGACTGGGTTTCCAGAGTATCCAGAATCTGTGGTCCTGAAGCCATGGTCTCCTGCAGAAACAGGGTGTGCAGCACCTGTGTGTGGCAAACTACTGCACCAATGGTGCCCAGCATAGTGCTGAAGATAACGACCAACTGGTGGTAGCTCAATTGGCCACTCTATTTCTTTTTTCCTTCCCTCTTCAGAACACCTATAGTAAACCTTCGAAGTAAAAGTGAGCGCACCTCTCTCTTTTGGCTGGCACCCATCGCTTGGAGTCCCTGAGGGGCTGTTGCCATCCCCAGCAGTGCCACTGCATTGGGCCACAGTGCTGGAAGCATGTGTGGGAGCCCTGGGGCCTGAGGGCACCTCTCAGTGTGCAGCCAAGATGATGTGCTTTGCACATTACAGCACAGGTTAAAGAATATTACCTAAAGTCAGCTGAAACCAGTGTGTATTAAATGCTTTCCCAGTGTTACTAACTTTATCTTTTTTTTTTGTTTTCCGTTTTAAAGACCTCCACAGGACTCAGGCCTTGCTAATTAATATTTATAAGTAAATTCTCAACTTATTTAGAGGAACATATTCTGAGGAAGCCCTGGGAAGTTTGCTGCAGGGATTCTCTGCTGGCTGCCAATGAAAAGTTCATAGCCAAATTTTCTGTAAAAATGAAAGGAAAGAAAAATGTTCAAGTTCTGGAACTCTATATGTAAAGTAGAATGCTATTCTTAAATATTTCTCTTTTTCCACGCCACCCTGGCTTCTGCATTTAGAATCTCTCTATAATTCCTGGATTTTATTTAATTTGCTTAGTTTGCAAGAAAAAGATGAGAGGTTTCCCTTTCCCCACACGACTGCATCAGGTTTGTTTAAACTATGATGCAAATAATGATGAATTATTCACTTCTCTTCTTGTTTGTGAGTTATGTAGAGACCTATTTTTTGAAGTAATTTGTAGTCTCTAGCTATCTCTAGTCTATCCTTGCTGGAAAGCCCAACCAAATATCCCTCAGCAGATTTTCTGCAGACTTCATTGATTCATGCTGCCCAGTCCGTGACTGGTCACCTGAGCTTCAGTGTGTGGTCTCAGATTGCTGAATGGGTGATGGCCAGTTTTGCTCATGAGATAAAGGAGGACTCTGTAAGGAATGTTATTTCCCATGCACAAGTATTCTGACTCCTACACAAACGCAGGCTTTGCAAAGACGAGCTCAAACCTCTCTAAACATCTATATGGCCAAAGCTCAGTCGATCAAGGGCTATTGCAGAGTAGACAAAAAGGTGCAGAAAGTTCAAGAAAGCAAATGGCTGCTCAGACACCAAAGGAAGGCTCCTGAATGCACTGAATTCACTCCCATCTTGCTCTAGTCCAGTTCTGCACGTTTGATTGAGAAAGAAACTCCATCTACATCTGTCGGCAGAGAAAATGGAGACTCAAGGGCTTTCTGCTTGCTTGCTCTAGAGCTTGTTGGGAAGCGATTCAGCTGAATGCTGTAGTCACACTACTCATTATCAATTTTTCACAGTACACCAACAAGTTAGTTTTCTTCTGGAAAACCTTACTTCTAAAGGTCCCTTCCAACCTAGGCAATTCTGTGACTCTGTGATTCACCACTTTTTATCCTTCTCGCCCATACTCTCTGCCTGAAGGCTGCCATTCTCTCTAAAACCTATCAGCTTGGTTCCCAGGCCAACTGAGGAAGTTGCTTTCTGCTTTTCTGTGCTTGGGACAGAGAAGGCGGCAGAATTTGGATGCCTAAGTGATAACATGAGCATCACAGTGCTGCCAGCCATCCCTGCCACAATGCATCTCCATGCACATAAGCATGAAAATGTAGGCATTGTCATCTTCTCTCCGTGATCCAACCCAAACCTTGAAAGCTCCTGGAGACCCCGGAAAATGGTTATCTGCCGTTCAGAGGAACACAGAGCTCCTTGTGCCCATCCCTGACATTGCCCAATGTTGAGGTGCTCCTGCTCCCAACCTGGGCAGGCGCAGGGTTTGTTCTGTATGCCAGGAGGGCAGCAGCAGTTTGGAGAGCAGGATAACTGGAGAGCAGGCAGGCCAGAACAAGAAGGGGCTTCCGGTCTGATGTGAGAGTTCCATACCCAGCTTTGGAAGAGCATGAGACACGCATATTTATCACAGCTACGGGCTTCTGTCAAGGTCTAGCGTGTTCATGAAGTTACTGAGAAAAAGCAGTAGTTAGCAAAGACCTGCATGGCTTTTCAAGCCTCTGAATTTGCTCAGTAAGTGCATTTGATCCCTGCCAACAAAGATAAAATCTACCTGGTTTTAGTGTGGGTTGCAATTAATGCCTGACGAGACTTTAATAACACCAGAACATACTCATAAACTGATCCTCAATGACTTTTGCATGTGCATCTCTATGTAACATATCCTTCTACCTTCCCCTCTTAGGCAGATTCTTCCTCTGCAATTTATGAATACGTCTTGGAGAGAGCCGACAGCCCCCTTTTGTGGTGGAGCCACCACATTGAGCAGTGAAGGCACCCAGAAGGAAAAACAACATTTGGAAAGGTTTGTATTCCAATTCCTGATTTCATGGATTAGTCTGAAAGTTGCATTATCTATTCTGCCTGAGTGGCAGCTGTTTATAAGCCTTGAGGGAGAAATACTAAATATCACTTTCTCTTTTATAAGAAAGATGGTCTTATTTATTTGAACTGGAGTTTATTTTGTGCTATTTATGTGCCCCAAAGCACCAAACATTACTCCAGAGTGCCCTGTGCCTTTGAATCAGCCCACCCTACCAGGCTTGGCACACATGTTCGACATTTCAATAGCACTTTGTACTTAAATGGTAATTGAGATCTCCAAAGTCCTTAATAGAACATGGCCCAACTTCATCCCCTGTAAAAATGATTGACTCTCCCAATGATACCCTAGCTACTCTCCATAATATTCCTGTGGGATATGTAATACTCCCATGGAGCAGTTAAGAAAATGTAAGATTTAAAACGCAAAATGTTTTCATATCATGCATTCAGTCTGACCCCAGCTTTTCATTGTTTCAGAGCTGTTGCAAGTGTTCTCTCTGTTTTTCTCAAAATATGACTGAGACCAGAAAGAGAACGGCATCACAGTTTTATTCACCATCATAAATTTATTTGGATAAGACTTACAGTGAAAACAGTCTCTCAGAAAAAAATGTAAGCCAGAAGGAAGCTGGAAAAAGGAAAGCTTTTCATCTGTCTTTTAAAGGTGGTCACTTAGATTGCTGTCCTTGCTGCTCAAATATATTTGGTTTGTTCTGGTTCCTGGTCTTGTCATCAGCTAGGAGAACCAGGAGTAAGAGATGTCAGCAAGCCCCAGGCCACCCGGCAGATCAATAGCTGAGTTGAGATGAGAATACAGCTCTTACCTCCCAGGGTTGTGGTTGAACACAACTGCCTCTTCTGTGTTATCAGAAAAGCCCATTAAGAGCAACCCGTTTATCCCAGGATAAACAGATTTAATTTCTTCTTTCTTTTAAGTCCTTTCTAGTTGTCTGTCAGCAAACACTGATTTAAAAATGGACATTTATCTTCCTTGGGCAGAACACTTATGGATATTTGCAGTGCTCTGAGCTTGCTCTCTAACATCGGAAAGTGATAGGACCAGTGTATTGAATCCTGTGATGGACTTTTTAATAGGCAAATAGTACCACCAGATTTACCTGCCGACAACGGAGTTGATGTTAATGGAAGACAGTGTGAACTAAGGAAGTTTTGGGGTCTTTTAATGCTAAAAGCCTGTAGCATGTAGTTTTTTAATTTACCAGCTCCACTTACCATCTATTTGTCGGGAGCCTGAGGCTCGCAAATGGGTAAAAACGGATAAAGCAGTTAAAGAGGTGCCAAAGTATTATTAGGTGTGGAGAACTGAGTGCAAACAGTCTGTGCCATTGCCAGGCTAGCTGGGCGCAGAGGCGCAGGCTGCCATCATGGCCAGCCAGCTCCAATGCCCTTGCTGGCAGATCCACATCAATTTGAGCATGTGTTCATGGGGAATAGATGGCAGCCTGAAGCTTAGCTGCATGCCAGGTAGCAATCAGTAAGTTATTCTTTATTAGAGTGGGCTGATGTACATTTTACGTTTTGTCACCTCAGGAAGCCAACATCAGTGCAGACGTGCTGGAAGTACGTCCCTGAGCTGCAGCAGCCACCCCTCCCACAGGCAACCCTGCGCTATGCAGGGTGGCCTGAGCCCTCGGCTACACCAGTACTGTGAGATTTCACGCCAGAGGAACTGTGCTTCCCCACTTTTTGCCTGAAAACAGCAGGAAAAACCCTCCTTCCCCTGGCTGAGGATCGGCGTGACTTGCAATGGGGGACAGACCTGTGTGCCAGATAAAACAGGTTTTGCTGCTCAGGATAAAACAGGTTTTGCTGTTTTGATTTTCCTGGGAAATGTGAAAGGAAAGGTGGGGGAGATCATAGTATGTGTTTAAATTAACAGGAGCTATTTGGCTCCTTGCATGAAGGACACGTCCGAAAACAGGCACATCAAAGTAACGGGGGAGGCAGTTTGACAAGCGGGAAGCACTTAAAATAATGGGATTGCTTCATAGTGAACGATGAGGTCAGGGTTATGAAGAAGTCCCAACTGGGTCAGAGCTCCTCATTTCAAGCTAATGAACCCCTTGATGACAGGAGCTGGAGTTTCTTGACGAAGGGGATGGACTGTTTGCAGCAAAGTGGTGATGTCAGTGTCAGTAGCAGCACCGAGAGGTTAAAGATGGTAATTTAATTCACTTGGGCAAGCGTCTGTCACCTTTCTGGTCAGGAGGGTCTGCACAAATTTCTCTTCAGGGTTCAAGTTCAACACTTTATCTTCAAAATATCAAGGCCAAACAGAGTTCAGTTTTACATGCTCACGTAGAAGTTCACCTTTTATTCACCAGAAACATCTTGTTTCATGGCTCATAAATATTAAACTAATATAAATGTAACCTCTGTGCTCTCGGGGCTGATCATGAGTGAGTGAATTTAGGAACTAAAATTTCTGAGCTGCAGCCTCTTTCTCTGTTTTAGCATCCTCTGCTAGAGGCTGAACAAACTGACCAGCACTGGTGGTCAGTTCACATTCAGAAATTATTCTCCCCGTCTTGGTTCCCACCTCCCCCTCTCCGACTCCGACAGTTGTCACGATTAAACAACCATGAATATCCCAGCCTGACTTTGTGAGCTTTGAAAACAACAACAAAAAGCCGAATGTCTCCAATGTGCTGTCCACAAAGCTGTGCCCCATATAGTGCCAGGGCATTACTGGTTTCCCTATCACTGTGGCCACATCTGTGCTGCCACGTCCTTTTTCAGTAATTTGTTGGTGTGCTGCTGAAAAGCAGCACAGCCTAGAAGTCACCGGTAACAGAAATGCCCAAGTGATTTTGTGCTGTAACTTTTGCGATTAAAAACTTGGCCAGGAAAAAACAGAAGTCATAAGTCTATTTGCCTCACCTACTTACTGTGCGCTTATCTGGAACAGCTTGTGAAATTCTTTGGAAACCTAATGTAGTTAGCAGATAGGGGCCAAGACTCTCTGTGAGCTCGCCAAAAGCAAACTTTAATTCACAGTCTTGATATCATGGGAGAGCTACACTTCAAGTGGTCTGATGTAAGGCTTTTCTGACATTTATATGGTGAAATAAAATTCAGTCCCATATTTAAAGGGGGGAAAAGAAGTAATCAGAAAAAGAAAACCTCTTAGGAAAGCTTTGAGGCTGATGACCAACATTTAAAAGTTGCCCCTATGACTCTCATTTCTCCTGCAGGTGTCTGAGAGAAGTTCCTGGATTCCCCTTCTGTGCAAAGAAAGACACATATAGCTGGCTTTCAATCTCAAAGAATTAAATTTGTCCAGGTGCTGAATGCCCCCAGCTCCTGCAGTTTCTGTCTGCCATCATCCGGCACCTAAGAAATAGAAGGTGTGCTTCTGTGTACTTCTGCCCCTGAGCAAGGCACACTATTCCAACTAGAAAAGCTGTGTTAGCTCTAAGGCTACTCTTACTCCTCCTGCTTCCTTCTGCCTTGTCTCTTGCTGAGCACCTTCCTCAGTCTGACCTGCTACCTGCTGTTTACAGAGATAGGACACAGAGCCTGCTGCCTGATTCAGATTTCAAACATGGTACTCATCTCCTACCCAGAGAAGACCACAAAGACAACTGAGTACGATGACCAGAGTGATAGAAAGTGAAATCAATGATAAAAAAAAAATATTAAAAGGCCATTCAGTAAATCTGCAGCAGCAAAAAATGTCCAGCAGGAGTTGACGATATCCTTCAATGGAGACGGTACCCAGGGCACTATTAGTACTCTCATGCTGACGATGACAGGTGTAGAGAACCAGAAAGTGACAGGGACACAAGGTGGCTTTTCAGAGGGAAGCTCTGTCCTCCAGCCAATGGGCTGAACCTCTCTGGCTAGCAGAGACCTTGAGCTGTAGTTGTGACTCATATAGAATGTACCTGGTGAAACTTTGGAGTATCTCTCGGAGATACTTCAGAATATCTTTCCAAAGCAGGACGGCCTGCTGGGGGTGGCCGGGAAATGGGCTCGAAGGGAAAAGCTGGTGTCCCAGAGAAGGCATAGGTGGATATTTTGCTACATGAGTCACAGGTGACTTGATCTTCACACAGGGGGTAATCTTGAACTTTATGCAGAGTACTTACGCTATCAAAAGCAGATTAGACCCTCTCCCTGTGCTCTCTTGACGAGCCTTTCAGTGTGCCTGGATGAGCACAGTATCAGGAGGCTGACGCTGCTGGAGGGTCTATTTTTTTGATGAGGCAGGAGATGAAGCCCTGACTGCCTGGTGTTATTCAAGAGCTGATGACACTTTCTGTGCAGAGAAAGCCAATGACTCTTGCCCTGTGTGAACGCGTTATGTTCCACTTCAGTTTCCATGGCATTTTGCTGTTCTTGGCCCAAATAATTGTTCAGTCCTTGTGAGGGCCATGGTAGTGAATAGCAAACTGTTTCAGCTCAGATGTAGTGGTATGACAGGACCTGTCATGAAACTTAACTTAGTGCCGATTTAACAAAGTACTTGTGTTTGTGAAGAGTCACTGTGGCTGTGGTTTGTATTCAAAGCCTCACAGTACACCGAGAAAAGTTCCATCAGGCTAGACCTGAAAAGGTACCAATGCATCTAAAAGTCAGAGGCTGCAACGTACAACACCAAGATGAGAAATCCAGGATCTGGAACCCTCTGTTAAACGCTTGTGTGCAAGGGAAGTCCTGTGCCTCTGGCAAGGGCTTCCAGGCCAGCATGCTGAGCAGATGGCCTATCCAAAAGGGCAGCTGAGCCCAGGGGTGCACTTGTGGGGCAGTGGGGTGGCACCTCCATCCCTCAGGACTGGTGGTGTTCATGGGCCAGAAGCTGCTTCTCTGGCTTTTACTTCAAAAAAAAATGTCTTGGGGGCAATGACTAGAGTTGTTTCCTCAAGAGGCAACAAGGCAAGGTTTCATTCCCTCATTTCTCTGGAAGGGACCAAATCCACACAGATTAGGAGGTATGGACTGAAGGCGAGAGGTGGCACATGTGCATCTGCCTCCCTCTCAGCTGAGGTATCCTGCCTCCTGGGACAATGATGGAGGGAAGAGGGGCTTTGGCCACCTTGTTATTGTAAGCGAAGTTCCCATTTTCCTCTCATCACTTGGTTCAAAGAGAAAGTGATGTCGAACCATGAGACATGAGTTAAGTATGTTCTGAAAACACCTCTTAGATCAGCCGTCTTGTTCATAGCTAAGGTCTAGTTTCCCCATAAGGATTGCACTTGGTCACAGACCAGGCGTTAAGCTCAAGGAAGGAGTATTTGCAAAAAAACCTCAACACTGAAGTGGGGAAGAAATCACACCTCTGAAGTCAGTATTCTGGGTACCTCCTAGCCAGACGAGGATTTTTCTAATGGCAGTTTTAGATGCAGTGCCATGCGGAGAACTGTTGCTTATCCAGACCTTCAGAATTATCTTGATACGTCAGGAAATTTTCTGGTGTCTTTTAAAGCATTCACTTCTTCTTTGTCATCGAAAGTGATATTTGATTGGAGTGACAATCCACGTGATCCTTTTGACCAAAGCAGCACGCATTACTGTTTAACGAAGCTTGTGACTCACGGTTCTATAAAATTTGCTTGGATTCTGCATTACAATATCCAATAATAGAGGAATTAGCTTACTGTGTAGATGAGAGAAAAGCTTTGCTCTGGGACAATTTGCAGAGCTTCTGGATGAGGATTGGCTAGAATTTTGCTCTGAAACAAGGCTGCCACTTGCATAGCAATTTTTATTGGCAAGTCCATCCCCAAATGCGTTGTTTTATCATTATTCTCCCATTATTCACACTGAAAAAAATATCACCATAAAAGTATTGCTTGTTCCAGTATATAACTCGGTTACTAAGGTTACTGGATGAGATCTGTTTGGAATGATTTACAGCTCCTAAATACACTTTCCTCCCCCAACAAGCTGACTGAGAAGAAGAATCTGCCCTAATAAATTAACCATGGTAAATGCAGACTGACCTACAAATTAAGAAATGCAAGGTTAAATACAAACATCGATCAAAGGCAAAAACTATAAATAGATAATGAACTGAAAAAACAATGCCTGCAAAGCAAAAGGCTCCTGGAGTTTTCATGTTTGCTGGCAAATGCTACTTAAGTACTCTGCTCACCAAAAAAGGAGGATACTGCTTACATGCATTCAGAAGAAATGTTGTCGTGCGGCAGGAGGCCTTGTCACTTCTACCTAGAATAGGTCAAGAAAAAAAAACCCCAATCCTCTACAAAGCTTTGCAGAGAAGCTCGGAGCAGCTCCTTCCAGACCCAGGGCTGTGACCTGACACACGGTATCACTGTCCTCCCACGGTTGAGAAATTGCTGCTTTGATTGTGCTTTTTCTATTACTTGCTCCCTACAGACCACAACTGGCCTGTGGTGTGATGAAAAGGGTGCTGTGTCCTGAAAGAGCATCTGCTGTTTTGGGACAAATGGGCAGTCAAGCCTGGGCTCCCTCCTGCTCCCTTTGGGAGCAGGTGTTTTTAACCAGTGACTATGTTTTGCACTGATTTTCACTTGTTTTGGCTTCGTGTTGCTGGTGAAGTCTGAAGCTGTATTTTACAAAGGGGTATCTTCTTATCCTTCAGCTTGCAGGTGGAACTGAAATCTGTAAAAGGGGTGCAGTCATTAACACTGAATCATAAATTATACAGGCAAACAAGCAGATCCCTCTGTGTTATCACAGGTCTGTTGCCTTCAGGGCAGTCGCACTGGCACGTAGGCAGTGAGGATCCAGCCTCATATGAATGGGGCCCTTCCAGGCACACATTTTGTTTTTGCAAGTTTAGCATCCCTGTTTTGAAAGGCAGGGCCTAAAGCTCCCATCTGAAGTGTGACCCTTTTTCTGGAGCTTTATAATCTGACATCAAAGGTTTTGGGAACACCCTGCTTCATTGGAAACATGATCCCCACTGGAAGTCTCTGAGCCTACATGGTTGTAAATAACGGATAGACAGATGCCCTTAGGACAGGTCCTGGGGAGGTGAGGAGCCTAGGAAATGTTCTCTGCTAATTAAAATCCTGTTTTCATATCCACCTCTGGCAACACGGGATATTGTATGTAGCACTGGAAGGGATTTAGGAGCAGATTTAGAACTGGAATGGTGCTACTCAGTTGAGGCCATTGTCTTTTATAACCACTGAGGCAGAAAAACAAGATGGAAAGAATGTGGTTTAATAAGGCCACCAGTGTAATAACTCATCTGGGAGTGTCACTTGGAAGGATGCTGTAGAAAACAAGAATCTTTTTTTTTTCCCTTAAGCCTCTCTCCTCTTTGCATGGCTGTCTCAGCTTTCACTCTGTCAGGGCCCTGAGGATACAGGAATAGCACAGTCGAGGTTGGAAGAGGCCCTTGGAGATCATATAGATCAATTCCTCTGCTCTAAGCAGCATCTGCTAGAGCATGTTACTCAGGATCAGAACTCTTAGCAGGTTGCTCAAGACTATAACCGGTCAGGTTTTGAGTATCTCTGGGGACTCCACAATGTCTCTAGGCAGCATGTCCCAATGTTTGACTAGCCTCGCAGTAAAAATGTTTTTTTTTTCTTATGCTTAAATTGTTTTTTCTGTATTTCAATTTTTGCTCATTGCCTCTTGTATTGTCACCAAGCACCACTGAGTGCCACTGAGTGCCTGCCTCCATCTTCTTTACTGCCTCCCATCAGGTACTTGTAAAGAGTGGTAAGATCTCTCTGAGCCATCTCAGAGCTGAACAGTCCCAGCTCTCTCATCCTCCCCTATATGTCATAAACTTGGAGCCCTTTACCATTTCTGTGGCCATTTGCTTGACCCACTCCAGTATGTCCATGTCGCTTTCTACTGGGAAACCCAGACCTGGACCCAGCGCTCCAGGTTTGCCTCACCAGTGCTGAGTAGTGGGGAAGGATCACCTCCCTTGACCTGCTATCCGTGCTGTTTCTAATGCTGCCCAGGATGCTGTTGGTTGCCTTTGTTGTGAGAGTCCATTGCTGGCTCATGGTCAGTTTGTTGTCCACCAGGACCCCAAGGTCCTCCTTAGCAGAGCTGCTTTCCAGTTGATGGACCACAGTCTATACTGGTGCATGGAGTTATTCCTCCTCAGGTGCAGAACTTTGCATTTCCCTTTGTGAGATTCCTGTCAGCCCATTTCTCCAGCCTGTCAAGGTCTCCCCGAATGGCAGCACATCTTGGGTATTATCTACTTCTCCCAATTTTGTGTCATCTGCAAATTGTACTCAGTCCAGTCATCTAGGTCATTAATGTAGATGTTAAACAGTACTGGGCCTGCTGTTGATCCCTGGGGTACGCTACTCGTAACTGACTTCCAGAGGGACTTCATGTTGCTGATCACAATCTGTTGAGCAAATCAACCAGTTTTCAGTCCAGCTCACCGTCCGCTTATCTAGCCTGTGTTTTATCAATGTATCAATGAGGGTGTTACGGGAGACAAAGTTGAAAGCTTTGCTAAGGACAAGATGAACATCATACAATTCTCTCCCGCAAATCATGTCATTGTAGAAGGCTGTCAGAATAGGTACGCATGATGTCCCTTTCATAAATCCATGTTGACTAATTCAGATCACCTTCTTGTCCTTCAGGTTTTTGGACATGATTCCCAGAGGAATTTGCTCATCACCTTCCCAGGGGATGTAAATGAGCCTGACTAGCCTGTAGTTTCCCAGGTCATCCTTCTTGCCCTTCTTGAAGATAGGAGTGACATTTGCTGTCTTCCAGTCCTCAGGAACCTCTCCTGGTCACCGTGACCTTTCACAAATAATCAAGAACGGCCTCACTATGACATCAGCAAGTTCCCTCGGCACTCATGAATGCAACCTGTCAGGTGCCAAAGACTTGTGTACATTTGGTTTTTTTAAGTGCTCCCTAACTTGGTCCTCCTCCAATGACGTAAGTCTTCTTCATTCCAGCCTTTCCCCCTGGTCTCAGGGGCCTGGGTTTCCTGACAGTAAATCTTACCAGTAAAGACCAACATGAAGAATGTATTGAGTACCTTGGCTTGTTCCACATCCTTTGTCACCAGGGCCATGCCCCATTCAGCAGTGAATCCCACCTTTTCCCTAATTTTCTTCTGGGGGCTGGATGAGTCTCAGCAGTGTCTCCACAACATCCTGGATCCAAGCCCCCAGCAAGCAGCAAAACTCCCAAGACAGCAAGGCCAGGTCAGTAGATGGGGAACTCTGTTCTCCACAGCAGGGAGTCTCCCACTGCCATCACTCCAGTGGACCTTAATGACCCCAGCCGTTCTCACCAAGAGCTCCTACCCTCACCTTCTGTCTGTGGGTCTAGAAGCCCCATTTAAGCTCCCATCTGGGAGCCATGTCCTGGTCTGAGCTACAATATAAGTGTGCCTGTGCCCAGCCATGTCCTTTGCTACCCTGATCAAGCTTCCTGGATGGGCTCTGGACCTTTTATTGTAGGCAGTATTGCCTCCAATCCTGTCTTCTGGGTGGACCTTGACCCTGCATTACAGGTAGGTTGTAGGTAGCTTTGTCCCTAGTCCCATGTCTGACACTGTCTCCTGCTTCCAGGATGACCCCTGGAGTTGATTCAGTGCCATGACCTGCCTGACGGTCACCAGATGATTGGCAAAATGTCACTGTCACCTGCCTACTCTGCTAGTGGACAGAGGGACTGTTCTTCATTGGGTTGCAAAGCAGTCCATTCATTTGAGAGCACCAACTCTGCTTGCATCACCATAGGCCCCAGCTTGGCTCTTCTGAATGGCACAGCCCTGCTCATGCTGCTTGCTGGCAGCCTCAGCCAACCCTCTGGTTCCCTCCACCCAGCTTCATCCTCTTTCTCCTTTGAGAGCTTTCTGGGGAGGTCCCTCTCCATATGTGCTTGTGTTCTAGGGAGATCATTCTCCCATTCTTGTACGTAGGTAAATGTAGTGTAACAAACTGCACATAGGATTAGAGGAGACTTCAGGTCCCACATGGGCTTCCCCCAGAATTTATTTTCAATTCCTAGCAACTGAATGTACTTTTGAAAGAAGAGTTTTTGCCCAAGAGATTTGCCACAAGGTGTTGCTCCTAGTTAATTCTGATTCTTCTCCACCCTGCCTCCCTAGCTGAGGTCTTGGAGACTTAATTTCCTTGCTGTTATCAACTAAATGCACGTCTGCTTTCTGATTCACTTAAGATGATTTTTAAATCAAGCTGGTGCTGCACATGATTCTTTCTAATTGGTACACTCTGACTTATCACCTTGGAGAAATCCTAGCCATGCCCTAAATCCTGATGATTAAGTCAGCCTCTTAATAATATCCCAAATCACTTCTATGCAGGTGTACAATAATAATTTTATGAGGCAGTTTCCTGGCTACAGAAAGGTGTAGGAGAACTGTGAGCCTGTCTCAGAGCATACTGTTCTTTTTAATGCCAACCAAGAACCATCTTGTCACCAAGGCATTGCTGTATGGTGCCAAGGAGTCTGCCTTCCTATCTTCCCCTTGCCAGCTGCTAAAATATCTTTCTTGTCACTCCATTCTGGCCAATTTAGTGACCTTCCTCAGGAAACCACCTGTGGTTGTGCACTGAGCACACCGCATTACGCGTGCATACCCGGGCACAGCTCCCTTGGCTCATTCACATCATCTTGAAGTGGGATTTGGAAAATCACTGAACCTGCTGTTCCACAGTATCTCTGTATACATGGGGATGGTGGCATCTCTGAGAGGTTTCGTCTCTCCTTGTTTTGACACTCTTATGGATAAGAGTACACAAAAAAAAGGGTTTCCCTTTCATCAGGGGAACACAGCAAGCACTCTCATGCATGCTGCCGTAGCTCAGTTCCCCTTTGAGATAATGCTCTGTCTTGCAAGGAGAGGCTGGTGCCCAGACAGGGCACAAGAAACATTGTCCCAGTGTGGCATTGTCTGTCCAATGCTTATACTTTCTGTGATCCATCCTCCCAGTCTGGAACTTTCTATCGGTTGGGGAGGGTCTGAGGAGGAAAGAGATCAAGGGATAGGTGAAGATCATCTGACTACCCGTTTCTCTTCCTTATTGCGAATCCTCTGGGCCAAAGTTCCATGTAAATCCCTTCTTGCTGAACCCAACCCAGAAACTGGGGTGCTACTTGCCACAGCCTACAGGTCAAGTTGTTCTACACTGGGGCAGCTCTCCTTGAGACACAGCTGGAAGGAGCACAAAGAAGCAACAATACACTGTGACCCAGCAAGGGAAACGGTAGTCCCAGCACACTGGCTGGAGTGGTCCCCTCCTCTTCTACTCCCTGGCCCGAAATGGCCGTTCAGCTGGAGCAAACTAAAGAAGACACATGATAAATGCTCACAGACACACAAAGCTGTGCTCAGTAACAGCTGCCGGCACGTGCTCACTGCTGACTTCTGCCCAGCAGAGCTGGAGGAAATGGTGACAGCTAAAAGGAAGCAGAGCTTTCAGATCAGGCAATTTAGATGCTGCCGTGGTGCCCACTCACAGAGGCTTTACTTTCTGCTAATGGAAGGTGTTCTGAAGGGGCTAAATCCCTCTCTTAATCCACTCCCACGCCCTCAAAAATTCACGACAGCTGATGGGCATCTTTTCTTCTAATGACTGTGGTCCTCAGATAACTTCTTTACCCACATGCCCTTTGGATTTAGACTACATTAACCAGCAGTGTTACTTGCCTGCATATTAGTCAGCTGTTATGTGTTTTAACTAAGGAATAGCACAGTTGAGTTCACACATTTGTTAAGTGATTTATGAAAATACAGAAAGATTTGTTCAGATAACCTTAATGGATTTTATTAACACAGCACTAATAATTTAGTGCTTTGACAGAAAGAAAAGAGCCAGTGCCCTCAGGCATCCTCAACCTAATTTCTCTTAGGTCATAGGACAGAGTGCAGTAACCCATATACTCTGCTCAGCCTCACCTTAAAGAGGGAAATTGAAGCATGGTTGGACAGGTGTGGAACCCTTGGAAACCCACATCCAGATTTTAGTGCGGCTGTGCTGGCAATGGCTTTCTCATCAGCCTAGATCTAGGTAATGGGTCAGTCAAGGAATAGGTACTTACTCCCACCTCTCTGTTTTCCTGAAATGTCTGCAACATTTGAATTCAAAACTTGGCAGACAGTTATAAATTAGAAAGTTTTTTTAATGAGGAGTTGTCATTTCCTGGTCAACAACCATTCATGAACAAAGAGAAGGTCACGTCCATCTGACATTACTGCCTTGCATCAGAACAGCCTTGATTCTCATTAAGGTCAGCACATTGAGGGTGCATGCTTTGATGTCAGAAGTCCTGGATTGGGTTCCCTTCCCTATTTGGTTCCTTTCTCCTGGTTCTTCGTGACATAAGCATGGTCATAACATCTGGACCTCTGACAAAAATGCTTTGAAATTTACAGGTGTGAAGATATCCACCTCTGCTATGGAGGTGAGCATCGTTTTTCCTGCTTGGGTTACAAATGAAAGCTCTGCAATACTCTGCAATACTGCAATACTGTAACAAACACAAAGGTGAGGTGATTTTTAAAGCACAAATGTTCTGGGGCAAACAGAAATAGAGTCAGATTTGGGTCCTGAGCAGACATGGCGTGGGAACCACAGGAAGGCTCTGTATTAAAAGCAAACCCTCTTAGCTGAATGATCAGAGAGACACCTTTTGTAGTCTATAAAAGTAAGTTTATATACATGGAAAACCTTTACAAAGTATAAACAAGATCAAAATGCAACCTCATTACTGGTTACCTTGGTAAGTGCTACGCAGCACAGAGCTCTTTAAGAGAGAGATTTTGAGGAGAAGAAATGATGCAGCTAAAATATTATCTTCTAGGCTCATAGCCCACTGCTGCCTGTCAGTCACTAGATAAATTCTTCCTCAGAATGGTTTCCTTTGCCAGAGGGAGCACAGTGCTGTTGTCTGTGATATGCAGTTTCAAAAATGTGGGTTTCTGTTTGTCAGTTCAAGCTGTAGTTGGGCTTTTGTCCATTCACTTGGGTTATCATGTCCAGTTATGGCTTATGGGTACCAAAGCAGGTGCCAGAGGAGAGTCAAATTCGATTTGATGCTGTAATTAATTCTGGAGGAATAAAAATGCTTGCAGGAATATGACAGCACCTTCCATCTGCAAGCAGTGATGCTACATTCCAGCAAAGCTAAAAATACATCGTATTTACTCAAATGTAAAGCAATGGATTAATTTTCAAGCATATTTGTGAACAGTCAGAAGTCTCTGCCTAGAACAGAGAAAAGACTCAGCCTGTATCTGAACACTTGGGTCCTGCTGAATTCCTTCAGGCCCCGTGGAACAGCGCCAAAGGGGGAAATTGGCACCAATTATTTGGTTGGGTTTTGTGTCATGCCTCCAAATAGTGCAGTGTTTCTTTTACCAATAAGCCTACAGGAACCCAGTAGGAAATGCATTGTCTTAATGTGGTGAAGGACCAAGGCATGAGGTCAGGGTGCAGCAGGCTTGAAAAGTGGGAAGCACTGGATGGGTGTCATGGGAAGAGTTGTGGTTTGAAGAGACAAGGCAGTGGGGAAAGAGGAGAAAGAGGGCCTAGAAGCGGCTTATAAGCAAACTCTAGTTTTTACTCTTAAATTGATCCGTGTTGGACAAAAAGCAAAAAGGGGTTGTTCTGTCAAGCTTGCCCAAACTCTAGGCAAGTTGTCTTTGTAAGAAGAATAATGTAAGGCTAAGAGGGGGAAATTTATGTTGTTCCTGTTCACAGGCAGGTTGTGGGATGCTGTTTCTTTAGTTGCTTTTCCAATTGTAAGCCAAGAACTAAGGATTGCATGTCCTTTACACATATGTTATCAACATTGCGTCTGCTCTGCTGTTGACTAGGCTTCACCCTGCTCATATGAGTTAAGGAAAGATGATGTGGAGCAAGGCTCAGAAAGTTTCCCTGTAGACATCTCCCTTGCGAGGAGAGGCTGAGGGACTTGGGTCTTTTTAGTCTGGAGAAGAAAAGGCTGAGGGGAGATCTAATCAATGCTTATAAATACTTAAAGGGTGGGTGGCCAGTCTTTTTTCAGTGGTACCCAGGGATAAGACAAGAGGAAATGGGCACAAACTTGAATATAAGAAGTTCCACCTAAACATGAGGAGGAACTTCTTTACTTTGAAGGTGGCAGAGCACTGGAATAGGCTGCCCAGGGAGGTGGTGGAGTCTCCTTCTCTGGAGACATTCAAAACCTGCCTGGACAAGTTCCTGTGCAACCTGCTCTAGGTGGACCTGCTCTGGCAGGGGGGTTGGACTAGATGATCTCCAGAGGTCCCTTCCAACCCCATATGATTCTGTGATTCTGTGACCTACTTTGAGCCCTGAGTTTCCATCCCCAGTGAAATAGGGCTCATTCATGGGTTTGAAACAAGGACGATACCAAGGACAGTCCCTTTTCTGCCCTACCCCTCAGGACCCCAAACTTTGCGGGCCACCCTGCTGGGTCTGAAAGAAGACGAGATCCTACCAGCAGACTGATATGGCTGTGATACATGCCGTCCACCAAGGACAATGATCATAGTACTGCCACTACTCTCCTCATGAAGTATTTTAAAGGTGAAATGCTCAGTGTAGATAAATAAAATAAATAGTAACAGTGGTAATCTCAGTCACCCACTGTGTGGAGAATTGCTTGTGATGGTGTCCCATCACTCCATCCCTCAGGTTCACCATGCTTTTTAAGGTAACTTTGCTTTTAAAAAGCTAAAAATAGTTTTTCTTTAATCTCTTTTTTTTGTCAACATTGTAATATAATCCATGGGTGACTGTATTAACTTTGACATGAAAAATTCATGGCTGCGATGCCTAACTCAAGAAAGAGGATAATACTGACTTGTATCACTGTAAAGGTACTAATATACTACTGGGTTTGATTTAAAACCGTGATATTTCAAGCACCTCATGTGAAAGCAGAAGAGAACCAGTGTAGGAAGGAAACTGCTCAGCATCAAGGATTGGATGCTTTGCTGGAATAACTCCTTTGACTTCAGTGACATCAATGCTAACAGCAGCTAAAATGTAGGTATGTGCAACCTTATTATTTTTCTTGAGGACTAGGAGTCGGTGGCATTCTTAAAATTTGGGGAAAGAGTAGAGGGAAAAAAAAGGGCTTTGCTGAGCCATCCTGTGATAAAGATATGCTAATAATTCAAGTCTATTTACTTACCAGCTGCATATAGATATATTTCCTTTTCAAGACAAAAGGTGGAGTCACTAAATAGCCCTTTGCAACATTTTTAATTTCCATTTCATTGTTTTAATTTGTCTCACCTGTAACTACCATGTGCTGTTTTCACTGCTTTCACACCATAAAACTGGAAGTTCAGCATGGACTGATACAGATCGCCCACTCAACTTGTTTTCCTCTGTAACTCCTTGCCCATTTTCCCCCACTAACTCATGGTAAGGACAACAGTTGTAAGACAAACACATGGTATTCTGTTTCTTCATGCCCCAACCTTGTCTCCATACCCCTGACCTTGCCTGTGGACCAGTCCTGCTCCTGCTCCCCCCACTGCTATTTTGATACCAGCTGCTCCCTTTCATCCTGTCTCTTGCTCCTTGCGAGGTGCCAGCAGCTGGGCTGGTTCTTCTCTGCTGTAATACAACATTGGACAGCCTAACACCTGGTACCACAATCCTGTTCTGACCGCAGGCCGTGGAGCTTCATCTGTTTTGAGGAGCACAGTTCTCCGCCTCCCCAGCTGGTCTTCGTCTTTCTGGAAGGGCATTAGTGTGATGCCCCTTTCTACTGTGGCTGTTGCAGCACAACAGGGTTGATCCCTCTTTGGAAACAAGTTTTTGAGCTCAGAGCCACTGTGTTTTCTGTGCCTCTGTGGCTCGCTGGTGCCAAAGCCCAGCCAACTACCCATTGCCAGCGAGCTGTGGCAGAGAGCACCTGGTAAGGGTTGGAGCAGGGTTCCCCTTCTGTTGTAATCTCACCTCTGATGAGAAGTGTCTTTGGTTAAGACTAGATTTTGCCTTAGTGAGGTGGGGACTGTATATTTACAGCACACATTTGTGACTTTCCTTGATGTGACCTTGTGCAAGGGCCACCTAGAAGACCAGCACGTGCAGTGACTGGGGCCGTTAGCGCCTGGCAGGGAGGGTCAGGTTTCTCAAAGGTCTGTTACTGTTTTATATTAGCGGAGTTGTGTTTGGCACTCAGACAGTACAGGGTTTTTTTCAGGAAAAGTATAAAAAAAAAGCATTGGTGTATTTTCCTGTGAAGTCCTTCTACTCTGAATGTCTTCCTTTCACTAGTATGAACCTGGTAACCCCTCCTAGTCAGAAGGTTGTAATGTCACTGTGGAGCGAAAGCAAAATAGCAGTGGTGTTTTATTTTAGTCAGAGGACTCTGCAAGCTGCTGCCAGTTCATGAGCCTCCCTCCAGCCTGCCTCATTCTGACTCGAGAGCTGCCACCTACCCCTTTGCTCTTGGGGTCATACTCCCAGAGCTCGTACCCTGCCCCACGTCTTTCTGCTCCCTGCATCTTTGTTCTTGTTGAACAGAGGAAATACATTCTGTCCAGGCACCTTGCCTTTGTGTCTTGTCTTACCTCTATTTTCCTACAATAATTTCAGATCTTCCCACGCTCTACTCCTCCTCTGTGCTATTTATCCACATCTGTTGGTACTCATGTGTCTCCTGCTCCATTGTTCTTCTATATGTTTTGATTAGGATGTCCAGCACAGCTTTAGTTCCTTTAATTTAATCATCTTTTATCTTGCTCTTCATTTCTCTTTCTCAGAACCTCATTTCTTGCTGTATTAAGTTCATTCCTCTTGTTGGTTCTTCCTCTGTTAACAAAAAGAGGTGTAATGAGCATCTATCAAGATCCATTTTCCATTTACCCATGAAACCACTATGATCACTTTTGATTAAAATACAGATGGGCTTGAGTGGAGCCGAGGAATAATTAAAATGAAAGAAAACTCACCTGAAGGCTTGTTTAAAATTTCATCTGAATCCAAAACTCTATTTCCCTATCTTTACCCCATGTCTACATACTGTACTCTTTTATAACCCACAAATCTCTTTGGTATTAGGAATTCAGAGATCATTTGTCTTACATTACCTGTAGTGCTAGGATAAAGTTGAAATATATAAGTCTCAATTTACCTCCCTGGAACTGAAAGATTAGTCATCTGTAAGCAGTCAATTGTGCTGATTACAGTGATCACTAAACCAGCCACATCCTCATCTTACTTGCTCTGTTTTAGAACTGGAAATGATTACATCAGCTTCATTTCTGCTGCATGTTCTCGCTCTCTGTCTCTCTCCCTTTTTTCCTTCTAATTCACATTTATTTTGAACTGAAAATGAAACATCATAGATTATCTATAAAATACAGCTGCTAAACATAAGGTACAGCCCTTACAGAAACAACAGCCTGGCTGAACACAGAATATTTCTCCTCTACATTAGTGTACCCAAACCAAAGAGATTCATTATAACTCCTTGATTGATAGGTTTGTATCATCCTCCTTGTATTCATTTTTCTTCTGATTATTTTTCCCACCGCAGATGCAACACAATCCATCCAGCACATCCTGGGCAGATCATCATCTTTTAAGGATGACTTCCCTACCACACTTAGTGACAGGTGAAGTCATTTCCTTGCAGCTGTGCATCTGAGAGGCGGAGCGACAAGAAGGATTGGACCAAGCGCTCCAAACTGCAGAGATTTCTCTTTATGTCAGACATCGTAAGTATGTGGTACATTTGTTGGCTGCCAATGTTAGTGCCAGTATTGTTCCTCTTTGGAAACTCCATATTAAATTTTTTCAAAGGCGTAATGGGGACCTGGATGTTGTTTCTGAAAGGATAAGTTTTCCTTTTCTGCTCAGTTTGCTTTGTAGCGTTCATGTAATACTATTGCAAATTTCCCTGCTCTAAACTCTGAACAAGAAGGAGTTAGACATGTGTTTAACTCCTCCTTCCTTCTTTTGCTCTTCTTTTTTTCAGACCAAAAGTGTATCTTTTCCCTTATTTAAATTACAGTTGCAAGAACATACCAGATCACTGGAACTGAGGGATCCATGATTCTAGTATTCCCATTTCCCTGTGTGCTTCTGGCTGTCTAAGCTGCTAAGTGTGAATGGAGTTGAAATGTCCAGGTTCACAGGTAGATTTGGCCTCTGGCTTTCTTCACTGAGACTCTGCAAACTCTCTTCGCTTGAAAATCTGTGTTATAAGGAGTATGATCTCTGCTCTCTGCTCAGGGAAACATTTCTTTTTCTGTCCTACTTAGCTTTATGTAGAATAGTTCCTCAAAAAAAAATTCTTCTCTTTTCCCCTACATGATACTTAACTATTAATTGATTGTTCCCTAAAAATTAGTGAACAAGAACACTGCGTAATAGAGAGTATGTCCCTGTGCTGCCAGACACTGGCAATTACGGCACTTTGTCTGTGTCTGAAGGTTCATGGAGGTTATCTCTGTCTTTCTGGTGGAGGGAGGTTCATCTGACCGACGATACTTGTGAGATGGCTTGTAGGTGCACTTGACAGGTAATACTTGAGCTGATATGTTTGGATGCTGCAAATTGTTCCCAAAGAGCCTGACTGTTGTAGGCCATGGAGAAATCTTTGTTAGGGGATACTGCAGCCTGAGGAGAGGAGCAAAACTCAGGAGCTGTTACAGCTGAAGGACTGGAGATCTGATCTCTGTTCTGATGTTGGTGGCACAAATCTGTCCAGTCCCGGACACAAAGTGTGGTTCTCTCCCATTCAACTCCCATAGTACATGGAGCACAAGAGAGCTTGTCCGCACAGGTGGAGGACAGAGGGTTGCCCAAAAGCTTGCCACAGGAGCTGTGCTGCCCTTTGTCTGCTCCAGCCTGCAGGCAGGGTGTGTGTAGGCAGCCTGGGTATCAAATCTTGCTGCACGGTAGCAGCAGCATGTGGCACCTTCTCCGGTGACAGGCAGCCCTGGCCTCTGCCCTTCAGGAGAAGGAGGGGTTTCCAACAGCTGGCTGGCTCAGCTGATGTCTGTCCCAGCAGCCTTCTGCGGCTGTCCTCCCCATAGCGCAGAGGAGGGAAGAGTGAAGGGGAGGTACAGATGCTGCTGTTGGGAAATGCCATTTCTCTGTTGCTGGGGAATGCAATTTCCTGGTTCTTTCTGTACTCATCAGGCACAGATTATTTCTGCCTTCAGCTTTAATGAAGAAATGATGTCAAGAGACAGCAGTGGCAAAACCAATCTTGCATCACCACCTTGCAGGTACAAGCAAAAGCAGCTGTACCACCACACTAGTATCTAACTAGGCAGGGTCCTTTCAGAATAAATGCAGTGTGACTGAGCAGCAAGTTCACCATTTAAAGTGAAAATCAACACTTCCCAGCAGTGAGGTAGATCATTAAACATTTTGTTGCATGAGCCAGCATCACTTTTCTAAAAAAAGGTGTGGGGATGTTCAGCCAAATGAGCAATTCAGCTGGCTTAACTTTCCTGACCGCTTTCTAATTTGGTTTTAATGAAGATATAATTAAGAGGTAATGTCAGTAGAGCAGAACATTGTCACAGGATAATGGTCTCCTGCTGCTGCATAAATGGTAAATGCAGTAAATACAGAAGGAAAGCCGGAATGTTTATTTTCAAAGCAGGAGGCATTGATCCTGGGACACTCTTCTGTTTTGATACCTTTATTTCCATTTTGTCAGAAGAATGAGGGGCAGCAGATTGAATCCGTTTTGGCCCACTCCCGCTTGGCAGGAGTGGGAGGAGAACTCTCAAGGTGGCTCTGCTGCAGCGGGAACGCGCTGCTGCTAACGGCGGCTCATGGGTTAGACTGGCAATTGCTCACTTTAACCTGATTGTCCGATGGCATTCGTGCCGCCATAGGGAATGCAGCAATTGAGCGCCTCAGTCAATCGGCACTACAGAATAACTTAGCCATGATAGTACTGTTTATGAAAGCGAACCTCCTTATGAAAGAAACCAGCCTTTTTATTTTTTGACTAGCTGGAGCTTATGATGTTCGTCTTTCCTGGTGAATAACGTCTGTCTTCCAGCATTGCAATAGCAGAAATAAGGATTTTATGTTCCAGCACATATCGTTCACGTCCAATGCAATTCAGGCTGCAAAATTATTTCCATTCTGAACTTCAGTTCCCATTTTTCTTTTAAGTTTTGCAAAACTTCTTTAGGGAGAAATTCTCTTCCCAGGCATTTAAGCCAAGTAATAGCTTTAACCGTTTTTTGCATTACGAAGGCTGACAAGATATACTATCTCCTAAAGCTAAGACTGTTTTTTCAAGCAGAAAACTGCATGAAATAACTGCAAATGAGACTTATGCTAAAATATGTATAAATCTTGGAAGTTAAAACTTCCTGAGAAATTAGTACTAGTTGAAGAGAACTGCCTTTGTTCTGTCTGAAATATTTGGCTTTTTGAATTTGCAAACTAATGACAATTTAGAGCACAAAGAGTGATCTTAAATCTTCCAGGGTGCCCCAGGAATAATGCCTCTTATATAGTGCTCTTCATCAATAGCTCGCAAAGCATTTTATGCTGATCAGAATGAAGGCTAGCCAGATGTGGGTTCATTAAAAAAATCCAAGGCTCTTACATTTCCATTCTGAAGTGGAGGCAAATCTAGCCTTTCAAAAATGCTAATAAAAAATGAGTGACCATTACCACACCATATGTTAAGCACATCCAAGTTGAGGGGGATTTGCCTTCAATCCCAGAGTAGGCCTTGTATTTAAATGTCCCCTAACCACTGTGTTGCTTGCAGTCATTTTGCTCTTGCCTAGGGAGATGCTCACACTGATGGGGACAAGATGGGCTCCATGGGTTTGTGGCCAAGCAGTTGGCTGGAAGATGGAAGTTGCAGTTCTGAATCCCCCTTTTGGCTCATGTAGGTTTGAGCTGAGTCTGTCGTCTTCTGCAAGAGGATGTGCTGCCCCTTCATCCATCCCAGTGACATTGTGGAGGGCAGATGCTCTTCATCTGCTTCTCCTTTGTGAATTACAACACTTACCAACTCCCTGTTGCCTTGTGTGAAGCACCAAGCAGTTGTTTTCCATTTACTCCTCCACAGCTGAGGTAGAGCAATCTCTCTGATGAAATGGGACATCTCCCTCTGGACCAGAGAAACTTGCCTGCCACACAGAAATTGTTATGACAGATGCATTCCTAGGAAAGGCTTGTTTTGTCATATCGCTGTTTTACAGCCAGAAGAAATTATTTTACCAACCAACCAGCCCTTAAGTCAGCATCTTAGCATCATCTTCTCAGACAGGAAAGACAAGACATCATAAGCTAACGTGAAACCAATGGCAGACCTGGATGTAAGACATGAGTGCTCAGTGTCTTGAGTGCTCAGCACATTGCTTTACCCTTAACTGCAGAGAGAAATTGCATTATTAAAAGCAGTGAGTGTTTTCAGAGATAATGATGTGAATTTGGAAGACTACATGAATATAAGTGTCATGGGGCTGCATTTACATTGGGATCACCCCATCAGAATTTTGCTTATGGTATGTCATGCAGTTTTGTATCTCCACAAGCTGTGCCCTGTGCAGTCCTGTCATTTAGCTGTTGGTATGGTCACAGGAAGCTGGAAAATCGCATGCAGGAGTTGTAGTTGTGTAAAGTTATACTCGCGTAGCCAAAGCAAATGTTAGAAATAGAAAGGTACCCAGAGTAACAGGGTCGCTTCAACCTGAGCTGGCTCCTGCTGAGACACAGGCGAGGGCCAGCCCCCCCAGACTGAGCCACTCCTCCACCAGCTCTCTTTAAAAGCTCCTGGGGACAGAAGGAGGCTATCATCTAGCTGGAAGCTGCTGGGAGGCCACTTATTTCCTGTCAATAATATATCTCATGCAGTTTACCTACAGTGTCAGGAGCTGAAGGAAATACCGCAGGATTTTCCTATGCTTCCTGCGGGGAGAGCATTGTGCTTTGGATGATCTTTACGCTCCTGGGTGAGGAAGTCATTCTCTTCCCCAAAACATGGCCTCTGGCAGAGCCCTGGGGTGCACAAGGGCCAACGTTCCTCCCTTTGAGGAGGCCATTTGCATCTTTTCCCAGCTGAGTGCACCTTGCCCAGCTGAGGGTCAAGAGGATGGTAGGTGCAGAGGGAGAAAGCTCTGCTGGATGCATGGTGCGAGTAGCAGGAGGGAGTCAGTGGCTGTAATACAAAGGGCACCTGAGGTTACTTTTCCACTTTTCTCAGGACCCTGCAGAGAGGTGGCCATGGTGTACCTGGGGGCAAGCAGGGTGCAGCTGCAATGTCCCTGGTGCTGCAAGAACCTTGAGAGGTCCAGCAGCTCAGAGAGGTGAGAAAATGGCCAGAGAGGCTGCCTGGGCCATCCTCAGCCACCCAGCCAAACCCTGAGGCTGCGACAGGTATGGGAGCAGCCCTGGTCTTAGCACAGGCAGCAAGGGGCGAGCTCCTCTTCCTGGTCGTTAAACCCTTATGCCTCCAGGATGTGCTCTGCTTCACTACACCACCAAAGGGCTGTCACCAAAACAGATTTATGGGGCTGTCTGCCGGAAAGTAAAGCTGAAGAGGGAAGAGCAAGGAGCAACATATTTCCCTTTAAACGAATAGGGATCTCTCAAGATTTCCCTTCACCCTGTGGGAACATTTCACTTTCCAGTGAACAGCACTATAAATTTTACCTATTGGTAGAAGTAAAGATGTTATATGGTTGTCCAGGCTGAGCTATGATTGACTTAAAGTCTAACAAATCATTCCCTTGCTCTCCTCCCACTGGCCTTTAACCACGCTACACACAGCACCTGCTTTTCCTTTAAAGATAACCAGGGTGGGAGGGAACAACTATCATCAGCACTTAATGAATGATTTTTGAGCCATCCTATAATTTCCCTCTGCTTGCCTATAAGGACACGAGGAAAACAAGCAGAGCAGAAATCCTCTGGTGAGAAGCAGGCTGAGCTGTGCTCCAGAGCATCATGCCCGTGCTGTCAGGAGATGGACCACTCCATGGGAATTTGAAGCGGCTGCTTCCTCAGTAAGGTGGTGGTGCTGGAGGAAGGGACGAGGAGTCAATGGGAGCATCACTATGAAGGGCTTTTTGCTGCAATGTTGCATGTTGTGATGGAGGAGACACAGTGGAGTATTTCCAGCGAGAGATGGTGCATTTGTACCAAATCAGTATGCATGCTGTTTTCTCTGTTGGAATATTGTCGTTGTCCTTTATTACATTAAAGGGGAACATCTTTATCTCATGGTGATTTGGGTGGGATGTGACATTGCCTAATGTAAAAGGGGCCTGTAATATCAAGGAGACAACCGTGAAATAACGCATTACACACTAAATTGAACAGCAGGCTCATTTACATTCCTTTAATTTGGAAATATGAACATTCAGAAACTCTCTTCTCCACTTGCATTCCCTTATTTGGGAAACATGTAAATTACATTTATGATAATTTAGTATTTAACTGGTACAAGCATTGCAAATTCCAGAAGCAAACGTTTCAAAATAGACAGGAGCTGTGCCAGCTCCCTTTGCAAACGCGTGTGGTAAAAGCCACCTCTGTGGATGACTCTGAATGCAGTGTCTCCAGCTTCTGGACCTGCTTTGCAAGTGCTTGTAAAGCAGATGGGATGGCTGGGGTGAGGCTTGTAGGGCTGGACCTTTTGTCTTAATCACGGTGTAGGCTTACCACGTGTGGCAGATGGATTTAATTTATAAACTGAGTGTATCGCCTCTTCTGTTGTGTGTGGAGTAGTTTTTTTGCAGCCTATGAGATCCCAGAACCACAGATGAAAACAACAGCAAAGGACCTCTTGGATCAGCCACGCTTGAATGATGCTGAGATGCCTTTTCTACGATAATCCCACTGCTACATTTTCCAGTCTCCCCTCGGAAACCTTCTACTGATAGTGACTCGTGTTCAGTTGCTCACCAGACAGCTTATTCGATTGCCTGTGTAATAGCCCTTATTATTAAGTCATTTCTCTTGTATCTTTTAATTCAAGACCCTTTTACAATCTCTGCTGCAGGGAAGGTCCATCCTAATAGCTCACAAATACTAGTGTTCCTCCCAGCATTAGCTGGGGCTCCCTCCTGCCCTGTGAATTGCTTTCCATCACACCCGTCACACACAGTTCCCTTCCCCCTTCCCCCTGCCCGTCCTTAAGTCCCCTACCACTTTCCAGTGTCCTTTTTAGAAAGTGAGGCTTAAAAATGCTTGCCGTGCTCTGGCTCCAGCCTTACCCAGACTGCATAATGCTGCACTCATCACTCCCTTTTTGTCACATGGCAGATCCCTCTTTACGCTCTACACCTTGGGAGAGCGATCGCCCTCCTCGCAATGTGAGCTCTTAAGCTCTTCATTACCCACTACAATCTCAAGGTCTTTTTCTGTATTAATCTTTTCTAAATATCTGTGTTGATTGTTATTTCTCTCCAGGTGCATTACTGTCACATTCATCAATATTAGATAAATTTTATTTTGTTGACATCTTCCCGTGACTCAGGGCCTGCCAGATAATTCTGCAATGGGGATTTACTGTCCCTTTTCACCTATTCGTTTTATATTTTGTTGCTTTCAATGCTAGCAAGGTTAAACATAGCTTTGCCTCATATAGATCAAATGTCCATAGTACAGAGGGGAGTAAAAATATTTGGATAAATAATGGAAAGATGAAAGTGGGATTTTTTTTTTAGAAAAGCAAGAAAAAGACATTATTTTCTTGTGAAATATAAAACTTGTATTTAAAATTTCCACCTCGCCCAAACTTGATTAAAAAGAAAAAAAGGGGGAGGTAAAGAAAAACTGTAACATCTTCTTTAAAAAAAGTTGGAAACATTTGTCAGACCTAAACTTTTATGTGAGCATTTTCATCTGAGTTATACAGCCTTTCCTACAGAAACTTGCAGAGATCAAAGAGAAAGTACAAGCTGGGGGAATCCCACCTGTAATAAGGAAGGCACAATGAAGTAGAGATTTAATTAAATGAAGAAAGACCTCATTGCTCAGAGACCCAAGTCACTGGGCTGAGGTCAGAGGAGCAAATGAAGATCTTATGCCTATTTCTCAACCATGGTCACTTTACAAATGATGTGTCGTGCACTGATGCCCTACCAAAACAAGTGCCTGCCAGTGCATGAAGGTACAAGGAGCCCTGGGTATATGTCCATTGGGAGCTGCTGGTGCTTCTGAAATGGCATCAAGCTGTATCTGCTCTTTGGCACTAAAATAAGCCTGACATTTTATGGAGATCTAAAGACAACACCATTTGACATTCCCAGTGGATGGCTGGCTCCCAGATACCATTACCAACTCATGGCAAATAGTTTGAATTTTCGTTAACCTTCTTAGTACATCTGCCTCGCACCTGCATTGCTCACTCCCAATGGGTTTGAGGAACATTGGCTTAGGTTAGCCCTGAAGCAAAGATGGGTTCGGGAGAGGAGCCCAAACAGGATTCCTTGATTATGTGAGATTTGCTCTGACAGATTCATTTTCAATAATTGTATCTGCACACCTGATTTAGGGGTCCTCGGCAGACAGCATTGGAAGCTGATTTCTTTGAAAGTAAATACCCAGCAGCCAGGACTGTAACAGATGTTATGGATGGGACCAGTAATTCACTTAACTGTGTCTCAAAACCCCTCTTTTCTATACATTTCTCCTCAATATTCTCTTGGGCAATCACTAGCCCTACTAAATTTGCAGTTCTCATTTAATTCCCTGACATGTTCTTATTTTTTAAAGCTTTATTTTCAGCTATTGAAGTGCAAGAAATTGCTTTTGGCCTCAAGCCTTGCTTTCCAGAGAGGCAACAAGAGACTCCACTCCTGGTAAGTGAAAGGGAGTTTTCTCCCTTTCTGCTTTGGTGTGAATGGATGTGAGGGCATTTCTCAGCCCACCTGCAATTTTCCACACTGGTCTGTGCTCCTGGTGGATGCAAAACCTTTCCCTGCTCTGTCAGTGGAGGGCACAATGTTCAGATCAAGCCCCTGTGATAAAGCAGTAACTGTTTTTGAGATGAAAGGCTTGGTTTTAGGCACAGTCAACATAGCCCTCTGCCCTCAGGTTTCTTAATATACCTCTCTCTGCAAAACCACTACCCAGCAAACAGTTTGTTACAGCATGGGTAAACTGTCTGCAAGAAAGGAGCAGAGCCCAGCTCTCCTGGCCCAGGGGTGAGGAGGGCAAGTGGGACCTGTGATGAGAATGAGTCCCCCTGGAGAGCCCATGGTGGAGCAAGAGGCATCTCTTAAGTGCAGCAGGTCAGACTGCGATGGGGGTGCATGGACAGCAGGTGGGACCCCACGGAGGGGTGGCCCCATGGCACAAGCCCCTGTCATAGAATCATAGAATCATTTAGGTTGGAAAAGACCTCTAAGATCATCGAGTCCAACTGTGAAGAGGGGCTAAGTGGCGAGTACCATTCTGAAAATGTTGTCGAACAAAGTCTTTAGCTGTGGACACACTCAGATGGCATAGATGGGGCTACCAGTCATTTCCCATCTTGAACTGCCACATCTGTTCCAAGCTTAGCTGAAGTCCTGAGGTCACGTCTGAAATACTCCTTCCTTTCACAGCTTTTGAAACATCCTTATCTCTCAAATCAAAGGATAAGTTGAACAAAAGTAAGATTTGAGAGCAATTTCAACCAGATTGCATTCCAGAACATCTTCATAAACACAAAGTTATGTTTAGGTACTGTGTTGAATTGGTGTTCCAGAAACATCACAGTCTGTGAGCTGTCACCTAGCTGTTTGCATGGGGCTTCTCCCCATGTTTGAAAACTTCTTCCTGATTTGTCTTTGGGTCTTACCTCAGTGGCTCCCCCCGGGCAGGGGGACCAGGTTGCAGGGGGTCAGGGTGGGGTGACAGCCCTGGCAGGAGTCACCCAGTGGGCACCAAAGAGTGGCATCCTTTTTGGAAACAGGTTTGCGGTCATCCAGTCCATGGCATTGCTCGGGTTAAAAGGTAAGTGCTGAGGATGGCACCTTTCAGAGGGGGAATGTAGATGCAAGCGTAGATGCCATGCACAAGTACTCATTCTTTTCATGGCATTACATCAGAAATGTTGCTGAAATCATTACAAATTATGTTTGCTGTATAATCTTTTTTTCCTTTACCTAGTCTATAATTACAGCACCTCCAAAAAAAAAGGTGTACTGGATTTTTCTGTCATGATCTATGTTTAGGGCTTGGCAGGATTCAATTTTAATTTCAACTTCAATGATAACATTTTATTACACATGTTCTTTATTTATAGTTACACACTGCTTATTTATACTGATGTAAATATTTTTCGACCTGCATCCAGAAAAGTGCTATTATCATTGGCTGAAAGAAAAGCATCCTCCCTCTTTTGAATAGCTGGTGTGATTTCAGACAGATGGGGTCTACAAATTCATCTACATCACAAAATTTTGCCCTTAATCTGGACAGAAAAGAAATGAAAAATACATTACAAAACTCTTCCTGACAGAGCCTGTCCACGCTTTGTTTTCTTGGAGTGCTGCACAAGGTGACAACATGATTCACCAGTGACATTCAATGTGACTTTGGACAAGCTAGAAAAGGCTCTTTTTTTTTGGGGTGTGGGGTGGGGAGAAATATTTTGTGCTATTAAAAACAGAGTTGAGCTGAGAAAAAAACACATTGTTTTAAGTATTTTCTGCATTTAGATAACCCAAGAAGATCCCATATGGAATATGAGCAAGTGTTAACAGAAAGATCATTAATCAAGTAATACGCCTACTGGAAACAAAACCCACAACAGCTTAGAGAAAACAGACAAAAAGTTAGTCCATGGTTAAATACGTAAGTGGAATTCAGTGCTGGAGCACTCTGTTTCAGAAAGGAAGCAACATGTAACTGTGGACAGCCATGGATCAGGCATTTCATCATCCAGCTCCTCAGGACCCCAAGACCAATCAGCTGGTACCCAACCAGTGGAAAAAGTTTCCTGAATCGGGGCTGCTTGCTGGAGAGAGAGAGTACAGGAGTGCCCACCAGGAGGAAACCTCTGGTTTGTCCAGGAGAATTAAGCCTCAAATCTGCAGAGTCCCTGTGGGCATGGAGACTGGGTTTCCACTGACTTCAGTCAAGCTGAAGGATTTACCTGCGCAGGAAAGTGGTGGGACAGTGGGCATGTCTTGTCCATTCCCCCACCTCAATGGCCACCTTCCTCCCGAGGTACCGAGCAGGGAGCTTCTTCCCCACCTTCTGCCCATGAGCAGGGCCAGCCAAAGAGATGTTGCTGGGATCTCGTTGTTGCTCAGTAATGCTGAAAGCTGAGAAATATCATGGCAAAATTTTCATCTATGAAGGGAAATGCTTAATTTTAAAAGAATAACACAGAATAATTGGTCCCCACATGCTGGAAACATGGGTGTTATCAGCTGAGAAGTGCAAAGAGGGGGAATGAGAGATGACTGCTCCCATCTTGATGCTGGTAGTTTTTGCAAAGTGATTTGGCAAAGCAAATAAAAAAAGCCAAGCCTATAGATTTTTTCTGTTGCCACCCTAATAATCCTAAGTGCTCTGAGGAAATCGCTACTAAGTATTTTACCCAAAGTATTTGTGGAACAGGCCTTAAGAATTATTGATAGTAAGAAAATAACAGATATGAGCATTTTCCCCAAGCTAGCGTATAGCCAGAGAATTTACAAGTCCTAATGTGCACTAAATTTGAGAAGTACAATTTTAATTCCATCCTGGAGAGTATTTAAATCTTAAAAAAAATTACTGACTAACTAAATAGGGGATCTAAAGTACAATTGTCAGAGCTGAAATGTTCTTTACCTCCCCACACAAAACCAACCAAGTTCATCAATCTCAAGGTTTTTCTTCAATACTTCATTGCCAGGCACTCTTTTCAAATTCAGGTGAAGAGTAAAACCAAAACCAACACTAAATAAATCATTAAAAACTCTCCGTAGTAAATAAGAAAGACATTAGATCAGCCTGGGCTCCTTGATTTATGCCAGAGATGCAGCCATGCAGCAGTATGAGAGAGTAGAGTGCTTCAGGACTTGTCTAACAAGATGTTATGTTTTTCCACATGCAATGAACAGCTATATATCAAGTCAGAGGAGAAAATAATCCTTCAGACACTCCTTGCTTAAAGGTTTGGCAGGGATGCCTTGTTGACCAAGTTCAGCTCTTGGCTAGGTCCAAATGAATAGGGTTGTTTGGTCTGCCCTAAAATTTGGTGTATCTCACAGAGGGAAGGAGGCAGAAGGTGCAGGCTGGGAGAAGCAGACAGGATGCATCAGTTTGAGGAGAGGTTCTCCCTGTAACAGCTGCTCTTTTAGCATTGTGTGAACGGGTGAATAAGTACAGATGTGTGTGAAGATCTGGGAAACAATCCTGAATAAGCTCAGTCTCTCAGCACGTACTCTGCAGTGTCTTGACATCAGTTCACCTTTGATGATGCAACACTGGCAGCAATCCCCAGGAAAGCATCTGGCTGCCTTTGTAGGTAAATGAGTAGCAGCTGGGAAAAAAAATTGAGTTCACATGGGGACAGAGGCATTGAAGGGCTTTCTGAGCTATTGATTTTTGCATGTGCTCAAGGGAGCACAATGGGGAAACAGATTTTGTGTCAGCTCAGGTTACCCAGAAATTTCTGTAATTTGCCATCCAGCCCAATTGCTAGATTGATTGAACCTGGTTAACACCGCTTAATAACCAGCGCAAACGATCTTTGAAGCAAATTATTAAATGTTCAAAAAAAAAACCTGCTCCAAATCCTTGCTAAAGGGATTTGTGTCTTCAGTTGCTACACAAAACATTTTGTGTGACTACTGAGATGTATAATAGGAGAAAAGCAGCGCTGTCAGCTAGGATGGCAATTGCCTGGTTACATGGCCCAGCTATGTGACCCTTTCTACAGGTGAGTGTCATGTGCCCAGCAGGGTGCTGGGCTTCCTCTTGTCCAGTTTTCCTTCTCTGCCCCCTGCACGGCTGGACATCAGGTGCCCTGAGACATTCAGCCATTGGGTGGGAAGAGGACACTGCTCACAGCTCCTTTTCCCCCCATATCTCACAGGGTTTTTTGCTCCTGTCCAACCTCCTCAACCTCCTTCTCTTTATACAGCCACTGTAGTTAATTTAATTTTGCAAGAACACCATATTATCATTTCCTTGACGTTTCCAAGCTCCTGTATCCCTCAGCTTCTTTACGTCTTTCCTTGCAAGCACATAGAGCCAACACACATTGCGCTCTCTCCAGGACCATACCTGCTCCCTTGCTGATACCTCTGCATGAAAGGTCCTCCCAGAATACTCTATACGGAGGCGAGGGGTGCAAATTGGCAGTTAATAGCCCTTTTCACACTTGTCTTCAAGACACATCTGCACCCAGGGCCAATTCATAACACAGCTCTGCCTCTCCCTGTGTAGGTCTCCCAGCTGATCACTCAGCTTTAATCATTAGGACCTGATTGCTTCAGGAAAGATGAATGCATTGACAGGGCTTTTTTGCGTCCTGTTGTTCATAAATCACTGTTCTTGTCACACAATAACTGTAATTATTACTTTTCTGGACCTTTGGCTGATTGTCTTAGCAGAAGAGAAAAAAAAGCAGCAGAAAAGGGAGGGTGCAAAATCAGACATCTTGGAAATAACAATAACCTCTTGCTATTAGAATTATTCCCTTTAGGTCAGAGCCCATATGTACACACACGTGCACGTGTTGCTTCCTCTACTCCACAGTGCCTTGGGTAGTTTGTCTAGTTTTAAATTGGCCAAAGTAGATGAAGGCTGGCAGAAGGTTATTTTTAATCTGCTAATGTGTTAGGGGAGAATGTTGCAGCAATGAAGCATAGAAGGGGAGGGAAGGCAGAGGGAAAATGTAAAATAAATTTGTTTGAACTAAAGGAGCACATGACGTGAGAATTTCAAAGCTCCTAGTACCAGATTATTATAGTAGAAAAAAAAAAAAAAGAGAACTTTTTTTTCTTTTTTTCCCCTTTTCTTGTTCCCTGACAGGACACGTCCCTACATGGAACACAGGAGTCTTGGCTTGACTGAGTCTCTGGTGAAGGGATAAGGGAGAGCTTCATTATTGGACTTCTCCAGAAAGCTCCTGGTTGGTTACATAGCTCAGCATAACAAGGAGTGTCACGACTAATACACCCAGGAGCTACGGATTTTGCACCACACTGTTAGCGTGCCTGACCCTGGGAGATGGTGTAACCTGACCAGACGGGCAATCAGAGGACAACTTCTTCCCTGACAGCTGACAGGTCCCTGCTCTTTCCACTTCTTCCCCTTCAAAATATCAATTTATTCCTGCTTCTCATGCTTACTCTGTCTTTTTTTCCTTTTTTTCTTCACTTTTTATATAAGAGCATCCTTAGCAATTCAAGACAGGTCCAGCTGTGGTTAATTTGTCGTGGAGAAAATGACATAAAACGGAGCAGTGCTGGGGAAACAAACAACCCAGTGCAAAGCCTGACCCTAATTGATTGATGAAAGGAAAATTAGGGCTGCCTCAAGAAACAATTTCCATAGCAATGAAAATAGAGAGGAAGCTGTGCCGTGAATCATGGGTGACCCAAAGCAGCTCTTTGGCCTCCAAGGTGCCGGCCAGCTTGCCCGGGGCTCCTGCCAGTAGCTGGTGGTGGATGCATCACATTACCAAGGGACTGGGATGGCTCTCCCACTGACCAGACCCCCGGGGCAGGGCATTGCACTGGCTGTGTCCGTGGCCAAGCCCGGTTAGGGGGCTGCGAGCATGGTGCTGTACTGCGGGATGGAGATAAGCTTCCAGCCCCCAACCTGCCTCCCCCCCACCCAGAAAAGGCAGATGCCATGTTTTGTCATCTTTTCTCTTCCCTTTGCATTTCTTTTAGGTAAGAAACAAGATTGTGCCTCAGCCTAAGTACTGATTGCTATCACTTCAAACAGACTGACTTTCTTTTATTTTCTGTGTAACAAAGTAATCCAGGAGACTTCCAAGCAAGAGTTTTTTCCCCTTCAGAAAAAGCTCTGCAGGTGCCGCGGGTAATAGGGGCACACTGGCAATTATTAAGACTGCATTCTTCATTTTTGATGGCCTAAATTGCTTGCTTCAAAAGTGTCTAATGATATGGGGTATATCTAAAATTTTATTTGCTTTATTGGAGATGTCTTATGGAAGGCTTGCTCTCAGGGAAGGAAGCCCACTGCAGGAGTCTCAGGGTGGGAAACTGCAATCTCTCATGCTTCCAGTTGCTTTTGAAAACCTTGGTCAGGCATGCGTGTGTCTAGCAATTTGTAGGCACCTTTTTTTTTTTTTTTTTTTTTTCCAGGCAAGCCAGAAAAAGCAAATTCAAGTTCCTGGCAGCTAAATCATGAACAAATGTTACTCTTAATTTGGTGTAGTACAAAATTAACAGTTTACATATCATAACATGCCTTAGAGAAATAACAGCTCAAAGAGCAAAAAAACCGCCCTAATTCTGGACTTGAACCTTGAAAAAACAAATTGATCCATTTTCATAGATGTCAATTGGGCACATCTTCCCTGAGCTGTGCGTTTTCCAAGGCTTAATTCCCACTGTGGGTCAGTGCTGATGCAAATTTGGCACCTAGATAGGAGGAGCCACCTCTCACAGCACACGGTGCTGTAGCTGCCTTCACTTTTAAGCTTTAAACCCAGACCCTTTTCAAAGCCAGAACGTACATTGCTGCTTTTGGAGATATTTTGGTTGCCGGCTATGACCACAACTGCATCAGAAGAAAAGAAAGGCAAGGCTGACGTGATTTCCTCCATGCTCCCTTTTCCTGGCTCACCTTTTTCAGCAGTTGTTCCTGAAGTAAGTGGGAAGACCAGGTCACTAAACAGCCTCTCTCATAATGAATGGCTTCTTCGTTATTTTCATTTGGGACTAGAAGTCTGAAGAACATACAGAAGAAACCACCTGAAGGGTAATAGTCTGAAGACAGAAAGAGCAAAATACAGTTATGGCATGCAATGCACTAATTGACCTGAAGACAGATTTGTCTCACATATTTTTATTTGCCTGAATTTATGGAAATAAACTTTTTCAACACTGCTTTTCGGGGCAGACAGAAGTTAGCAGACTCCGAGGAGCATACATATTTCAGGAATGTGGAAGAAGTTAAAAGGCGTGTTTATCAGCGACACAACTTAAGGGACTGGAAGCAAACTGGAAGGAAAGGGAATAACTGGAAATAGAGTGGTGTTGAGGATGAAGTTGGTCATTCCACTGCTTGGCAAAGATTTCGGCTTTTTTGCTAGATATCCTTTAAAAAGCATCTGCTTTCTGAGGAAAACTGGAGCTTTCTATTGAAAAGCTACTGAAATATTGCTATGTTTGGTACATTTTCTGAAATTCAGCTTTCTAGTGTAAAAATTAAAATTTGCCAGGGAAGGAAAAAATCCTCTGTTGTTGATGTTGCTGTTGACAAGTTTTAGTAAGAAATCTCTCCGTACCTACCTTCACTGGGGAATGAAAAGCTTGCACTTGATGCAGAGCTAGAGAAAAGACAAACAAGGAGAATGAAAAAACTAGACAAGTCAAAGCATCCTGATTTGTTTTTTATCTACTCATTGGTACTTTCTCTTCTTAGCTTCTTGTCTATTTTTTTCCTGCTTGTCAAGGCTCTTCTTTTAGGCTATCAGTTTTTTGTACAGGGATCACTATTGAGTTTTCACACAGGTTAGCATCTTGTGGGCTTGACTGGCAGAGGGTTAGGAGTTACAGCTTATGCCAGTCACTGCAGACAGCCAGCTAGAAGGAAAGGTCATCTGTGCAACCCTTTGCTATAGTAAGCAGCAGGGGAGCCCAAACAAGAAGGCTGAAGTATTTGATGTAAAAAAAAGTGAGCAGAGCCCTTGTTTGAAAATAGAGTTGGGCAAAGAACCAGCTGAAAACCATCACAATCAGCCCTCCTGCTGCCTGACCGCCATCTGAGCAGTTGGTCAGGTCCTGGAAAGTGTTGTTGCCGAAGGCTGGTGTCTTTGCTATGTGCTGTTCCTATCGCCAGCTTAGTCTTACGTGCCACCAACCCTGAGGCAAGACTACATATCTGCAAGATAAACTTGAGCAGTCCTCCTCAGCTTAAATTCAAGCACTTGCTTTATGACCTTAGGAGGTCTTGATTGGCAAGGCCCTGGTTATCCGTTCACATCTATTTACAGGGAAGGCAGGATGCGCAGATGGAAGTGGCATTGTTTCTGGAGAAATCAGGGCTGATAGGGTAAGGATAGATCTGATGTGAGAGTGTCAGCTAGAGACAGGGGCTGATGCCTCTAGGGTGACATTTTAAATATACTCTTACATGGTTTATTTGCAAAGAATGAACATAATGGTGCTCCAAGAGATGAGGAACTCCACCTGCTCTAGAGATGTAGCTATAGCAACCTCCACACGACTACATTGCTAATCCGCAGGTGTTGAAGAGGCATAGATAGATGCTGTTGAGTAATTCATCTCCAAATAGATACTTTAATCTGAATAACAGCTTGCATGTATGTCCCAAATATGGATCATTTCCAGTTCTGCAATTCTGCCTTATAAAAGAAAAATTCCCATTCTTTATTTTCTATTGGGAGTCTTAAAACTTGCCTGTGCTATCTAACAAGCTAGAAATCTCCATTACTTTTGGGTGAGGCGGGAGTCAGGGAAAAGACAACCTTTTCATTGCCCAAAACGTCCAAAGTATTTCTTGCACATTTTATCTGAGTGACTCCTCAACGTGAAGAAAATCAAACAAAAGAGAATACTTGTTCTACTTTCCTGTATACATGACGTACTGACGAATCAATTGCATCTTCACATATAAGACAGTCTATTCCACTGCAGACACTGGTGACAATTTCTGAACATGTACCAGATCAGATCATGCTTCATTAGCAGCCAGAACACTGTTGAAAACATCAAGCTAACGTCTGTCCTGCTTTACTCTCCATGAGATGTCATTGAACTTGGTGGGGATGCCTGGGATGGAAGTCAAGGCAGAATATGGCTCATCATCAAGCAGCTCCAAAAGAACCTGAACCTTTGATAAGCAAAATCTGCAATTCACTGTTTTAATAAAAGGAAAGAATTCGACAGCTCCAAGAGAAAAATGACCCTTCATTGTATACCCTGCTAATCTGCTGGAGCACTCCTTTAGGAGGGTAGTTCAGTCACACACTCATCATTTCATGAAAGCTAGTTAAGGACATTTGATGAAGCTTCTAAAGTCTGTATTGCATGCCCCTTTTGTTCTCTCCTTTTCACCCTTTATTTCTTTGCCAACTGAACATCCTACAGCCCGGTCGCTCCCCTCACTTCCTGAAGCAGCCTACGCTACCCTGTCTCCCGCCCCCGCTTCATTTATTTCTTTGCAGGCTGCTGCGTAATCACCTTATTTATTTACCTGAATGACTTTGCTGTATTAAAGAACCACAAGCCAAAACAGAAAAGCCATTTGAAATACCTCTATGCTTGCAAAAATCAGTAGTCAAAGTCAGATGCTTGCCTTTCACGTGAATTGCACACATGTGACAGTGCAGTGGGTCATGGTGCAACCACCCACCGTTTTTTCCACGGGACCCTGCCTTGGACCTTGCTCAGGATGCAGCTCTTCCAGCAATGTTACCTTATTCCCAAAATCAGACATTCCTCATTCTGACCCTAAACTCCCTGTCCTTCTGCCTGTCTGCTGGTTTTGCTTTCGCCCCTGCCTCCTGCCCCACTGACCTCCCTGTCCATATCTCGGTCTCCTTCTGTCCTAGTTTGAGGTAAAGCAGAACCATTTTTCTTTTCAATAATTTTACTTTTCAGTTAAGCCTCTTCCAATTCTCTGAAATTAACAGCATATTTTTCAGGTGGTGTCAGCTTCTAGCAGATAAGGTCTGATGTTTATAGCAATTACTGAGTATCGGTCTGCAGTGAGGCTCCTGCTTATACTTACTGCTATAACAACCAAGATCAGCTAACCAAGATGCACCAAATTGGAGGGTCAGAAGCAGAAAAGTGTAGAGAGATCACACCTGCAGGGAGTGGACAGGACAGGTGACAGAAAACTGACCAACAGGATATTCACAGAATCACAGAATATTTATGGTTGGAAAGGACCTTTAAGATCATCGAGACCAACCACAAAAAAACAAAAAAACAACAACAAAAAAAACCCCACCACAAAACCAACACACACCCCCCCCACACCCACCCACAGACAGACAAAACCCAACAATCTCGGGCATTAGAGCATGCCCTGAAGTGCCACGCCTACACGTTTCTTAAATACCTCCAGGGATGGTGACTCCACCACCTCCCTGGGAAGGCTGTTCTAGTGCCTGACCACTCTCTCAGTAAAGTAATTCTTCCTTATATCTAATCTAAACCTCCTGGGCCGCAACTTCAGACCATTTCCTCTGGTCCTGTCATTATTCACTTGAGAGAAGAGGCCAACACCCACCTCTCTACAACCTCCTTTCAGGTAGTTGTAGAGGGCAATGAGGTCCCCCCTCAGCCTTCTCTTCTCCAAACTAAACATACACAGTTCCCTCAGCCTCTCCTCATATCACTTGGACTATATTTAACTGTGCGGTTTCATTTGTCCTGCAATTTTTACACAATATTGACATTGACCTTTGAGAATTTCCCCATTATTTCATGATTTATTAAAAATTTACACACACAAGCTAAAAATATCCTGCATTGACTCTTGGGGGCTACTTTTGTGGACCTTCAGATTTCAAAAATGGTTAACCCTAGCGCAAGTTGTTCAAGATTTTTCTTGATTAGTAATATGTCAGACAATACATTATTCCAAATAGAGAGCAGAAATAATTGTTGAACAGTTTTGGGTTTTTCTTCATTGATATTAATGAATTGGCTGTCTCCAGCTACTCATGAGACTATGACACTGATAGGTTTTCTGCTATTATTCATAAGTTTTCAAGAAACTCTTCTTAAACAAAGCCTGACCAGCCATGGATGTTTTTTCTGATGTCTTTAGTATCCTTTATCAATTTTCTACACTTCATAAACTCTTATTTATATGGATTTTTATTACCTCCCCCTTTTTCCCATATGTTGCATATTGCTTTTTAATTCATTATTCCTGCCTTCATTCTTCCACTGAAGGAGAATGGGCTTTTCACCAATATTATTCAGCTCCTTTACTGTGAAGTAATGGCTTTTTGGCCATTTAATATGTTCTTCTTCCTAATAATTTTTTTACACTCAGTTTCACTTGTAACTTCTCTCAGTTTGGGAAACTAGTTCCTTTAAGTACCGAGCTATGTGGTACTTGGAGTTACACAGCTTGTCGGGACAGCAATGGCAGCTGCTCCTAGGCAGCCTATGCTTTCTGCTTCAGCATGGTTTCCCTTGCCACACAGCCCAGCGCCAAAGGAGGACACCAGTCTGAAGCTGGACTGGATCTCTCTCACCTCTCTGAAGGACACCAGTTTGGTTTCATAGGCAGGTGCAGCTTATGAAGCAGTTCCCTGACACACAGGCAGTGGAGATTTGCTACCTCCGAGATGTCTGCTGTCCCCAGATGGTGGAGAATGTGCCACTCTTACAGCCTGTGCCCTGCCCAGCCAGCTTTTATCCACTGCTTTTAACACTGCCATCATACAGTCTTCCAGGAGGTTTCAGTAGGCTGGTTATATCTGATTTCTTCCCATCAGTGATTATTTTCAGTTCCTCCTGCTTGCTACCCAAACTCCTCATGTCAGTCTATAAATCCATGGAAAACAAGGGCTCTGGTGATGTGTGAGGTGGAAGAGGGTCTTGGGCCACAGGGGAGCCCCTGATCCACATAACCACCGCGGGAACCGGAGGCTCAGAGAGAGGAAGAGGCTGGCTCAGAGGTCAAGCAGAGCAGAGTCCAACTGAACTCTCCTTCTTAATCCCCTGCTTCAACTGCAAGACTTACCCTTCCTCACGAATTGCTTTTGAACTGTATTGCTCCCAGATGTGCAGAAGTGTTTCTTGTGAGCCCAAATAGCCTCTCAGTTATCTAGTTGAGAGGGAAATGTCATATATTGCTGAAGGAAAATCTTAACTTTCTCCCTGTATGTGCATGCTAGCCCATAGCAGAAATAGTTCCAGCTAGAAAAATATTATTTTGGGAATCAAAATCAGCACTTTTTCTTGTTTGAATGTGTTATTTTTCACTTTGCTTGGCACTTCAAGGGCAAGGTCATGTGGCAAATCATTACACCAGCAATGTTTATCTCCGTTTGAAGAACTCTGTCAAGAATTGATTTGAAAAAGGTTTGAGTAGTGCCTATTTTTTTTTCCTGACAACAGCTCCATTATTCAAAGCCTATTTATGCAAAATCATTTGCTGCTTCATTTTAATTGCAGAAAGAAGCCTTTAAAAAAAAAAAAAAGGAAAAAAGTCAATATTCTTAAAGAAGGAATAAACTTTTTTAAAATTATAATGTTTAATTGTAGCACCCCCACTCCTGTGGATTCTACCAGAAAATCAGGAGAATACTGTTTAGAGAGATCTTTGGAGAAAGCCTGGGGAAACCTCCCTCTTCAAGTTGGAGCAGCAACAACCTAGCTCAGGCCAGCCTGTGCACTCACACACACCCCACAAACACCCACACATTTCTATCTCTCTATGTAAGCACATATGCACCAAATTTCAACTTTTATTGGCCTTCACTATTTTTAGTAGTTTTTAAAACCTTACACAGGTGCCGTATCTTAGAAATACAGCTTTTAACACCAGCTGGTTTCACTCTGCTAAGTGTTTTATCTAGAAGATTAGATTACACACCCTAGGGAAGAAAGAGACTTAACCACATTTGTACAGCAGGTAAAGTGCTTTGGGCTCTGCATTGTGCCATTAAGGCCAATACAAGGAAGCAGAAGGACTTATCTTAATCTTGCTGATCACCTCAATTAACATGGTCCCTATAGTGTCCTCCTTGATATCTAATCCTCACAGTTTCTTGTTCTATGTATTTTTCTCTGGTAATGTTATCAGATCATTGCTAAGGGTACAAAAGTACATATTCAGTAAGCGAGGATGTGGCAGTTACTGAGAGAAGCCACGTGCTTAATTAACATGGAAATCAAGCAACGGACTATTAAGTCTTTCACGTAAGGGGAAGAAATGTACTAGATACAGGCCCTAAAAATAAAAATAAAAAAAAAAAAAAAAGAAGGAAAAGCACACAGGGAAGGAGACTAATTATAAACAGAATTCAAAAGCAATGCCATTCATAACAACCTGTCTACTACTGGTAAACGCTTTCATCATTCGGAAATAACTTTTCATACACGGCAACATAAGCAAGAGGCAAAAAAGAGGGGGGCTGTCCTCCCACATCTCACATATCCAAGACGTAGTGAAATTATCTCCATACTCATGATACTTTTCCTTATTCACAAGGGTAGCCTCTACTCCCAGAGCAGCCCTGGATGCATTCCTCAGTCATATGAAGACAAATAAAGATGAAGATTCAGATCCAAGGAACTTGATGAAATGATGTTCTATATCTTTTAAGCCAGTTCTGAAAATGATGCTTAGCATAAAGATTGCTGAGGTGAAAAAAAAAAAATAATTAAACATATCTTTCCTGGGAGAGTGTAAAAGTCAGTTTGGGAGGCTGACAAGCTTGAACTGGCAACAAGCGTTGCTACCAGAAGCAATCCCGTGGCTGAAATTGCTTTCTGCACTCTGATGTGCCATCTGATGCTTCCGGAAGTCTTTCAACAAGTGTCCCCAGGCCAGGCTGCTGCTGTGAGAGAGTGCAACTGTCAGGGCAAGGGCACCCATGGGTCCTTCCCCAGGGCAGTGGGGAGGCAGGCTTCACTCTTCCTCCCCAGCGTGCACCCTGCAACGAAACCTCATTTTGGGCATTGTGTCCTTGTCGGTACGAGCTTTCTTTCCTCTGAAGTCTCATGATGAGATCCTCTGGGGATTGCTTCAGTTTAGGGGGTTTCCTTCTGTTTCCAAACCCCATCCCACCCTACCCCAGCGAGCAACACATGGGATCATGTTTTGGAGAAGAAGGGTGGAGGGTGAAATGTTCATTTCAAATCCTGCCTATTTAATCACGTGAATCCTTTTCATCCATTTTATCAGGATCAACCATTTAAATCACCTTAGTGCTTACACCTTGCTGTGTACCTGCCATGAAAGAGAGCAGCAGAGGCTCCAATGGTGAATGACTGCTGCAGAGAGTTCTTCCTCTCCTCTCTCCTCTGCCAAGATTTTAAGCAACATACACCTGTTTCCGAGCTAGGAAACCCACTTCATCTTTTGTATTGTCTTTCCTGACTGACTCCCTGATTTATGTTACAGTGCCAGGACAGCACCAAAAGGAAATATTTCTGGAGGAGGAAGAGTCTTCTACTAGTGGAGTCACTAAGGTAAGAACATCCCATCCTTATGACTTGCAATGCAAATAGCACCTGATTTGCATTGCTGTGTTAAATGTAGATGGTCTAAGATAAGTCATTGTCAGATGCCTGTAAATATTGATGAGTGCTCCGGGACCTGGTTTGTAACCATTGCTTTCTCTTCTGTCACAACCTGAGAGCTGCATATTAGCAGAGATGTCGATGGAGCTTCTGGGAGGGAAATGCATACCTTTGCTTAGCGGGTGACAGCAAAAGAAAAGAAGAAAGTTAGGGAAGAAAATTTCCAGATGAATAATGAATCGAGCCAGGTTGGAGGCTGATGAATCTTAATTAGAAACCTGACATATCGGCAGCCTCACATCCTCATGCTCCCTGCAATTGAAGAGATGCTCAGTAGCAGCTATGTGTCTATGTGGTCCCTGCCTGTCAGTGCCCACAATGCCAGCAATGGAGCCTCTGGTTGGACCAGGGCGAGCTGCAGCCACCCAGGTTGGGGACAACACCACTGCTTCTCTTGTGAAAATTGAAGGGACAGAGAATATTCCAGCAAAAATGATGGGGAAAGGTGGCTTTGTAGCCACCGCACCTCCCCTCCAGAGATTATCAGGTGTTCTGATGAATTGTATTCATCTTGTCTATTGTGAATAGATCTTGTCACTTCCTCTTTCTGCTTCTATTTTTTCCTAATGGGAGTTTCAACAGTCCTATCTGAGATGCCTTAGTGAAGTGCCTGAAGTCACAAGGAAGGGAGCAAGAACATCAACCTGCATCTGATCTCTCCTGTAGACAGTTGTCATCAGTCATCTTGTCTGGACTAGGAGGTGAGGGACAGCATGACCCAAAGGGCAGCCTCAGAAGTAGGAGGCAGGTGAGGTTCTCCCAGACTGTGCTGTGAGAAGGTCACGTCCTTGGGCCTCAGTTTCTCCAACTCTAAAATGAGAAAAACACTTATTGCTCCAATTTATTTCATGTTTTAGAGGAAAAGTACTCCATAAGTGCTACAGTTTATTATTCTAATGTGACTGTAAAATCATGATGTCTTTATTGCAAAATGATCTTTAAAACATGAGGCATTAGGATGGTGACTGAAATCATTAGTATCAAATTGTTCTGCTTTTGCCCTGTCACATTGATACTTCAAAGCAAAATTGTCTCGTGGGCGTTTATAAGATTTTATGAGGATAACTTGTCTTTTCAAACCTTGTTCAGGAGAGAGGGCAAAAAAGCCCCCAGATGTTTTCTTAATGAAAAAGGACTAGGGTTTCTGCCTTTTTTATTCTGAGGCTGTCCTTTAATATTTAAATTCCAAACCCACTAACAATCAATGTGATGAATGATCAACGTGATGAAAATGAGCCTCCAATTGTTCGGAAGTGGTGCAGGCAGACCTCCCCATACCTCAGTCCCATCTGAGGCTGTTGAGCTCACCAATACATTGAGGGGAGGGTGGCCATGGTGCCCCATACCTCCCTCTGCCTGCAGAAGGGGAGCAGAGGTGTCTCTACTCACTAGCATGAGTGCCTTCTGGCAGGGACCCTGTTTCCCTGCTGTCTTTGGGCACTTGACACTTAGCACGGGGAAGCCACATCCATGATGCAGCTCTCTCAGGCATGACCTCAGCAGAAATACAGTATAAACAAGGTGGCATTGTATATTGCGCAGCTGCTGGGCTTGTAAAGTGTCTGGTTCTCCGGAACTCTGTCTTACAGGTTATATTCCTACCAGGTTAACAAGGGTTTGAGTCTTTGTCCTCCCCTTCCATCTTCTTTCAGCTGTGGTCCCTGAAAAATTGCTACCCAAAGAGACTGCAAAAAGCTGGCAGAGGAATCCGAGTAGGACTGTTTCGAGGTCTCCAAACTATAGGGGACCAAACTATATATCCCATAGGCAAAGCTGGGGAACATAGTAAGCCACTAGGAGGGGAAGAGACAAGTACTCCTGCCTTTACCTCTTCCTAGTGTTTCCATGAGTTCATCTCAGGCTCTACAATCAGATTTCAAAAGTCCACATGGGTGACTTCAGTTTTTGAGAGCTTGATTTCTGTAGGGTTTCAGGGGAGTCCCTTTTTGCTGTAGTGTGGTACATAGGTCTGTGATACACAGCAACACTGGCAAATTTATGTACATAATGTCACAAGTGAAGTCCAATGAAGGAAAGACCTATACTATGGCTCTGATGTAGCTACTCAGTATGACTACTATCTAGTTTTATGGCAAACCAGTTCATTAGCATTTAAATTGATTCTTAAATATTTTCCTAGAAATCCACAGCAATATAAGCCTTAAATCCTGGACTGGTAATGTTGTGATTTTTATGTCTAATTTTAGATTTAAATTTTGGTCCGATAGATTGTGATTATATGGCCAGGCAATTTCAGAGAGCTGCTTTAAAATGCACAGATTTGTGTTTTGCCTTTAATGAGTAAAAGAAAAAAAGGAAGTAGGCATTACCCCATGTCCCTATGTAAAACTGATGGCAAATCCTGAAATTCTTGGACATAAACCCCTCATGCATTCTAGTAACATAGCTTGCAAATTAAAAGCCTAGACAGAAGATACAGTTTTTAAGCTGTGTATGTGATACAACATATAAATCAAAAGGAACTGAACAATCCTGTGAGTTGAATGGCATAGGCATCAGTCAGTGAATACCTATATTATCCCGCACTTGGTGTAAAATACACCTGAAAAGGTTTGGATGGCCTCTGTCCAGCCTCTGTCCACACCTGATGGGATTTGGCCATCGCGATGCTCTGTTTGACAGCATTTGCCTGACCAGTGCCTCCAGCTGTGAGGGAGCAGTGGTGGTGGTTTGAAGGAGGCAAGTCATACTCACAGTATGTTGATGTTGATAGTGTGTGGACATAAGTGATGCCTCTTGCCTGTCTCAGCTGTATACTTCAGGCCATTAATTTTATCTGTTAAACTTCACCACCCACCCTAGAAGCATTAAAAAAAAAAAGTTTAATATGGGTACAAAAAGGCAAAACTCACCATAGGGCAAACTTGTGTGGCTTTTCAGTGACCTTTTGATTGGGAGCATATTTTTTCTCCATTTATTTGATCCTGTTAGTTAATGTCACCCCATGTCAGTCCTTGTGAGTTTTGTGGTTGCCAGAGGTGTCTTTTTTCCAGCTGTGGCTTCCCTGGCTGAGTACTCTGGTACCACTTACCTCAGTCACGACTGAACTGGGAAATTCTTCAGAGACTGACAAGTTAACAAACGGACACTTTAGCAATATTGCATTGCTCATCTGCTTGAATCTGTATTTTAATTAGCTTGAGGAAGATATAAAGGCTGCTTTTTCAGGTGTGTTACTACAAGACCCTGGGGGAAACAAAGAAACTGTTAAAGGGAAGGAAGTGCTTGTGCTATTACAGCCACAGAAGGTTGACTTCACTCAGTCCTGACCTGTTGACAAGTGCTGATAATGTTGTATATGAAACACTCCTTTGCAGGCTACTTTGGGAGCTCTGATGTGGGAACCATTTTAGATGATGAAGTACCACAACACTGACAATTGCACATCTTCTATATTGCATTAAAAATGAAAAAAGGTGCTTGAAAACATTCTTGTTGAGTATTAGTCAGTGAAGACATCTGACTGGCGTGTGTGAGGCTAGGTCAAGCTCTACGTGTTTCTTATCCATTTAACAAGCATTGCTGTAGGGAATCTAAGGGTAGAGAGAAATTACTGTCACAGAATTTTATTTCATTGAACTAAATCTTCAATACAAAGGGTGTGACTGCAATTTCTCTTTAACAATAAAAGTTTGATTATGAACTGAATGTCACCAGTTCAGCAGAGTGCGTTTCACTAAGTGCTAAATTCACTTCTTTGCCAGGAACATATTTCTGTTCATTAAAACATTAGGCTACTTACACCAGTTTTTGTACTGTATCAAAGGGGACACTATGCAGCTGAGAGATTCACATTTCCTCTCCCACACTTCTTTTGCAGGACTCACTGTACTTGTAAAAATCACAGTTAAAAAACTCAGAAAGTTATGTGAAAAGATGAGGTTAAGTCAGAAGCTTACAAGCAAATCCTTTTGATGTGATTTGAATTGAAGGTTGCATCCATGTGTTCCAGATTGTTCAAATCAATCCAAGACTCTGAACCTTTGAAAAAGAGCTGATCCTAATAGGATCATGAACTTTGAATCTTTAACTACCTCTATGGTTTATTTTAAAAGATAATGCATTTATTTCCATGAACCTAGCCCAAATTCAGTACAGTCAACAGGAAGCTCACCGCTGACTTCAGTGGATTTTGAAACAAAACCTTTCACATTACCAAAAACACCCATCTAAAACAAACAAATAACCCCACCACAAAAAAAAAAAAAAAATCAAATTAATGATGGGTTGTTCTGGCTCCAAAGAGCACAAAGTGGCTTCAGTTTTATGCTCACACTGCCACCTTACTCCCTAGCCCATCTGTTTTGTGCATCTTGTGGAATGTCATCATTCTTAAATTCTTTTTTATAGCTCTGCCATAGTAATAAAGTAAACCAAAACACCTGCAAATGCAGGTGCATGTGCAAGGTGCATAACTCTAACACCATAATTCTGGGTGCTATGGTCAGGGTTTCACACAGACTGGTACAGGAACCAAGAGGAGAACTCCCTGCCTGGTTTTAAACCAGGGTTGCGTTAGGCACTTCACTTTGAATACAACTTTGAGAAATGGTTCCCAAAATCGGGCAACAGAGCTCTTTCAGTGCCAAGGTCTCCCTCATCCAGAGATGTCTGACATGATTGCTTGAAAGATACTTCCCTTCCTCACAGCCCTGGGAGAGGGCTGAGAAACAACTAAATGTCTCAGAAAACAAAACTTGCAGAGGTGCCTTGTACATCCCAACCTAAGATGAAGGAGATCCCTTGCTGAATATAGCCAGAAGGATTTGACCATAAAAGGACTCTTACTATATACCTAAATGATCTTGCTAATATCTTTTCTCTCAGTGACTACATCCTTTTATATCTTATATAGCTGGTGTACCAAATGCATAAACCTTTTCTCCTGATAGCCCATTAGGTATGCTTTTGAGGTACAACCTCAGTAATGACTTCCTTCCAACGTAATTGTATTTTAATTACACATTTAAGGCCAAATTTTTTCCTGGTCTATCCCAACTAAAACTCTTTGAAACCTTATTAATTTTAATTAAGTAGAAGTTGGTGCAAAATTTCTAGCTGCTGAATTTTGCATTAAAAATTTTAAATTCATTTAAACATGGATTTAATTTCCGTAAGCACTTGAATTAGTAGTGTGCTTCCTCATTTAGTTTTTCAGGGCAATAACATGAAATATATGGAACATAAAGTCCTTTCCAACAGATGATATTAGGACATTGCCCACCTTTAAATGCTTCCAATTTGCCACAGCTGCCTGAGGGATGTTTGCTACAGGCCCTGACAGAACTTCTTTCTTATTAACACATTTAGAGGTGGTACTCCGTAAGGGATAGCAGAAATTGCTTTTGAGTTCTTTTACTCAAGTATTTCCGTGTGCTCAGTTCCAGAGGAGGGAGGGTCAGGCACAGGATCTATGTGGGAAGCCTTCGGAGATGGCATCAAGAAGCATACAGCAAGAGGGTGACCTGTAGCTGGAGATAAATTGTCCCTTTATAAGAAGTAGGACCAAGCTTATGTCATCACCCAGTGTGGTACGTGTATCGCTGCAGCAGCAGCCTCACTAATGAACTGCCCCATTGCCCAGGCAAAGACAGACAGCCTGGAAACAGAGCAGGCTGGCTGCCAGAAGGGACTTGGGTCACTGCGAGCTCAAAAAGCCAGTTTGAAGCCTCCATGTGAACACACATTCAGCAGAGGGAAGAATTCAATCAATACATGAAGTTGTCCGTGAAAGACATTGAGAAAACATGGAAGTAAAACTTTTAATGTCTTACTGAGCAAGGAGGACAAGAAATGACCTGAGAGAGATTATTTTCAAAATAATACTTGGAACAATTGAACCACTGAGAAAATTATTTGAAGACTTGACCTGGACAGAACAAGACTGTAGAGGGATGCAGTAATTGTGCTCAAAACCGAGAAGAAAAATAAGGGGCAATAGAGCCTTATGTTTCAGATATAAGATCTCTGACACTATGTGTATCTTTGGAGACATTATGGTACCCCTAATTACAAACAGTGTTGCTTGTGGGATTCCAGCCTGCAGGTGAAATTATTGAGAGAAACGGATCCAGCCCTGGAGAAATTAGGTAGCATCACAAAGAAGTCACTGCTGAGTGCTCAGACAACTGTAACACATGTCACTGGGACCCCAAAGCTCTTAGGTGAGAAGAAGGTACTGCCCAGCAATGTCTCTGGCAATACAGCAAGCAGGGCATGCTGTGCAGATGTCTCTTTGCAAAACCTTTACAGCCCAGAAGGGAGGGTCTGGCAATCGCTATTACCTACTGCCTGTGATAAGCCCTGCAGGATGTGCCTGTCCTAACTCCAAGTGGTTTTCTTAAATAGCCACTCAGTAGTTCCAGCAAAGATCTGACACCATTCATCCAACATACACTGGACACGTGGGAGACAGGCTTGCCTGAGCCGAGCCATGGAGCATATCCTCTGGCCAAGCATGAGTGCCTACAGCGAACCCTGTCAGACAGGGAAAACAGCAAGTTGGCAGGGAGGCAGCACGCCTGACCCCTGGAAAAAAAAACCTGGATGGGTCTGTTTGCTTTTAATAACAGAAACGTGTACAGCCACCACAGCTCGTTACCCCAACTTCACGCGGACCGACCACCTCAGAGCAGTGTTCTAGTTTCTGGGAGACATAGGTGTAAAGGGAGTGAAGGTGCAATTTTGATTTGGGGCAAAACGGTGGTGAAACGTGATTTGAGCCTGAATAATGGAATGAAAAGTCTGTCTAACAGGAATTCCTGGGAGGGGAGTTAAAATAGCAGGAGACAGAGCTGGATCTGAGTAAGACAAAAGACAGATTACAGTCATGTTGGACAGGATACACTGCATAAAAGAGCGTGCAACAAAAAGTCAGAGCTTGATGCGAATTTTAGGGGTACATCTGTAATTGCTATTTGTGCAAAGAGGAAAGCCGGATCATGTGCATGTCTGTCTGACCCTTCTAAAGGCTCTCCAGTTTCAGTCCAAGCACAACGAGGACGTAATGCTCCCGGCCACGGAGGGTCAGGGCAGCCTCTTACCATCCTCTGCACCAGTCTCACAGGAATCCTTAATGTCAAAATCACCAGGACTGACATTTCTAAAGTGGTATAGACAGATACAGGCCACAGGATGAATGAAAACTATTTGGAGGTTGAAAAGTGTGAGGAAACCCTGGAGATGTTTGTTAGAAGCCGTATCATTTACTGTTATAACCCATGGCATTGGGCAGATATTACAAACCTTGTCATGTGAAAGCACCTGAGCAGCTGATACCACCCTCAAGCCCAAGAGGAGAATGTTACAAGGAGATTGAGCTGGGAAGACCTTGAACAGACAGGAGACTCTGTTATTCAAGACCTCCTATCTCAGATTGTACAGCACCTGTAACACCAGATCACCACAGCCTTGAAAAATCAGTACTCTTCCTCATGAGGGGGTGGCCAGCTGCAGCCCAACCAGGAGAGAACAACATCTACACTATGGATGCTACTGGCAGGGCAAAGCCAAAACTGAAAGATTTACCAACATGAAACAACAGAGTTGCTGATCAGTCAGGAAAGAACTGGATGTTAAAATAGCACAGGTTGTCCCAGGGGCTCTCCTGAATTACAGGCTGTGAAGAATTAAATAGGTATATTTTGTTAATGCTTGTTTCATGTTAATGTTTGTTGCTTGGGTAATGAAGAAGTGAGGAAAGGCAGCCATAGGATGCTCTGGCACAAGGCAGCTGGAGTTGCCTTTCTGGGATTGTAGAGGTCCCTGTTACACACATATCAACCAACACTGCTTAAATCTCACCTCTGCTGGGGGCCTGGGCTCTGCACGATGGCTGAGCAGCACGGCTACAGAGCTATTCGCAGCTGCAGTACCTCTGCAAATAGCTTTTCTCAATAAGGAGTTTGTTTCATTTTTACAAGCAAAGAAGTGCTTTTTGGCTGTTGCTCAGCGTGTATTACCTGACATGCCAGGCATTCCCGGCAGCCGGGAGCAGAGTCAGGCGGTGAGGAACTACTCTGTGTACTGAGCTGAACGTACCCTCTTTTTTTGCCAAGTTTTGGCAGGCTGGTAAATTTTTTTAAAGTTGATACTTCCCCCTAAATGCAACATGTAACTCCTTTTGCTGCAGTTTATCCATCTAGTGTGCTATGCTTACAGGGACAAAGGATCACCAGTCAATGTGACTCTGAAAATTAGCAAGGAAATATGTGGTTTCCTATCAGCAAGAGTGGCTTGAGTTAAAATATTTCAAGGTATTTGTGCAGTTCTGTAAAAGTTCAAACTCCTCGTTCCTCATCTGCTTAAATAAAGAGAAGTTGAGCTTCTTTATATTATATATATATTATCTCTATATTATATTATCTCTATATTATATAATATACCAAAAATGGTATATTTCTGCATCATTGAAAATGCCCAAACACAGGGAGAGAGACAAAAAGAGAGAAAGCTAACTGGAAGCAGTTTCCCAATATGTGCAAGTCACTTGAGCTTGGCCAACAGAACCTGCAGTTTCAAGCCATTTCGGCACTTCGGAAAATTGGTTCTGGTTATGAAGCACACTTACCGGGCAGCAACGCCGGTCAATACTCTGTGCTGCAGCCAGCCCTGGGGAAAGAGGGGTCTCTCAGCTGGCTGCAGCCAGTGTCCTGGGCGGCTTCCAGTCTTCACCTCCTTCCAACAGTAAATAAAAACATAATGAAATAAGAACAGCTAATGCCAGCGCCCAAAAGTTGATGTTGAAAGGAGGCAAGCGCAAGCAGCATCTCCCCTCTCCTCCAAGTACTTTGCAGCCATTTGCGGCCCAGACACATCCTGAGCCAGACTCGTTTTCAGTGTATTTAGTCGCTCTCAGTGGGTTTCCTCTTCCACGAATTCATCCAGCCTTCTCTCAAGGCTTCCCTAGTGATCAATGTTTTCTAAGCAGCCAGTCACACCAAGGAAGAAGGGAATCAGTATTCACTTTGGTCTTGGCCTCTCCAGTTCTTGGCTGTTGCCTTATGTGTCCCTCTGTTAACAACCACAGGCAAGGAATAGGGATGAGCTCGGCAGCTGCTGAGAAGGCCCCATGCCATAGAAATTTCCAAGTAATATTTGTTCTTTGTCTCTTAAGGACACAGACTGCAGCTGACACTCCCGTCCTGTTATAACATCTTTTTCTGTGCGTACAACGCATCGAACACATACACACGAAAGTCAATTTAAGGGAAAAAACCTCAAAATAAAAGCTCACAAATGAAACCAAAAACCACAATCAAGTGCATAGATCAGGTTTTGTTTCATGTACATATATATACATGCTAGCATTTGGTAATACACAGAAATTGCAGCTGTGACTTAATCCTTCTAAGACTTTATGCTAGTTTCTCCCTCTGCAAAATAAAACTGTCAGTGGAGGAAGAATGGTATGAAAGAACAAAGAATCATGATGTCAAGGTGGTCAGCATTATTGATGTTTTTTCTTTCATATTTTAATTTGACCGAATTAGCTAAACACATTTCCTAAAAGAATGAACTCAAATTGGATTCAGTTGAGTTACTGAGTGAAAGAATGAATTATTTTCTTAATTTCCCCCAGGAAAGAAAGGTCTCTGCATTACTGGTACATGCCATCAAACTCAAACAGTGTGAAGAAGTCTCGAGTTACTCAGCAATGAAATGTTTTGCAGTAAACGGGAGGCAATCGTTAAAAACCCTCATCTGAGCAGTGAAGGAGAAAATTTGTGATACACATAGGTGACATCACCCTGGGAACACCCTTCCTGCAGGTGTGAGGCTTCTTTGCAGATGTTCCCTGGGAGAAGTCTGCATGTTGTTTGCCAACATGGTTGTAGATTTATGTCTTTATTTTTATAGAGATATGGAACTTTGTAGACTTGTTGATTTTCAGTCCAGAATTAAACATTATAATCATGTTGTACATCAGTCCTTATAGATTTGCCACAGACTTTTAAGTTCTTTCCACAAGCTCGTATTTTCTAGCTGAATCAAAGCATGTCTTCTGCAAGAAAAAGAAAAAAAGTCCAGCCTTAATTTAAAAATGGGTGTCAGAAAACTGTCAGACAGAATCTGATTCCTGTTCTGAGTTGTCTTGTGGTTTTCATCACGTGGTTCATCGGTCCCTGGGCATCTGTGGACTACCTCTAATGTGGTCATGAAAAGTGATTGAGGAAATGAAGTTCTTGGTCTCTACATAGCAATTGACCCGTGTAAAATGTCCTTGACAGCCTGTATTTCCACTAAAAGAACTTGAAGGACCTATAAATTTTAAAAATTACTTACCTAGTATCTAAAAGTGCCAGCACTAGACCTCTCAGAGAAAGATGCAAGCAGTCCCACATTCTGTAATTATAAAGTAATGTGTCAGAAGGGGATATTATTCCTATCCCAACCTTTTTCAAAGATTGTTTATGCCCTGAAGCACAAGTTTATTTCACTTATTTTTTTGAGATGGCTTTTATTCCATCCTGTAACTCAGAATGGCTTGTTGGATAACAGCATTAGATTAGTGGCCAGATTTCCAAATCATAGGACAGTATCTGATGTCCCTGTCTTCAGTGTTATCCTTCAATAAACTACTCATTCTAGCCTGTAGTCCTATATAATTGGAAAACACTACATAAGTAAATTGTAACATAGATATTTGAGTGCAGTGACTGTCATGACAAAAAAAAAAATCAGAATGGAAAAAATAGCATAGTTACTATATATCAAAAGGCAATAAAAATTGCCCAAATCTCATACCAATATCCCAGCCTTACCTGGAGAGGCAAAGATGGGATGTGTCATGGTGGAAGCTGCATCCTCAGGGATGGGGGAGATGAGGCTGGGTCGTGAGACAGTTTCATATGCACCTTGGTGGGACTGCTGTCAGACACCTGTGTGGAGACTTCAGCAGCTTCCCTACTAAATCTTTGTCTGAAGTCTGGTCACTATTGGTTTCAAGCCTTGTACCAGCACGCTTTCATTTGTCAGGTACTGGAAGTCTTATCCTCCTCATGTCCTTAGTTCTGATGACATTAATGGGCATGCTGATGAGGAAAGCACACAAGTCTGGACCTAGCCTTTGTGGGGAAAAAAATTAGAAGTGAAATAGGTTTTAAAGTAGGAACCAGTTTTCCCATGTTGAAGAGTCACAACAGTCCCAAAATGAGAAGACATATTTTAGTGATTAGTTGCAGTCAATCTGAAGAATGCTTTAGGCTTGGTAATAAGTCAAACACAATATCCTCTCCTCCATGGAGGAATAAGATGTGGGGTTTCTGAGTGGAAGAACAAAAGCGTTACAAATGAGATATTTGCAATAATTCCTCCACAGCGGCTATCCATACTACATAATATTTTCCCCTAAAACAGAAATCTGCCTTGAATAAATGGAAGAAAACTACATTAGGAGAGAGAAGTCATATCTACAAACCACACGTAAATCAGAAGTTCATTAGGGGAGCATGCAAAGTAGATTTTGGAAGGTAATTTTTCTACAAACTAGTTTTCACAAGAATGAAGTAAAGCTTTCAAAAGCATGATTGCTCTAAGTAATTCAAATTATCTACTTTACCTGATACTAAGTCTTCCCATAGAGATTACAAAGCACTTAAATTTTTACCCACTTTGTTACAGAAATCCCCGAGGAAGGTTTCAATCTATTTACAAGCACTACTGTGAGAAAGAGAGAAAATATGCTAGAAGTTTTCAAAACTGCCTCCAGCCCAGCTAGAGTTAAACGGTTTTTACAGTATTACCTCTATGTCATAAAGCCCCTTGTTGAGAAATTTACCACTGAGTCACGCAAAAAACCCACTCTGGACCAAAGCTTGGTCTATAAGAGTTCAGCCAAGAAACACTATTTCCTGGCATGTTTTTCCCCTTCTTTTTTTTCTAGCACTGGAATGGAAAAAGATGCTAAGTGCTCTACGATTCCAAGTGTGAATGTGCTCTTATTACTCAGAAAATGACCTTAATTTTAAAATGAAATGGTGTGGGCTTATAGCCTAGACTGCTGACTATGTTTTAAGCATCAGGTGAGCTCCACAGGGCCAGTGTCTACAGGCAGCACAGCCTGCCCAGCCATCACTCAGAGGCATGCAAACTCCCCTAGGACATATCCCCTTTTGTAGCGGTCCAAAGTCTTCTAATAAAGTAGCTTTTATTCAGGCACAACTTCTACTGGCAGCCATAGGGGTATGTTATAGCAAGGGTCATTATGGAAGGCATTGCTCGCTGGGGTGACAGTTTCTGTCCCTGCCCCATAAGAAGCAAGACCTGCATTTTGCAGCGTGGAACCACTTATTTTGTGGGCACACAAAAGCACTAGGACATCTTATCCGTCTCACAGCCCAGCAGCAGCATTTAGCAACGTGGCTGTGGTTTTGTCTGGCTTGCCAGGAAACTGTACCAAGACTCAGCTGGTTGCAGGATCTTCCCACAAGATCACTCCTCAGGGTAGCTGAAAGGGTTATGGATCAGAGCAGGTGAAAGCTGGTCCAGTGTCAATTGAAACCATTTCTAGTCAGGGTTTTGTACTTATATACAAGGGGTTTTGCTGAGTTCTGCTTTGTGTGCTAAAGTTTGAACGGCTCCAAACACAACAACATCAAAAAAGAAGATGCAGAGGAGGAAGCCTGAGTGGAATAAAAAAGCTAAGGAATGAATCTTCCTAGAAGCAACCTTGCAAGTGCTGCTGCATGCTGTGCTTTGAAACCCATCGGTGAAAATCTGGGCCTTCTGAGGACAGAGAGAGCTTTGCCTTTGGTGTATATAGGTTTCTAGACAAGGTCACCACTTTGCTGTCTTGCAGGTCCTGCAGCCTGTACATGCCTGCAAAGTTCCTGCAGGTCATAGCAGCTGCATGAGGGACCCACCTGCCATCCTGAGCAGAGTGGGAGGAATGAGGCAGAAGAGAAATTGCCAGAAAATACACTACTGTAGTAAAGTGAGCGAATATCTGCATTATTGTGTTTGGCTGCTTCCTCTCCTAGTTGCATCTTGCTGCCTGCATGAGTACACAGCTAAATCAAGACTAGCCACGCAGCTGATCAACAGCAGGTTAGCAAAAAAGGTGACTTAAATAGTCTCCTGGTGGCCTCCCTTCAAAGCAGTTGGCATTCATCTGGGAGAGAAAATTGCTCACCAGCTTCTCTGGGGCTGGTACCTGAAGGAGTCTCCCAGCCCAAAGCATGGTTTAAAGAAAGACCTGGAGCTTCTGAAAATGGCTGTGTTGTATAAATAACTGAGGGAACCACAGAGCTAAAGGGACAAATTCTTTCAGATATGGCATCCATGGCCTCTTGCAGAAATAGGGGTGCATTCAGAGAGCTTTTTCAGTTTTCTCCCAGCGTTGCCTCTTGCATTTACTCCAGCATACTATATTTGGTATGGTTGTTTCTGTAGGAGAGCTACTCTCTAACAACTGTCATCACGTAGAAGAAGCAAACCTCCTGGGAGTTTAAGGCAGTTTTTATTTAGACCCACGCTTTGTTATGATACCAAGTTTAGCCTCAGCCATACTGCACACTGAAATCCCAGTGTCTGTGGTTGCTCACAAGCTAAAGGTCCGCGTTTCTTTGCTTTCACTGCATTTCACAGTATCACTGCCCACCCGTGCAAAATTCTGCTCCTGTTAATCCAAACCTTTGACTGTAGCTCAGACGTATGGAGATGGAGAGAGAGGGTGGTCGCAAAGACGGCATAAAGTACGTGCTGGTGGGGACAAGAAACACTGTGTACTTGTCAGCATAGAGACAGAAAGAGAGGGAGGCTAGTTTTGGAGCAGCGATGTTTGGAACAGAAGGCAGGAAGATCAATTTAACTTCTTTGATGTTCCATATCTCGCCGGTAAAGGTTTAAATGCTATTTTTGGCTGCCACACTGGTGTTCATTACGACTGGCCCTCTTTCTGAGGTGAAAACTTTCTGTCTGAGAAGGTCCGTAAACTTTTTTAGCTTGGGATAATGTTATGTATTGAATTACAACACAAATACATGCACACACATAGGTGCCAACTCATACTATCCATAGGAGATCTGTGTATGGTACTGTGTAATTTTAGTTTTCCAACACAGCAACACCTAAATTCTGGATTTGCTTAAAAAGGAAAAAAGACAACAAATCATAATCCATCGAACTTTTAAGTACAACATCCTGATTTGTCCTGTTTGTTCATCTTCCATTCAGCTGGAGTTTTGAAGGCATTAAGTGTTGCAGACATTTGTATCTGCCCCCTCAGAAACTCTGACAACTCAGAACATTGCATGTTCTCCATTATTATTCCAAAATATCAGCTTGCACACTCCAAAACTGTTTAAGAAATACTTATTTGATTGTACTCCCTCACATTGTGCAACTGCCATCTTTCACTGTGAACGTTAATATGCTGAGTGGGACAATGGTGGTGTTTTGCTGCTGTAAAGAATAATCTTTTTTCTTGTAAATTCCAGGAATGGTTTCTTTCTGCTGCCCTAGCTATTTCATGTAACAAATAATCTTTGCAACAGGTGAATTTGGCTCATCGTGCAGATTTTGTTCTTTATAAGTGGAAAATAATAGCAGACAGTTTTCCCTGTGTGTCAGTGCTTTTATTCCAGTCAAGGCTGATACAAATATTTATTGAGGAGAAAAGCATAAATCAGCCTGCACGAGAAACCCTGCCGCTGCTGCTAATGAGTGCAAGTTTTGGGGTGCCATTCTGGTGTAGAGCAGTCCCTTCCCTGTGCAAAGCAAGCAGTCCTCATGCGAGTCTAACATGGCACAGCCTAGGTGGGGGCTCTCCTGAGGCACAGACCTTCGTACAGGCACATACCGCCCTCCTCTGCCTCCACTTCAGGGACAGAGGGAGACAATGGCTTGTCCAGAGCAAAACAACACATCCCATAGGTATGCCTTTCAGCGGTGGTCGGTTCAGGTCTGTGAATCCTTTTCAGTGCTGTACCTTCCAGCAAGCCAGCCACTGGTCTAAATCAGATCAGCAGGATGAATATGCTGTAACAGGGCTGGGGGCTGGGGGGGTGGTGGTGGTTCAAAGCTGACCATTAATCCTTTCCTTTATGTGAATAAATGAGTGTGTGCACACGGCTGTATACACTCATGCACACACATGCAGACACACATGCACACATTCCTTAAGGCTTGGAGAACGTCAGCCAGCACTTGGGTTTTGGCTGGTGGGGCTTGGTAGGAGACCAATGAAAGTTGTTATGGCTGAGATGAAAACCATGCATGGTGTTACAGCTGGAAGAGCTGTTTGGAGAAGCCTGAGTGCTCCCAGAATAGTACAGTTTCTCTAACATAGCTACAAGCAACACATCAAGCCCCAAACAGCTTCTTTTTTTAAGCTTGGATCTAAGAGAGCGGAGGGGGGAACAAGCAGTGGCTGACAATGACAAGCAGGCATCTGTTTGAAGGAAAAGAATAAATCTACTAAACTCTTAAAGACTTACAGCATAAAGTCTTGGCAATCTCATCACTTTCCCCAAATGACTCCAAGGAACATGATAATGTCAGTATTCTGGTGTCTTTAAGAATAAAGAAATAGCACAATGCTTAAGGTTACAACATGGCATTTTGTAGCAGCATAATAATAAATACAACCCTATCTGGAAATGTATGAAATAACTGCATATTTTTTCTTGATTCTAGGCTGAAGGGTTGCAGTTGCTCCTACATAATCATATAACCCAGCTGTGTGGTAGCACATGGAGGCCCTAACATTGTGGAAACACCATTATATTTTGCAGTAAAGACTCTGTATCGTAATTTTAAGAAATGCCCCTAACTGTTAGCATCCCATAGCATGGCTTATTGTTTCATATATTCAGAGACATTTAATGCCCCTGGTATGGCTTGCGGCAGGGATTATTTGGGTGGTTATGTTTTTTGCTGCTCCCTGAAGGCTTCACAGACCTTCCCAAGTTCCAGTGCAGTCTGGTTAGTGCAGTTCATCATGTCCCAGCTCCTCCATGGAAAGGAAGGAAAGATCTTGCAGTTAGACACAGCTATTTAGTTTTCTTCAGCATCAGATGCTTCCCTACCCTCTAGACAGCTAAGTTCTTCAGCCTACAGTTCTGGGTTTCCCTGCTGTCTTGGTCATGTGCAGAAAGTACAATCCAATTACTTCTTCCATGTGGAGAAGATGCAGAGAGTCAGCAGTGATAGATAGATCCCTGCAGGGCAGAAAGACCCATCCTCTGCAAAATAATGAACCCTGTAGCAAAAAAAAAAAGAGCTTAAAAAAACACAGCTTCACAACCGAAGAGCCCACAGCCCTGAGTGAGCTGAAGTTTAAAGTTCATGTAGTTTTGAATCATTGCTTCAGGCTCTCTTCAGAGTCAAAGGGATCTCAGTTTACACATTGGTTATACGTTTAATCTTGCTTTAGCAGCTGCAATCATGTCAAAAGTTTTTACTGTTTGGGAGGTTTTTTGAGTGAAAGCTGATACCGCGTGTGGGGAGAGAGGTCTTTCTTCAATTCCACAGACCCGAAATAATCAGTACCCCGGTGTGAGCTCCACTTTGTTCAGATGCACTGTAGGCCAAAACTTCTTTACTAGTCCTGGACTACTGTTCTGGATATTCTTCACAGACATGTGGGCATGGACATTTCTGAAGCAAGCACCAGCATTATCAATCACAGCAGTCCCTGAGCAAGTGATCTGATTTCAAAGTGCTGAAATGAAAGCTGCTGGTGCTTTTTCACCTCTGAACATCAGACAGTGTGCTCACAGCCTTCTCTGGATAGAAGCATGTGATATTACCCACTGTTTTGAAAATTTTCCCCTCTTATTATGTTACAAACATGGCTGCAAAAACCTGAGCACTGCTTCTGTTTGCAATAAGAAGTAGTGAATATCCACTTGTCACTGCTGCACCATGATCACATTAATTATTAACACAGGTAATTGGCTGTCTTTGATGTCATTGTATTCATTATTATGTATTTATTTTCCTACTGTGGAAATCAGCATATTTGAGGATATTCTTAATGGAAGCAGTGCCATCTGAATACGTATAAAATGGTAGATCTTGCAAAACAGTCCTCTATGAAACTTTTCCCTCCTCCCAAAACACAATTTTGCCAATTATGGGTCTGTGAAAGGCAAACATTATTCACTATGTGGCAGAGCACAACTTAGAAAATCTTTTCAGTGCTATTTGTCCACCTTGCAGGTGTGGCGATGTTCACATTCTCCACTCACTGAGGAGCCTGAGCTCCACCACCACAAATTAAAGAACAGATACTTTTAGAGTCAAGAACCCACTTCACATTGCTCATGCACTGGTGTAATCCAGAAGCAGCAGCACACACCATCTGAGTGCTCCCTCTGTCATCTGGTCAGAGAAGAGAATATTCCCCCATGCGACACATAATGCCCTCAGCAAAGCCAGGGCTGGGTAGTGGTAGCCTTGCTCCCATGGAGGAGCATCTGCATCTGCAGATAGTTTCTGAGAAACCAATGGGTGGCAGGATCAGACTCTGTGACTGTAGCCATCTCTTCCCAGGTGACCTGCACATCAGAAATATTTTTTCTGAAAAAGCTGGAAAATGCTTTTAAAATACACACAGAGATTTATGTTTCTTTTTTTTACAGCCTGGCAATAGCCAGTTTAAGCCGTGGAGAGGAACTTCTGTGGGCTGCAGAGCAAGTGGGTGCAGTTTTCAAAAACCTCTGTCTTCTCTTCATAGTCTGGTGCCTAATAACAGGTGAGTTTATTAGCCTTTCCACCCATGAGGCACAAGCATCTGTTTCCATTCAGTGTGGACAAACTGAATTGCCTCCAAGACTGCTGACCCCCTTGTCAAAAGTCATTGGCAGCAGGTCAGTGGGATCAAACTCTGGTGTGAGGTTTGTGGAAGGACCAACCTGCCACACACACATCCTCGCCCAGACAAGCAGGACTGCATAAACCTCATTTCTTTAGGAATTCAGACGCATTTGATTTTTGCCCTCTTTATATTATGCATTTCATTCAGCTGTGCTTCAATCACTGTTCGCCAGCCTTCCTTGCTCTTGTGAAGCTGGAGAAGTCATAAATACGGCAGCTTACTTTGAGCATTAATGCTGGATGCTGTCCATGACTGCTGAGCTGCAATATGCAAGCCAGTGATACCACAAAGTCAGAGTTTATATTCCTTCCTTATTGCATATTTTTAGTGTGTACATCCACAGAGCAGAAAAAATTTACAGGGGAGCGGGTGGTCATGGGGAAAGTAATCCACATATAAAGCAGTGGCAGATGCCTCTTTCTGCCTGAGAGTCCTCCTGTTGGGAGGTTTCATACCAGGCTGAACGAAACCTTCAACCACTTTTTTTTTTTTGTCAGAGTTAAGGGTGGGGGGTCACTGACATTGTTTATCCATTATGCATTTACCAATGGCTCTGCTGAGCAACTTAATGCCATGTGTTTTTCACTCACATGAATTGCAATAGTCTTTTCTTCTTCAAGCCTGCCTGCACTGGGGAAATTTTCTAAGTTGTTTTACAACTGGCATAGCTTAAACTGATCGGGGTTGCAGCAAAGCCCTGGTTATAGACAGCTTCAGGTGAGTGATCAGTTTTTACTGATGTGGTTTCAGACTGTGGCACTACACAGACTAAAAACTGAATTATTAAGACTAAACAATCCAGAAATATTTTGGCTTTGGTGAAATACACATATCTATCTCCCTGAAAATACTGAAATGACTGAAAATACTTCTATTCCCTAAATTGCTCTTTCTGTCTTGAAAGGACTGGCTTTCATTGGGATATTTGAGTTTTTCTTGCTTTGTTTTCCTAGCCTTCTTTAAACCAGATATTTTACATCAATATATCACAAACAACCCCAGATGAGATTTTCAGTGCAGCCTTTATTGACAGAATCAAAATTACACGAAGTATTGCATTTTGAGGCAGTGATATGTGTGCAGTCAAGAAAAGGTAGATTCTGATCTGGCTGGGTGAAATGCTCCCAGTTAAATCCCATCACTTGTGAGGCTCTGTGCAACCAACACACTTGTGGGATAATAAAACTGAGGGGCTGGAAAGAGAAAAATTTACTTTCTGGGTCTAAGAGGAAGGATGTGAATAAAATCACAGATGAAAATGTCGAGCAGAAAGCCTTGAGACAGAGGTAGTAGATCTTTTGTTGAAGGAAGGCAGCTGAGGAGGAGGACGAAGTGCTACACAGAAGGGAACATCCATCTCTGCACAAAAGACCTCCCAGTCCTAACGTGAGAAGTATCTGAGTCATTGAATGTGGTGGATTAAAAATTATCCCATAGGCACAAAGACATGTTCTCTGAAGATGAGTGAGATTTGCTGAATTTCAGCTGGAGTCAGATGCATGTGCTTCACACCTTTAGACAGTCTCCAAAAATAGTAGAAGTAAGGTGGGATGTTCAAGCATCAGTCCAAGTCCTTGTGCAAGTGATAGGTCCCGGTCCTGTTTTTCTGTCGGGTTCTCACAGCAAGGACACTTCCCTTGGCATGTGAGACATTCCTGCCTCAAGATAATGTACCGGCCAGGTAAAGGTAGCAGAGACCAAGTGGCCATGGTCAGTCGGATTTGCTCAGCCTGTGTCCCGGGAGCACCAAAAGACCCTGCTTTTGCTGCAGCTCCAGCCTCCCCTCCCTAGTGGGCTTCAGCCACAGGAAGGCAGGGCTGTGCTTCACAATGTGCCAGGGATGAGGCCAAAGGGAAGAGGAGAAAGAAGGCAGAGAAAACAAGTTGGCTCTCAACCTTTACCACCCACGAACGGCTGCATACCATTTCCCTCCTGGGAATTGATCCAAGGCTCCCTGTGAAATCAAGAGGCATGTGCTCATATGAAGAGGAACTAGGTCCATCCCAAAAGAGGGAGAGAGGCTTCTCCGAAGCAGAAATCACCTGTATTTTCCCTTGATGGCTCTCCTGTTTTCTCAGGTGAGCTATAGCCTCATCTCAGGCCACCCCTGGAGTGGGTTTGGCTTCCAGGGTCCCCAGGCCAGTGCCACTAGCTTTAGGGGATGGTAGGAAGTAACTGGAGCTGCTCACCTACCTCTGCAAAGAGAACGCTGGAGCTCTTTTCCCTATGCCTTTTCTTTCCAGGGCTAGCCATCAATAATAGAGATTCAGCAGTTTGTTGGCAAGGCTGTAAGTCCTGGTTTACATCAGCTGGTGAGGACTTCTCTGCGCGGTGGGAGGCACCAGCTTGTTCACACCTCTGTATCCTCTATCTGCCCAGGAGGATGCCCGATTCCCAGGCTGGAGTTTCTGGCTGGCCAAGTGACCCAGCATAGGACCCTGCCCTCAGTGGCGTGAAACCCCCCTGGAAGGAAGTGCTTGTCTCTCTCCACTGGGTCCACAGCTAAACCAGCCTTACACCTCAGGCTTGAAGTTAGGTGACCAAAGTTAGGCCACACAAAGGTCCCCCTTGAGCTCTGCATTGTGTGTGAAGGATGCCTGAGATCACACATCACCTTTCCACCATGCCAGAATTAGTTTCCATGCAAAAGAGTTCTGTACTTGCAGGGACCAGAGGGTGTCATGTCCCTCCTTTTCTTGACTCCAAGGAGTTAAAATTATCACATAAAAGCCTGGCTAAGATGTTTTTGGCTGTGTAATCAGCAAAAAGCATGCTGAATTATGACACAACAAACCCCTTATGTCTTCTGAGAAATGACTGTATGTGGTCCTTGGGGCTAAACTAATTTAGTTCATTAGACTGCCTAATGAACTCTCATCTCTGCCCCTACCAAACTTTTAACTAAACTCTGGGCTTTACACATTTGCTTTAGTTTATTCTTACTCCAGCTGACACAATGTGCTGAACTACCTTACTAGTTTTCTTGAGGCATTTCTAGTGGCTCTCCAGGTTGCTACATCACCCACAGTGCAGATCCTCTCAGAACTGGTGGCCGAAACACCCCCTCCGTGCCCTTCCTCGCTGTACAGGGGGCTTGGGGCCAGGGGCCCCTTCCAGGGTCCCATTCCTGTAGCACGCAGAAATATGGGTGTGTGAAACCCTTTCAAGGCTCCATCGGAAGCTTCTTTCTCAGTGTCTTCCCATCCTGGCCACAGGGGAGTAAGTGCCAAATGCGATCAAAGATCAAGCTTTTTTCCCAGCCTCGGGGCTGTGCTGCAGTGTGTCAGAGCTACCCCAGTCTCCTGCTGTGTCCTCAGTGGTGGTACAACTCCAGCAACCGTCCCATGAGAAAGGGGTTGCAGGTGACCCCGCTCTGCCACAAGCAGGGATCCACGTAGCCAAAGCAGGGAACGGCAGCAGCATACCAATGTTGGCCCCGCAAAAAAGAGCAGGTCCTCCCCAGATAGAAGGTAGGTTGCAATGAGCCATAAGCAGGAATTTGAAGCACCATGTTGATAACATCAACTACGGATTGCTGAAGAGCAAAGAGCAAGACTCCTTCCCACAAATGTAAGGTTAATACTTTCTATCCCATTTATTAGCTATGCTTAATTTACACTCTTTTTTATTTGGCTGTGAAAACACTGCTGTTAGTGTGAATGCAGGCTCCATTGAAATACCTGTATTTAGCTCCATTCTTCCTCCCTTCAAGGAAAGTTTTGGTGCAGACAAACTTCTGCTGGACAGCTTGCATTCACACTGACTGTCTGTGGGTTTTGATCTGTTATAAATATAAATTAATTCATAGCCAGATATTGCCTCAACTTAATTGTTTACATACTAACTGGAGACAGATAACATACAGCCTTGGCTTTATTTAGCAATTTAAACTTGAAGTTTTACTGAGTGGCTAGTAGACAAAACGTTATATTGTGAAGTTTGGTTTTTTTCCCTTTGCCCTATAATATTTTACTTTGATTAAAGCTGTACTGAGGTAAAATTGCACATCTCACGCGAAAAGCAATTTACCTCTGCTCTTATTGAAGTTAACCGTACTTATTTGTCCTAGCATAATGTATTTTTCTAGCTGCATTCTAACTGCAGTGCTTTATCATATGAACCAAGTTAGATTTAATCAAATTCAGTTTGTGTTGTGAATTTTAAGACGTTCGTTCAATTAGTTGGAATAAAAGCAGAACCTTTGGAAGAAAGATTAAAGTTGAAAAATGCTGGTACTGAGCTGGGCTTTCAGTGCTCCTTCTGCACCTTTCTCACCCCAAAACATTTCTTGTGCTTGAAAAGGCTCCCTGATCCTTTTTTTTTATCTCTTTCTGTTTCTCAGATTGCTGGTGATGTCCATGGGAAGGGGAAGATAAGAGTCACTTTATGAGGTTGCAACACCAAGATGCCCATAAGACCCAACTGGTTTTCCTCCTGCTGTGCCTGTCATGAGCTTTTTCTGGGCACTGATGGACAATAACAGGACCACATTCCAGCCAGGGCTTTTTTTAATGTATTGGAGTCCACTGGGAAGCCATGGTGCTGCTGCCCAGTTGCACTCCCATCTTACCAGTGGCTTTCATGTTATTTTCCTTTTTGCCACCTGGTGGGGAAATTGCCATCACTCACTTATGTTTGCCTTTTGGACCTGGGTGCGCAGCTCAGGGAGGTGAGCACAGGAGCTAAGGGACACTGAGGTTGGTCAGGCCCTAATACCCCTTTCCAGTAAGCAAACTACTTTCTCCTGTCACCCTTTCTATTTTTTTCCCCCTAAAATTGCTAATTTACACACATACCAAGTATTTTGGAGGTATCAGGATGTTTTTACTGTGTTGTCCTGTGTACTGAATGCAATACCCATTAATTATTATTAGCATATTACCTTTATTAAGAAAAATTTTGATGTTTGTTGTTGTTATGTCTTATGGCTGCAATTTTCCTCATCTGGGAATTCTTGATTAACTTGGCTTAGGTTCACCAGCCTGAGTGATTTGAAAAGGCCGTTGTAAAATAATAAAGAGAAATAAAAATGTCCTGGTGCAGTCAGACTCCACTCCCTCAACTAAAAATGTGGTGGTTTTACATTTTGAGACAGTTTCTTACACAGCCAGACAAGGTGACATTAAACAAATCATGCTAATTACAACACAATTTATGTAGAGAGATTTTACTGGCCTGCTAATACTTGGCAGGAGCTGTCAATTACAAATGTTTCAAAAATGACCATTTCCAGCATTAGCTTTTTTGGTTCTTAGCGAGATGGAAAGATGCAACCTGTTGAGCTCCCTTGTTTGTGCCAAGGGAAGCAGAGTCCAGTCTAAGTGCAGAAGCAAGGGTCAGAGACCTGAGTTCAGGTCCTGGGTTTCAGACAGACTTGCACAGGTTGCCCTGCAGCCCCAGGCAGATCGCTCCTGAACACACTCCACGCCAAACAAATCCGCCAGACTTTGTGTGATTCCTGGAGGCTTTGCAGTTCTCTGCCCTCAGTTAGCCAACACCAGGTGTCCTGCTGTGTGTGTCATCCCCAGAAATGCAGGCAAGACATTGCCATTCTGGTCTGGGGACATTTTGCATGGTTGACAGTACATCATACAACAGAAAGGAAGACCACACCCTCTGAGCATTCGATGCCTCATTTACAGAGCAAGGATTAAAAACTTACATATAGCACTTGCCAGGAGCATCATGAAACTTTTTTCCAAAGAGCCTGTAAAGCACTTTTAAGCTTAAAACCCAGAGATATGTAGGGCTTTTCCTCCTACTCACTTAGCTTAAGACTGTGATCATGTAAGATGCTACTTCCCTCCATCCATCCCCAGGTAGTGGTTACCTTCACCTTCGCAGAACCAACAAAAGGGAATGGGGCACCCACTTCTCATCCCTGTTGATGCTCACACCATAGTTGAAACAGCTGAGTGGCCCTCACTCTCCCATTTGCATAGCCTGTGCCTGGTTTTGGCATCCCTTGGAAATGCCTGTATGTGCGGGCATACCTCTGCAGAGCTTGGGACTCTTCTTCCTGGGCTTCTTACATTTTGCTCTGAGGTCAATTTGCAAGCAGCTCTGCATCTATGTTTCAGGGACTTCATGCTGCTGGTGGGAATTGATGATCTCTTGTGAGCCCTGGATACTTATGGAAATTGCCCAGGAGGTGAGCTGTATTTTTAAGAGGGTCACAAGTGCTTTAAATAGTAGATTTAGCATCAGCTGGAGATAGGAAGACCTTAATGAGACTTGGTGGAGGGGACACTTATTGCACGCATAAAGCAAATGCTAACTCCTGCTCTATATGATGGCACCACTAAGTCCCGCAGTGCTTGCACATCCACTGAGTACCCCTTTGGAGCTGTTGCTTTTGGCTCAGAGTGATTTGTGAAAGTTGCATAGAAGAGGTTTGGGGAGCAGGGGCAGGGTACTACAAGGGGTAAACCTTCCATGGGGAATGAAGCCTCCTGGCCTTACCAGCCACAGGAATTCCTGGGAACTGAAGATGATCAGCACTTTGCCTCAGCAACCTCTGGGAGTTACACCTGAGTACTATCAGAGGCTCTCCTGTGGTGGCAACACACAGAGCTAATTTTCCTTTACATCTGCACCTGATGGCACGCATGATTGTTGCTTGCTTGTGTACAGGCACATTTTCACACTTGACTCACAGTTACTCCCACTGCCCATGCTTACATGGAAATTCAGTAGGATTTGGAACACATGTAGCGCAGGAGAGAAATAGGCCAAAAGAGTTATTTCAAGCAGATGTTGGTGATAACTGCTGGTAGCAACAGTAAGTTATCAAAAGGATATAGATATATATCTCTCTTCAGAATGAAAAACAGCATCTGCACCGGAACAGGGTTTGGTGATTGCTAAATGGCTCCACAGGCAAGAGAAGAGCTTTTTGAACAGAAGGTTTTGCATAAAGCAGTTGTTGTTTACACCTGAAACTGGTGTACAAATAAAGCCATCGCTCTTGGCTGCCAATCCTCCTCTACTCCAAGCCAAAGCAGCCTGTGGAGCTATATGACAGCCCTCCTTGCAATTGTACCTCACATGTGTAGCTTTTATACACGTTTGTCAATGTTGTCCAGGTCAATTCATATGCTAAGCCCCATTTAATCCAACAAAGCAGTGTGTTAAGAAAAGCAGGGAGGGCATTAGTCAGGAAGGGGAACTTTGGTCTTGGACAGAAAAAGGAGAACATAGAGTTAATTTTCTGCTTTGAAGTGCCCTGCAGAGGAGTTTAGCTTTTTCTGCTGAGTATCAGAGGAGCCCAGGGAGACAGGCCACCACAGACAGAAGTTTCCTTGCGCAGCTGCCTCACTTGCCTTCCCTTCCGTCAACAGCAATCACAGCCCCATAGAGTGACCTTCAACTGGATAAAGAATGAAGCCTAAATTGTAAAACACTAAAAAACATTAAGTCTGAAATCTGACCTTTTCCTCTCTCCCCATTTCTATTCTTGTTCTACAACTGCCACCATCATCTGTTACTCCTGTATCTTCCTCCTTGTTAAGCCAGGTCACATAAGGTGCCTTTGCCTTGAGAGGGTCAATTATGGGAGTTGTGACCCTCTGGTACCTCTCACGGCAGCTGCACACCCCCTGTGATGGCAACCCTCAGCTGCTATGGGTTTGCCAGGGACCCCCATGACCCTCAGCACCAAAACTGCCCTCTGCCAGGTCTGTGTTTGACTTGAAGAAGGTAGCAAGTGCTGTGGGTTATCGTCTTCTACACCCCTGAAAGCTACCAGGGCCCTGGGGTGAGAAAGTGCCACTCTGATGGAAAGAACACGAGAGGGGACCAAGGGACTAAAGCCCTGCTGGTGCTCACTGGGTGCTCGCAGTGACTGGGAGAAGCACAGGGAGGTGGTGAGGAAGGAGGAAAGTGTGAGAGACAAAGAAGAGGGGAGCTGGGGGCTGGAGTAACCCCAGGAGAAAGGAGATGGAGAAGCAGAAAGGATTTGCCAGTCTTAGCAAGGGAAAGAGGTAGTGATGGCGTTATGAAGCCCTGAGCATCATTATACTGTGCTGCATAATCGTAACGCAGTGTTGTCACAGCTGTACTGTAAAAAAATCACAAGCTACATCTCAGAAAAGCTTGAAATTAACATAAAAATCTAGAGACTGCTTAAAACAATGTTAGACCCTTTTCTTTTCGCTTCTCATTGTGAAAGGAGGACTCCGGTCACGTCTTCAGGCTTTTTTTCTGGAGATTAATATTTCAGAAAACAATTCTCACGAAACTGTGTGACTCAACTGAGGCACTGGGGAAAATATCAGATATCACAAACCTTACCACTAAATGACAAGCACTAGCAAGTGGGGGATTAGGCTTTCTCTGGAGCTGCCCCCTTAAGTTTTTAGTAGCCTGTTCCTTTTGCAGAGGTAGCTTTGATTTAGCAGCAGAGAACTGAGATGGGAGCAACAGACAATGTACTCCCTCCTGGATACTTTCCTTTTGTAGTTGCGTGTGATGTTGTCACTTAATCTTGGCTAGAAATGGGAACGGACAGTTTCTCTTTGTGCAGGGAGCATGGATATTTCCCATGCAGGCATTCACGGCCATCCATACATTTGAAAAGGGAGTGAGAAACTGGGTCCAGTCCCAACTAGCGTGGCTTCAAGAGACAGTTTCCAAGCAGAGGTTAAGCCGGGGCTCGCAGCCTGCTGCCCAGGCATGCGTGCAGCAAAAAAACCAAGCCACAGACCTACAGCCCAGCTGTGAAGCACCACAAGGTATGGTGTTGTCTCCCTGGCAAGCTTTGTTTAGCACTTGGAAAATCCTGACAAATAGCCAAAGTCTCCAAAAGGTGTCTAAACAAAATGCCTGGATGGAAAAAGAGAGTACTTCCAGAGAAATCCAGGGTGTATCCAAAACCAAAAAAATCCAGTTCCCCATTCAGACATCAAGTGATAGCCAGCCCCAGCCTTCATCTGGGGAGGAAGAATGCCAGGCACCAATATAGGTTAGAGGTGAACCTGCTGGAAAGCACTTCTGAGGAGAAGGATCTGGGAGTCCTGGTGGATAGTGAACTTTCCATGAGCCAGCAATGTGCCCTTGTTGCCAAGAGGGCCAACGGAATCCTGGGCTGCATAGGGAAGAGTGTGGCCAGTAGGTCGAGGGAGGTCATTCTCCCCCTCTACTCTGCACTGGTGAGGCCACAACTGGAATACTGCATCCAGTTCTGGGCTCCCCAGTACAAGAGAGACAGGGAACTACTGGAAAGAGTCCAGCGTAGGGCAACAAACATGATTAAGGGATGGGAGAACCTCCCTTATGAGGAAAGGCTGAGAGAGCTGGGACTCTTTAGCCTGGAGAAGAGAAGGCTGAGGGGAGACCTTATTAATGCTTATAAGTATCTCAAGGGTGGGTTGAAGGAGGATGGAGCTGGACTCTTTTCAGTGGTTCCCAGTGACAGGACGAGGGGCAACAGGCACAAGCTGGAACATAGGAAGTTTCATTCAAATATGAGGAAAAACTTCTTTATGGTGAGGGTGACAGAGCACTGGAACAGGCTGCCCAGGGAGGTTGTGGAGTACCCTTCCCTGGAGATCTTCAAGACCCACCTGGATGCAGTCCTGAGTAATGTGCTCCAGGCAATCCTGCTTTAGCAGGGGACTTGGACTAGATGATCTCTAGAGGTCCCTTCCAACTCTGACAATTCCATGATTCCGTGATTCAGATTCGCAAATCAATCCCCAGGCCTCCACATCCCTTCAGTCAGTCTGAAAGCTAATTTGAGCATTTGCAGAAAATCCGCATAAAATCAAGCTCATCTTAATCTTTCATCCAATGAAACATTTAATGTATTTGAAAGTTTATCTCATCTTTTAAAATCACCTGTGTCTCCCTTTTAAAGCCTGAAATCATCACACCCATAATAAATCTCTCTATGGAAGTTCAGCTTTTTGAAATTAAACTAAAATAGGAAGTGGCTGTATATACAGATACACAGAATAAAACATGCAGGGTGGCTTACAGTGATGTATATTGTCTGTAAGGAAATATATCAGCAGTCCTCCATACAAAAAATACCTTTCTACCACTATGGAATGCATTAAATGATATGTTTTAATGCATTTTTTTCTTCCCCAGTAAGAAAAAGCAATTCGTCTGGATATCTCACTTGCCTGAGCCAAACCCCAGGGTGTGTAGCATCATCAGTGCCACTGCAAATATTTTTGGTAATCTCTGCCACAGAGAGCAAGAGAAAAAGACTTCTTTCTAAGGACTCTTCCTCCCAGCTGAAGTGATCAAAAGCAACAAATAAGAAATGGCTTAAGTTTATTTCCTTGCTTACATGTTTTCTTTCCCCTGAAATATATCTTACAAGCACGATGAAAATGAACTGGAAGAAATTCATGAAGATATGCACACATAAATTAGTCCTATGCTAGATAAGACTACAAGGCTTTCCTTTAAAGGTAAAGCACTTACTTTTCTATTTTACATCTGCTTTTTTTAAGACTGTTATATTTTCTGAGATTTGCTGGATCACCTAAAGCCACAGATAGTATTACAAACCTCAAATCAACTCTCAGGTAAGTCTTCATCATTCCTTGGAAATAAAACAGTATTTTTTGTTAACTGTGTTCAACTAATGTTTAAACTATTGGTTAATCAAGAGGTTTAAATGGTTGAAACCTAACTATGTATGAAACAGCTCCTGATGACACCAGGTACCACTGCCTAGAATCATGCTGGCGCTGTTTACCTTTTTCACCCCAGGAAGACAAAAGAAACCCCCTCAAGAGACACTGCTATATAGTATTGAAAAATTTCCCATCAAACACAGTTAAGAGAGACTCAGTGAGAGCCCTTTTTGCTGCAATCCTCTGTCCACGAGCACTCCTGGGCTTGTGCTGAGGCTCTCTGGGGGCCCTGCATCGCACTCCCATCATTGAGGGGTCCCTTCCCCTCTGCCCCAGCTCCACCACTATTTGTCCTCTGTCTTCTTCCACCAAGGCTGGTACCCAGCACCTTCTGAGAACTTTCTGCTGACTAAGTTTCATTTGTACATTGGCAGGGGATTTGTAACGGCTTCTGCATGTCTGCATGGTTTGGCTTATTGGTTGTGCTCGCTCTAGTTTGCTACTCTGTGACTCCTCCTGCTTGACCGTGGAAGGCAAGAGGAGTCAGCAAGCCCTTTCTCTTTTCAGCTGTTTCCCAGCGAAAGAAACATTAGCACGAAAGAAACATTAGCACGTCAGACTGCCAGACAACACGCCACAGAGATTCTCCCACACATTGCTTCTTTCCTTCCTTTTTTCTTGTCAAGAGATAAAGAGGTGGGTGATAGATTTCCGGGGGCGAGGGGGTGGGGGGTGGAGGGCAGGATTTATGCTGAGCACTGCTATTGCGACCTGTCTTTTACACTTGAACGGGAAGGGGCCCTGAAGTGAGGCTCTAAAGCCAACAGCTTATCCACAAAGCCCCTGGCTAATTAGTCATAAAAAAAAAAAGAATTGCAATCTGTCAAGAGAGGAAAGAGAGGTTTAAAAGGATATACCTTTATAGCTATAAATTGCTACAGTTCAATCCCAAAGAAAAAGAATTACAGGATAATGTGCAAAGGGTCAATTCAATAAAAGGAGGGAAAGAGACACCTGAGTTTCCTTGAACTCACCAGGGAGGCAGCTGTGTTCGGTGCACTTGCTGCACATACATGTAGCTGGATAATTGCTAGGTTAGGAACCGAAATAGCAGCATGTGGGCATGATCCAAAGGAGCAAGCAGACACACAGAGAAAAAAAAATCACCAGCCCAGCCTTAGGCAAACTTTCGCTGCATGCAGAGTAGATCAACTATTTATTTCTGAAATTTGCACTTTGTAAAGCATAAATAAGCAGGGAGGATCAGCACGTTCCCCCAGCAATGTGCATACCCTCCGACAGATACTGCGTTTGGCTGTATCTAATGAGTACAGCCCCAGAAATGAGACTAGAGCCCTGCAGGAGTTGCATGTACTCACATTGCATTTTTTCAGAAAGCAGCTCAATTAATCTGAAGGTTAACTTAATTAAGTAAGTCTCACCTCCTTATCAGGCTCTTCTAGGCTTTTAGACCGTACCAGGTACTATGGAGCTGTTCATTAGCCTCACAATGTGCGTCTCAGCTAGGTAAATATGTGCTAATCATACTTCACAGAGGCTTCGGACAAAGGCAGAACAGTTAAGCCCAAAGTTTTGAAGGTCTGGCCTTCAGGAGTTGTGTAGGGACACAAAGAAAAATGTAGGGCAGGGGAATGAATCTCACAGCACCTGGGGGACCATGAAAGCCAGACGAAGGAGGAGGAGGAGATGGGAAATGAACAGTTGCCCAAAACTCTGATGGGTTTTTGCTAAGCCCCAAACAGTGTACTGCATATTCAGGGTGGGCCACCAAGGCTCTCAAGGCTGGGGTTGACTGGAGAAAAACCACAGCCACCCATGTCCCTGCAACGGGGAGGCCCCAGAAAGCCAGGAGCACCGGCATAGTGTGATGTAAGGATCGTTTCTGATCCATATTAGGGTCCTGCTTTCTTTTTAGGAACAAGGAGAGCTCACACTCAGCAGTGGGTGTCAGCCCTGGCAGGGCAGTCACAGTGCACACTCCACTGGAAACCTGATGTGCAAACCCAGCCCGTGTTGCCTGCAGGCAGTGAGCAGCCTCAGCAAACCAAGTCACAGCGGACCTCTGCTCCCCCATGTGTACTGGCATGTTGGTGACAGTGAAACGTGGAGTCTGGCACAGGTGTGTGTGTGAGTGTTAGAGACTGGAGGCTACTGTCTCCTGGTCTTACATGATGGAGAAGGGGGTTTGTCCTGCTGTCCTGCAGTCACAGGTACTGCAACAAAAAAACCCTAAAGTAACTGGACAAGGTCACCAAGACAGATGAAATTAAATCTGAAAGAGGTTTTCCAAGACATCCTGCCTTGAATCCACGTCCCAGTTACACTCTTCCTGCCTACCTCACACTCCCAAATTGTAATTCCTTACCCCCAACTTCTTTTCCTATAAAAGAACGAAATGAACATAATGTTTATTGTTACAAGAAGTGCAATGCCATAATCAGTTTAAGAAAACAATTGACTGAATGCTGACATATATTACTGAAGGAAACTTAATTCTGAAAAGCTGCATTTGCTCATTGGGGACACTTGTCTTGTTCACAATGTCACTTCTGTTACAAATGTTTTTAAGGACAGATGCTTCTGAGAATGAGAGGAGCCTGATGGTCTCATGAATCTGGCATGCAAATTCACCAGGCAGGTTCAGTCTCTGTTTCCTCACCAATCAGTGCTAATAAAAATCACATTTATTTGCTCATTTGAAGAAAGGGACAGAGGAAAACAGAGAGAAAGAGAAAGAGAAAGAAAGGAGGGAAGGATGGATACGAGAGAAAGGAGGAAGGGAGGAAGCATGTGGTCCTAGAGCATCTGCAAGGGGTTAGCAGTGGGGGTGAGAAGAGCTGTACGTACAACACTAGCACACTGTTCTGTCTGCGTCAGTTTTCTGCCAGTTCTGTACCTGCCTTGAAAATAAGTTCCTTGGTGCTACTTAATTACTCCATAGTCTCTTTAGTTTCAGAGAGAAATATAGCTCTTGATAACCCTATTTTCATCTTGTCCTATTCTTGGCATTTTCAGAAATGCACCACCTCCCACTCCTGCCTCTACCAGTCATACTCATCCCTTTCTGTCTTACCAGAGCGTCCTCAGCATTTTTTACACCTGTTTTTTTGAATCAAAGCGGTTGTTTTAAAGGCTGATTTTTCCCATAAATTGCTGTTCTGGAGGTAACAGCCTCAGCAGTTGATTAGAAATCTTCTATAGGTTCCCTTTCCCTAACTTGAACAGAGTCTATGTATTTAGGACACATTTTTCTCATGTTGACATTCATATCCTCCTCATTTCAAACAAGCAAGCATTTTTCTCTTGAAAAAAAAAATGAAACCCATGGTAGCCCTAACCTCCTGAAACTTCTCCTAGAGGAACAGCCACATGCACTCCAACACAGGAGACTGGCATCTGATACACCATGGAAGCAAGAATGTCTCTTCACTGCCTAACCTGGAGAGGTCCAGATTTGCAACCTTAAGGAGGCTCCCAAGTCTTAGGCATTTTTGAGGGATTTTAGATTATCAGAATTTCAATACTTTTTGCTTTCCTTCGCTCAAATTAAATCACGTCGTGTGAGCAGCTTAACCCAGCTCTGTATGGTGCGCTGTTTTTTCCAAACCTTGAGCATTTGGCATGTGAGGTCACACTTGGCTAACTACACTGCAGATTGGGCTATGATTAAAAAGTGTCCCCTCTAAAAAAGGAAGGTCCCCTTTTACTGGCAAACCACCAGCTGCAAGAAGTTATGCTAAGACTGTAACTAATGAAAGCATGATAGAAGTATGTGCTTCTTTTCCCACCTTGATCCCTTTATTATATTTTCTGGTATAAAACCAATAACCTGCTGTTGTCCGCCAGGTTCCTCATTTATAGAAGGCTTAGAGTCCCCTTGAGGTTTGAGAGGTTGAATCTGCAGTAAAGAGCCACATAGGTTTACACAGACCTCTCCTGGTTCACTGGGAAGGCCAGGAGGAGTGCTCATGGTTGTATGCCAGCAAACTGGAGCTGAGAAGTACATGCTGAGGCAGTCCTGTAAGCAAAACAAAACAGAGGGGTAGAGCTAGAGATAGGTGGACTGTTGGAAGCAGCATAAATGGAAATTTCTGCCAAGTAGTGTCTGGGGACTTAGCTGTGGGACTGCCAAACCCACAAACAGTTTGAGACTACCTCGCAGTTCATGGCTTGGAAAATGTACTCCGTGTTAAGAGCTACACATGCTTCTAAGAGTCCATAGTTTATCCTAAAAGTCAGTCTGATTAATTTATACATAGGCCAGGAGTGGGAGCAACATGGAGGTAGAAGCAACAGAATAGAGCTGGGGAAAAAGAAAGCAATCAAGAGCTCTTTGGAGCACTGTGGTGGTGGAGATACAGGATGCTATTAGCAGTCAGTGGGTTTGATGCTGGGACTGCTCAACACCTTTAGAAAAGGCAGCAGATAATAAGAAACAGCATTAAGTACAAATCAAGGAGGGAAAAATTTACTGCTGTCTCTACTGAGAAACTGGAAAGAAAATTTGGAGAGAGATGGTGAAAATACTAAAAGAGGCCAAACAAACAAATTCCACTAGAAGCAGCAGAGTGTTTTTAAACTGTGTCCTATAATAATCTACTATTTGCATTATCATAACGTGCCATTGCATTATTTGGGCATGCAAACAATTGTTGAGTTCCCAAGTTCTGCTACTGGAAAAAAATGATGACCGGGGGGAAAGAATTTCTGTAGTAAGTACCTCAGCATGAATAATAAGATGGGGTTATTTAAATGACAGCTCCTTGAAAAATTAGCCTAACTTCCTAATAACTGTACTATGTAGCTTAAAGAAATCTAATTTTATCTCTGCCTCCCACACAGTAAATCTCCCTATCACAGTCTTTGCTTGCTTCATTGCTATTTCTTTGCTTAATAATCAGCTACTTAAAAGATTGGGGATAATGTTAATAATAGGCAAATTAGATACACAGAAAAGAAATGTTTTCTGTGCTTTCAGAGGTACCCAGCATGACTGTCATTAAACCAAAACTGAGGCTTGAGGAGGGAGCACAGAAACCTGGGCAGGCTGCAGTGGAACCGGGCAAGGACTTTCGCTAACTTAGTGTTGAGCAGACAACATTAGTCAGTGTTGCAATGGTAAAATATTTAACAACGGGAGCTCCACTTCCCTTCAGCATTTTTCTCCCATAAACTAATTAAGCTATAATATTATGAGCGCTTCTTTTCAGCGTAGGCTTTTCTTTTAGCATTACTATGGGCAAGCTGAGCAAAGCTGGGCTATTGCTGTGATGAAAAAAACTGGCACTACATTTTGCCTCAGTCTCCTTTATTATTTTTTTCAAGCTCTACACAAAGCCACTCACATGCCCAGTGGCTCAATCTCACTTCCAATTAAGTCAATGATAAAACTCACATTGACTTAAATGGAAGCAGGTTTGCATCCCAAAGGCTAACAGTCAAGGCTTTTAACAGTCAGACTACTAATAGGGAAAGTAGAAAGAGTTAGAAAATGTAGTCTTCTTCTCTTTTCTTAGGAGCAATAATTCAAAGTGAATAGAGTAGGCATGTTCGGTTTGAAATTATTTTCAGGGAGAAAAAATACGTAGTGAGTCTATTTATAATGTGGTGATTCAGCTCTTCTTACAATATGTGTGGATGGATCTGTTGCAGAGAAGGAGGCAGCACATGGCAAGAATTATCGACTCTCCCTTTAAATAGTTTGCAAGCCCTTTCGTAGCCCTTATTACATTCAGCCCTTACTATATTACCTAGCCTGTGCATCAGTGTACACGTGGCTGGCTGTTAAAATCTTTTGGCCAATTAGCTTGGTTATATTGGAGTTCACTGCTGAAAAAAGAGCAAGACACCCGGCATGCTCCAGTGCTTCCTCAGCACTGGCCTCCTGCTATGGATAGAGCCTGTACAAGGCTGAGGAAGGAAGAGAATTTTGTTTTTCTTTTTACAAAATTGACAAAATCATGCAAAAAGGGAGAGATTAGATTAGCAACAGTCACATTACTGTTAATTTATTTCACATGAACCCATATACTTTCTAGGATAGGGGGTTATCCACAAGCAAAAAAGCCTGGAGAGGGCTTTGGAGACAGCCTGGCAGAGATGCCCATGAACCCTTCAAAGGCAACTGCTTCCATTCAACCCAGTATCCCCAGCATCTCTGTGATTCCCACTCCTCACAGAGGGCAGAGGCACCCGCACAGAAGGGCAGCCCTTTGGGAGCAGCGTTTTTGGGTGGTGACAACCTGCTGGCTGTGACAATCAATTTCTCCTCCTATTCCCCCTCTCGTCTCCCTCATACCAGCAGTGGAAGAGGAATGCAGGCTGCAGAGTGACTAAGCTGCGGTCCCCGGCACAGGGGCTTCTGCTGGTGGGGAGCGAGCAGGGAGGACATTGCTACCACTGACTGGGCCTTGCAATCTGCTACCTTGCGGGGTGGCACACTGCAGTGAGCCAGTACCCGGCGGATACCCAGCCCAATTCCGGCAGGCGTGCAGCTGGAGGGCTGCCATGGGAACCCTGCGGCTCCTCGCCTGGCACCACCCCAGTACATACAATGGAGTCATTCTGGGGAGGTTGATGCCATGGAAAGTTTGAAACCTTCTGCCAGCTGGATTTGATGTTTCTTCAGGATGCCTGTGGCAGCCATAGTCGTAACTGTGCGCCATGTGTGGACACAGGGAAGCCTGCCCTGCCCTGCCAGAGTGTTGAAAGTATTTTCCATCTATTCTGGGTGTTGTTTGTTCATCACCTGGTGGATGCCTTCCACCTATAGTTATGTCTTTCATATCAGTGCCTTTTCTACTCCTTGCTTTTCCCCTGCTAGCAGTGTGGAAGGAAACGTGTTTGCCCTTTCTGGTGTTTATTATCAAGTTCAAATGGAGACCATTGAACTGCAGCGCTGCCTGAGTAACCTGGTGCGATACGCCCACGCCGGAGGGAGAGGAAAGGAGACAGCTTTTGTGAATGACATTCAAGTTCAGCTTGCAGGTTTCCAACTCCTAGAAAAATTGAAATGGCTTGTGCAGCAAAGACTGGGAGCAAAGTTTCATGACCTGTTACTCTAATGGGAAGCCAGATGGCTCAGCAGAAGTTGATGGAGTTGCTCTGGATGAACACGAGGGTAACAGGCATCTACAGGATCAACTCCCAAATGTTTCCACCTCTCCTCTCCTCAGTCCGTGATCTGGAGAGTACATCTGCACACACCCACACGTGCACTGTTTTTCTCTCCTTTTCTGCACCGTTCTCTTTTCCAAACCTTTTTTGATTGTCATGGCTTCAGAATTCAACACAGTCCCAGCTTCCTTCCCTAATTAAAGCAGAGCTCGTGGTTTTGCATTTCTCTGTCAAATGTTGAGGACCAATGGCATTCCAAACAACCACGAAGTTGTTACTGAAATACTACCTTGGTACAAGTACAAACTGCAAAACCTCTTGGAGAAGGAGTCAGTGAAGTCCTGGAGGACGTGGGTCTGGGTCCCCTCCTCTTCCTCTCTCCCTCCCTCAGTCTCTGACTCTTCCTCCCTCTCTCCCAGCCCCCTTAGAGCAGTATGGCCTATGCTGAGGGCCTTTGCCCACTCCCATGCTGTGGATGCCCTGATTCCAGCATGCTTCCCTCCTGCTCCAGCTGCACTGCATGACCTACAGACCCCCTTGGCTCCGTATGTCTTGGAGCTCGTCTCTGGCACAGTGAAGATGAGAAAATGATGTACTGTTGGCATACCGCAGGAAATCCCACCATCTCCCTCCTGCTGCTGGCTCCACCTCATCTTTGAAGAGCAGAAACAGAGAAGAAAAGTGTCAGAAGTGCAGTGAGGCCAGGCAGGAGCCCATTGTTGAGGTGAGGGCACCCAGCGACTCCAGTACGGTTTGGTACTGCGTGCCTGAAGCCCAGCAGTGCTGCCACAGTGTCAGTGTGCCAGCCAGCAGCAGGACATGGGAGTGTTCAGGAGAGGACTTGTATTGCCACGGCAGCCACTCTGCCTTTAAAAGAGGTAGACCACTTTGAAAAATGTCCTGCCACAGATAGCTAGCTTTGCAGGCCAGTGTGGATAGGGAAGAAATCTCCTCCACAGGCACCGATCTGACTCACCCCGTTACTCCCACTGGGATTCTGAGTCGACCTTCTGTCAGAGTTACGGGATTGCTCTGCTACATCTTGCCTTGCTCCCTTCCTTTGCCTGTGGGGAACAGGGATGTCCCCTGACTGGCCTGCCTTGCCCAGCCTGGTCTCATCCAAGGAGTGCTATGGGGACCCCCATGCTCGCCATGCCTGTTGGGCTCACCTTGCTTTCCAAGGACGCTCTCTTTCCTGACTACTGGAAGTTCACTCAAGGCTTTTAATGGATGCTTCCCCTGCATCATGACTACTGATAAAAATTCTTCATTAAAGTACTAAATTAATCTTGGCTGAATATATGAGACACAGCCTGAAGCCCACCTCTATCTCCATTAACTGCATTGTTCTCACAGCCGAGAGAAATAAGATTTATTTTAGTCAGTAAAGTGAACAAACACCACCTGTGATCCACTCAGGAAGCTGACCTGAGCTAGAAGGTGACATTTTTACTGTTCCTTTTTGACTATAACCAAGGCTAATGGTGCATGGATTATTATGCTTCCAGCAAAGCCGTCTTTTTCAGTTGAAAATGAGGTTTTTGTCAATTAAATTCTCAGTGAAACAAAGACATGCGCACCATACATATAATAATTCAATTTAAAAAACATACTGAAAGAAATGAACTTTAAAGAATGGCACTGTAAATGACAGATAAGAAATTTTTTTTGTGGCTTGATTGAATTGCCACTTTTGTTGCATGCTCTACATAGTGATCACAGACTGAATCAGCCTGCAAATATGAACAGCCCCTTTGCTTCCCAAGCAACTCACTGGGTAAAGTAACTTATACAGTACCACTGTTCTATGAACAGTTACAGGTGACAGTTCATCATCTCATCAGTATGAGGCTCTGGCAATTAATAAGTTCACATTTTGAAGAGGGATGAAGAAACTCAGTGAATTGTGTGGGACTTTCAAAGCATAAACACAGCTTAAGTGAGGACAAGGACACTTCTTTGTTACATCTCTTTTTCACAGTTAATGCAACCCCTGGTAATTTCAGAGCTGGTAAGAGTGCAGGTTTTTTCCATACATGTTGCAAAGCAGGTTTCCTCCAGCAAAGTCAAACGGTATGTGCCAAGGAGGCAATGCCCTCCCACTTCAAGATGTACTGTGCTTGATTTTCTGTGCATGGCATGACAGTGTTTAAAATACAGTTAGGAATTATGTATTAGAGCTTGCATTCTGCTACATGCTTTCTGCTGGGACTGTCTGAGGGTCTGAGCCTTAATAGGGCACAGCAACTTGAGCTCTCGTTAAATCAGAGGGGGCTGAGGGTGCTCAAAGAAGGAGGGGCAGGAGAACGGGGAAGCAGAGAACAGATGAAATCACGAAAGGTTCAGGCATGCTTGTGATAAACTTTTAGATTTTGTGTCCCACACTCAGTCTCCTTCTCTATCACCATCTGGGAACACAAGGTGAAATCAGATGCCCAACTGGGAGAGCTAAGAATGATCATGTTAACTTGCGCTGATCTATGCAAGAAGCCAGCCCAGGTGGGAATCACATGCTCCAATTCAGGACCCAAAGGATGTATATGCCTCATGTGAAAGGAGAGGAGAGAGAAAAGAGCCTTTAAAAGTAATACCTTAGATCTGCTCAGGACTAAGCTTTGGTTCATTATTTGAAGCAGATCTTGTGAAGGAGATAAGTTATAGGCAGTAAGACTAATGCTATAATGATTATTATTGTCAAAGGCACCTAACTCCTTCAGATTCCCATGAAAATCCCTGTATCGCTGCATGTTGCACTGACGGAGCAGAGTAAGGGCTCTGAATAGCACAGGAAGAAAAAGCTTCTACCATTTTCATGCTTCGTCTTTGGTTTCCATAGCAGATTTGGCAACATCTCAAACCTTCTTAAGCCCTATACCTGTTATCAGTTACGTTATGTTACAGTGCTGCATTTTAATTGCTGTGTTTTCTGAGACAGAGGGAGCTGAATCTAAATATATCTCAAGCACCAGCAGTGACATTTAGTACAGCTACTGTAATTAAGTATTCAGCTATCGCCAACAAATAAAATTCTCACTTGAGCCAATAGGTGCTCTGAAAAACACCTGAATGTTTGACAAAATTCCATTTTCTGTTATTTTAATATCATTAAGAGGTCTTGGCTTTCTTGATTGGCCAGGCGTGCATCTAAACTGCCAAGAAATTACCCATTTTCGATTACAGCTCTTCTCCTTTTATGAATGCAGACACTGACAGTCTAACAAAGATGCTCAGCTAGGAACCCCTTTCTCCTTTACGAGAAATGAAATATTGCTGAGTTAAAACCACTAATTACAGTTTATAATAACAATACTTCCTGGGGAAAAAAAAAAAACCAAAACTAAACTACACTTAACTGCTGGGTTTTTTTCATTAAACTAGGGGTTTGGCTACAGTCTGATGGTTAACTACTTGCAAAACTCTTCTCAACTGATACATCTAGCTCATAGATTCCAGAGGAAAAAAATACCCCTCTTCCGCAGTATACACATATTTTTCTGTCATACCATTTGCTATGTATTTCTGGTGCAAAACTTAATGTACACAATAGGAAGCAAAGAATTTGAATAAAGATCACTGGAAAAAAAACCCCAAAGTATATCCTTCACTTTAAGTATTTTAGAAAGCTCTTGGAATTTTTGCTAGCTCATATGGGATACGTTAGAAAGGGAGAAATCAGCAGGTAAAATGGAGTAAACAGGTGCAACTGCAGAGATTTATACCCAGATCTCTGCTCTTCCATCCAAGTACACGTGTCCCTGTTTTCTCCTGAAGTATTGTCTCCTCCAAGGGAGGGACTGTAAAGTTTTTCTCACTCCCTTTTCCCTCAGAAAATATCTGAACATGACTTGTGTTTCAGAATACTGAGAGACGGAGCTTCTCTAGCAAGAATTTTCAAATTATCACGTTTTATGCTCCGGGGATTGAAAGAGATGCTGGAGGCAGAGACAGGCACACACAGAGAGGCAACAACTGCGCTTTTCAACCCAATGGGAGTTAATGGGGCAGCGAATGGCACTGGAGCGTTTGTCTCCCATGGGTTATTTTGCTAATTCTTTCCGCTGACTTGCATCAAAGATCAGGAGGACAAACTGAATACTATAAATGGCATTAAAAACTAAGCCAGGAGTACTGACCCAGAAGGACACTTCTTGAATGAAAGCACTCTCTCTCATTTAAATGATAGCTACACAAATCATGCAGGAAACACTGAGCATGATCAGAGAAATGAAGGTGAGAATATTTATTTACCTTTCTTATAACTGCCTTTTTATTTTTCCCAAGGGAAATAGCAATCTAAAACTGACTACAAAACCACAATATTTATCAAGTAAAGGAATCTTCAAAAATATCTGCCTTGTGATGATCCAAGGATCGGCTCCTGCTATTCTTAATCATTTGAGCAGAACTTTGTTTTGTGTTTACTGGCACTGAGATCAATGCATAAAGAATGGGGGAAAGACTGAATGATCATAGACAGTCTGGAAGCATACTCTAAATTATTCAGATGTTACCCCAAAATTTAACCATGTTTATTTCCAGATGAGGACACGTCTTTGTAGCTTTCTACAAGACGTTAAAATGGAAAGACTGGAACAAGAGCATTTTTAATCACCCATGTTATTTTAACAACTCAAAATACAAATCCAGAGTCCTCTTTTGGGTATTTCAGTGTCATACACATTTTCTTAATGCAGATATTGTATCTTCATCAATGACACAGACGATGGGATCGAATGCACCCTCAGCAAGTTTGCAGATGACACAAAGTTGAGTGGTGCAGTTGACATGCCTGAGGGACAGGATGCCATCCAGAGGGACCTGGAAACAGCTTGAGAAGTGGGCCCGTGTGAACCTCATGAGGTTCAACAAGGCCAAGTGCAGGGTCCTGCACATGAGTCGGTGCAATCCCCAGTATCAATGCAGGCTGGGGGATGAAGGGATTGAGAGCAGCCCTGCTGAGAACGATTTGGGGGTAGTGGTGGGTGAAAAGCTGGACATGAGGTGGCAATGTGTGCTCACAGCCCAGAAGGCCAACCATATCCGGGGCTGCATCAAAAGAAGTGTGGCCAGCAGGTTGAGGGATGTGATTCTGCCCTTCTACTCTGCTTCTGTGAAACTCCACCTGGAGTAGTGCATCCAGCTCTGGAGTTCTCAACATAAGAAGAACACAGACCTATTGGAGCAAGTCCAGAGGAGGGCCACGAAGATGATCAGAGGGCTGGAGCACCTCTCCTATGAAGACAGGCTGAGAGAGTTGGGGTTGTTCAGCCTGGAGTGAGAAGGCTCCGGGGAGACCTTATAGCAGCCTTCCAGTACTTAGTAAAGGGGGATAATAAGAAAGATGGGGACAAACTTTTTAGCAGCGCCTGTTCTGATAGGATAAGGGGTAGTGGTTTTAAAATAAAAGAGGGCAGATTTAAACTAGATATAAGGAAGACTTTTTTTTACAATGAGCGTGGTGAAACACTGGAACAGGTTGCCCAGAGAGGTAGTGGATGCCCCATCCCTGGAAACATTCAAAGTGAGGCTGGCCAGGGCTCTGAGCAACCTGATCTAGTTGAAGATGCCCCTACTCATTGCAGGGGTAGTTGGACTAGATGATGGTTAAACATCAAACAAACCTACTATTCTATGATATTTAAACCCAAACTATTCTATGATATTTAAAACATTATATCCCAGTATATCCAGTCTAATGAAGTATTAAAAAGGAATATTCGGTTGAGTACACTTTAATACTTGATTAGAGGGGACATACTGACACGCAATGTTTTAAACAAGTGGCAAAGTTAAGCCAAAACAGAGAAATCATTTTGCATGATTTCCTACTCAAGCTGAGGCTCACCCTGAAATCAGCTGCTCAAGAAGTAAAAAATTTGTCCCAGTAAGAAACAAAAAAAATCAGTGCTAATCATAGGCATGTTCTCTGCTCAAAACATGTGAGGTTACTTAATTCTATTTCTACTGAAAGCTCACACCTACAGCTGCTGAAGTACAGAAACAAAACTGCTTAGTTTCAAAAGAGAAGATCATGAGATACTAGCAAACCATTTAGTGCTTAATTCAGTGATTCTAGTCAAATTTGCAGAAAGAAACAAAAAGACCAATGCCAGTGGCATTGTAAGCACAGTAACATTTACTACCTGATTCAGATCTTTCAATCTGCATTCAAGAACAGGCAGAAATCTGACATCTCCTCTGGATCTACGAGAAAGCTTGAAATTGTAATGCCAAAGATCACATTCCTGAGTCTATTTCTCTCAGATGTTCAGTGAAGTCCCACGCCCATACCCGTCTTTCATTGTTTCTTTACACCTCTTTCATGTTGGTTTCTTCTACTTGTCTCAGACTCGGTTGAGAAGATGTGCCCCTCTGGCTGCAACACAAGACACGAGGGTTCAGAAAAGCTCCCATGTCCTGTGTTGTAGCCGGAGGTCTCACAATAGTTTAGAGCAAACCCTCTAGAGTGCAGGCTCCTTTCGCAGGCAGAGTTCTTTTCTGCACTTTTGAATTCAATCTATGTGCCAATCTGCGAAAAAGAAGTGGAGAAGAATGGAAATCAGGTGCTTGTGGACAGCACGCAGATAACACTGTGTGCTATTGCTACTGTCAACATTGCAAATGGAAAATCGACCCAAGTAGCTGCCAACCTGGGGGAGAACAGTCAAGTTCAGACTTGTAGTTAAAAGCTGCCATTTGGTTGACCTCAGCAAAGGCATGTCACCTCACAGCAGTTTGAATTAGCCCTACTACCTTTCCAGCATGATCTCCAGAACTTGAAGACTGAAAGCATGTCTTTAGCAACTTTGCCAGCACCTATTCTTTCAATGGCAGATAAAGCTAAGCAAATAATTAGCAACTAATCATGTATAAACAAATTCTGCCTTTTGTTTCTTGTTTGCAAATTGCCCTTACACAGATCACAACATTTCCACATTTACTATGCAGAATTATTTATGAATGCCTTCATAATTAATAATTCCAGGTCTGCAGATCACTCGTAAGGAGTTGCAAACACTTGCAAATCACACTGCATTTCTTAATTATATAAGCCATGTAAAACTTATTCCTGATGAGGTTAGTTATCTAATTAACTAACTGACACTGTGGATACGCAGCTCAAGAAATCACTTTTGGTAAACATTCAGATTTTTGAATTTAAAATGGGCACTGCTGAGAATAGTTTCTGCTGATAAAGCTCCGTGCCAAATATCCACAGGAAACAACCCCTAGAATGGTTCAAAGAGTTAAATTGAAATTCACTTATGAATCCAAGCGGATATTCACAGGACAGCATGTTTTCTTACTGCTTGTTCAACTCAAGTCATAAATTAATTCTAACTAAAATGTTCAGTGCTGTTGTTGAATTTCTTATGAGCACAGTATTTACTTGTATGTGTTCTTTTCCTTGTGGACTTACAATTCATTCCCAACTGAAATGCTTTGAGAGGCAGAGCTTGAAAAGACTTTTTTTTTTATAAATGTCAATCCGGTACAGTACATTGCTGTGCATTACAATAAAGATCAGCAATTTGGAGCCAGGTATACAAGACAAGATTATTGCTATCTCTGTTCAAAATATCTTTGGCGGATTTATTGCTTTTTTGTCCCTGACTCTCTACTTATCACTTTTATGGTGTCACTACTTCGTTGGGTACTTTTACTTCTCCAAACAAACTCAAAGAAGCGGAGAGGAAATGAAGTGTACTTCGCTGCTATTTTTATGAAGGTGACCCACTGAATGCCTGTTCAGGCACTTTGATGATAAGTACTCACATTAATAGAATTTAGTAAATTACATAAACTGTTTGCTCTAAAATGTCGAACTTCTCTTCAAAAGATTTTTAAATTTCTCTTTAAATTTTCCTATCTACTTCAAATAAAACTCACAGCTATCAGCTTTGTTCATTTCCCGACTTATCTCGCATGGAATACAGTACAGTTCAACCAGTCACAGCTCAGATTAGGCAAAGGACAAAGCTATGAATTAAAAGATCTTTCCATGTGAGCGCATCAAAAGGAACGCCATCAGTATTTTTGACAATAACATGGCTCAAGGTTTTCTAATGACAAGTGCAACAACAGTTTTCAGCTGTTAGTCTGCAACTTGAAGAACCCCAAATCTTTTTGTGTACATATTCTGAGATTTTTGCAATGAATGATATAGTTTATCTAGAAATTACTTATTTCCAGCCACCTGCCTTTCTTATCTTAGCTGCATAGTAAAAAAAAACCAACCATTTTTACATTCAGCATGAAAAAAAAAATCATGCCAAGCTCCATCTGTCTTACCAATTCCCCAAACTGTGCCTATACAGGCACTAAAAAGAAATCAAAACACAGAGTACTAGAAACTTGGGACCCAGAATTAATCTGCTTTTTACAGAAAAATTATGTTCAGATAAAGCTAAAAGGTTCACTCCTTCCCCATTACAGCAAGGAAATTCAAGGTTAGAGCTGAAATTGCATCCTTAAAGATTTGCTGATGCCCTGTGGAAAAAGCATGAAAATCATCTGGGTTAGAGAAGATTCTGTTTAATTAGTCTATATTTCCTTCTTTTGTGTCTCCTCGTTTTTGTTCACTGAAGGCATTATGAAGAGAAGTTACTCTTAGTTCACAAGCCTCTCTGGAACAGTCTCGTCGTCTGCTCCGTGAGACGTCTCAAATAGGAAGCAGGATGCATTAGCACTGCAACCTGCTCTATACAATGAATCCTTTTACCTGTTTTATACTACCAACAGGGGTAAGTCAATTTATGGATAAATGGGAAACGTGCTCATTCCTCAGGATTCATTTCCCTAGTCTGACAGAACAATCATCTTCCACTCCATAGCTATAAACTTTGAGTCATGATGAATACTGATGGGATGGAGGGCGAGGGAGAGATTTGCAAATCACCTCTTGTGTGGTGTTTCACTCCCCTCTCCCCTGACACGAGTGGGAAGCTGGTACGGCAAACTGCAGTGAATAATCATTGAAATTTGGCCTTTGAGATGAGCTGGTCAGCATAATCTTCACATTCGAGAACAATCAGTGGCAATATCATTAGCCAGTCATTACTTCTATGGTTTGCAGAAGGAGCAAGAACGGATATAATGTGCTCATATGACTATAGAGCTGTCCAAGGGTTCTTCCGTGGGCTGAGGAGCTGCCATTCCAGACCTGGCCATCAAATCAAATCTCTTAACTGGAGGTCTGAGAGGAATTCTCTCTCCCACCACCAAACCCACCCTTAAAATTTGGTGGTGTGGCTGGACCCAAAGAGCTATTTTCCAGTTCCAGAAACACATCACAGGGATACCGAAGCCACAGAATGTGAACTTGAACTCGAGCCAGGGTGATTTATCCTCATCTTCAAGCCATTAAATGTAAACTAGCACTTTCCTTTGGATCTGGATACTGCCTTCTCTGCCCATTACTATTATTAGTTAAGGGAGACATTTCTTGCCACTGTTGGAATCAATTTGCTTTCCCAGCCCCCATTCCTTGTTGCAATTTTTGAGTTTGTGACAAATACCCTCTTGTTCTTTAATTAAATTTCACATCTGTTCTACACCAGCTCACCTTATTCTTTGGAGAGGACACTCTTGCTGGGGCACACTAAAAATTTCGGTCATTTTATAGAAAATAAATGTATGTGTTACGATTTACCTAACCACTGTGAATGAATTTGGTGTTTAAGGTGACACTGTACTAATTACATATTAGCACATTAATGTAGCTGCAGGCTGTAATCATTTCCCTTTGAATGAACAGTGCACACTTCCAGCAAAGTCCTCAAGAACTGTTTTGAAATGCAAGAAAGCACTAATCAATTCTCTTGTTGCTCCTACTTCAATATAAAGCAAAGAATTGTCTAACTTTATTTTTAAGAACATCAATCTCTGTTTATTATTAGCAAAACATTTTTGACAAACTCTGCCCTTGCATGAACACAAACCCTTGTACTCAATAGGTACGCATCACCGCAGGCAGAATTTGACCCTTGGTGACCTTAAGCTTTCCACAAGCCCAGTCTTCTTCTAATCTGTATTCACTGTGGGATTTCCCTCATTCCAGACTCCAAAGCCTTATAACCATACAACTCGGGACAAGGCCTCTGTGGGACATGTGGCAGTTCTGCTTTGACATGGTCATGCACAGGCATTTATCAATAGCGACTGTTAAACTTTAACTAGCATAATTTGAAAGAGCAAGAGGCAAGGAATTTACTTTTAAACATGGAAAGCTTTATACAATATTTTCTGAATTAAAGACTGCGATTTGAAATAATCCTGTAAATTGAAAATCTATATCTGATGTGGCTGAAGGGGGACATCTAGACCTAACTGTCTTAAATATAGATTTTAAATCAATATGAGTAGTTTTGGAGCATTACCGTTCAAGGATTTTGTGCCACCGCTGTTAAAGCATTATTAATTCATGTTCTTATCTTTCTCATTTCATAAAGTGTAAGGGTTTTTTTGGTGCAAGTCTATTAATGTAAAAACTATAATCCATCTTTTTCTATTTCGCCTTGGTATTGTCTCCCCAGATCAAAGTTAGATTATAACACAGAGTGAATTTCATAAATTATTTTGAATGATTTTACAGAAAAAAAAAAAAAGGAGAAAAAAATGCAGGTGAAAGTCAGAAGCACATCACATATCACACAATTTACCAAGAAGCAGTCAAGACTGCTTGAGATAATCTGCTAAAACTCAGCAATAAAAAGTTTGTTTAATTTCTAAAGATGGCAGATGTCATAAAAAAAAAAGAGGCTGATGCAAAAATAAAGCCTCCAGAGTCTGGCAGTTCTGTTCAGATGTCAATAAAAGATAATGTAACCTGTCAAATTTGCAAGCATGTTTTATCCAACCATCACATTCTACCTTCACCACTCAAGCATTACCTTCCAGGAAACATCCGCATCTGCCTGATTATCCTAAAGTAATTCTGATGAAGAGAGCAGGTTGCAAATTAAAAGCGTCTTTCTCTTCCCAGTTTTTTCTCTCTCCCCGCCACCTCACTTTTCTAATCCTTCATTTTTTTACAGTTCAGCTAATTTTTTCTTGAAAGGTTAAGGAGCTAGCAATTATTTCAATGGCTCTTGCAGCTTTAGGGTAAGTGTCTCATCTGGCCTTTATTATAAGGAGCTTCCCTTCATGTTTCATACTCGGTATCTCTTGTTGAACAGTGAGGTTACTCTAGAGTTGCAGTACAATGGTAACTTGGGAGATGCCGAGTCTTGTTCCTACTGGAGCATACAAACCGTGGTACGGAGATGGCCTGCAGTTGCCACGGATGGATTGCCATACTTCACACTCTGTTGAGCTGGTGTTGCACCACCAGACAAAATACTAAAGGCTATTGGTAGTTTTATGTTGATTTAGATGTATTCCCTTTGGAGAAAGATTTTTTCTTTCCTGTATCTAATATGATTTTTCCAAACATTTTAATTTGTCTTCTATTAAATCAGCCATCACATTTTTTACCACCAGTTCATACATCATGACTTTGCAAAGTTTTGGAGGTTGCTTGACTATTTCCATTATATATGTTCAGTTCCGGAAAGAGGCCCAAAAAAAGTCCACAGTCTCAACAAATTGAGCGTTTATTTTGAGACTTCTGCTGACAGCCCTCATCACTAAACTGAGAAAGTTTGCATCATATCCCCATGATATCTCTTCATGTTGTTACGCTTGATGGATTCAATCACCCTGGCCACTATGTTTCTGGAGACTCTGCCCAAATTCTGCATCAACCTCCAAAGAAAGTCTGAAAGTCAAAAGATCTGCTGCTTGTTTTCCAGCTGTACAGCAAATGTATAAAATGCATGATTCAATCAAGATCACAGCTATTTCAGGAGCCCTGAAGGGTAGAGCATTGGATCAAGGTGAAAATGTTTGCACTAGTGATCCTCCAGCATCAGTATTTAGCAAACCTGTCCCTGTGCAAGCATTCCCTCCTTAGGCAGAGCTGGTTTATGCTGTGAGGGGGCTGCAGTTCACTATTCAGCAGCTTGGGTAGCACAGAGGCTTACTGCAGAAAAAATCCTACAAAACTGCCACTTTCACCCCAGGATCAGTATCAGTTTGGGAGAAAGGCTGTCGGTGTGAGCTCTGTCTCGTCAGGCAGTGCTGTCCTCCCATGGGCTTGCTCTGTGCAGCCGTGCTTTCCTTGCTGGGAAGCCACCAGCACGTGCCTCTTGCCACGTGCGTGCACCCTCCGATGGGGATGCTGTGGCTTGCAGGGTTCAGCCTCCTTTGCCTTCCTGTTCCTGCAGGGTGAGGACGAAGGAGACTGTCACTGTCATTATGACAGGCCATAATTTTTTTTCCCCACTTCTTATTCAGCCGTGACTCGAGCTGTCCTTCTCCCACAGAAATGCACTTGTGTAACAACACCCATGTCCAGCTTCTGCACACTTAACACCGTCTTTCCACCACTTTGTGGATGCTAATTTACAAAGCAGAGTTAGACAGTCAGTTATTAAAACTGATCTAATTAATTAAACAAAATAGTACTAAGGGAAGGCATGCGGCTATACCTGTGGACTGATATAAAAGTCTCATCTAATGATACCCTTCACTGACACCGTGACTCTCAGACAAACATCTCCAAGAGCTGCTGAATATTGCTTCCTTGAGAACCAAGCAGCTATTACCGACATTTTATGTCTGGGACTGCTGCAGCTTACTGGCTTATCTACAGTTATATAGCAAATGTGGGGCAGAATCAGCAATGAAAATAAGATTATAAAGCTGGGAATTAGTAGGCATCTACAGATGCTATGTAAAAATCCTCTGCAGGTTTTGAGCTGGTGTCCAGAGGGCATCAGAAAAGAGAGCTGGACACTACATGCCTGGTGTGCCACACCAACATACACAAACAAGCCTCCAAGGTGCCATCAGCCATGTGCAGCACTTGCCACGTAGCTCCTCCCAGCCAGCCTCTGGACCCAAATTGCAAATAAAGCCTGTAAACTTCACCTCCCCAGAAACTGATTTCCATATTCACTGTTAAGCTCCTGTTGGTGTTGTTTGTGGTATGTAACTGAAACTTGGTGAGTAATGGAGCCAATGATGGATTTAGAGATGTCCTAAATTTGCTGGTCTGTAGGTGGTTTTGTCCACTGCTACCTTCCAGTACTAAGTACTGACTATTGCTTCCAGAATTAAATACTCTATATGAAAAAATTGTTCCCACAGTACAACTGACAGAAATTTGAAATGATATAATAATAATGTACAGTCCATTTGCTGTCTAATGTATGTGTGGGATTGAATAGCTCTTTGCGATACATTCCCTTCTTGCTAAATTACTCTAACTTCAAACTGAATTAAAGTAGTTAGTTGCCACTACACCATTGAACTTTGATAGCTGGATCCATTCCAAAACTTGGGACTGCAGTCACTTTTCTTGCAGTAATTCACAAATAAGGGAAAAACACAAGTTGAAAGAAAGAAAGAAAGAAAGAAAGAAAGAAAGAAAGAAAGAAAGAAAGAAA
>KZ505715.1:168075-204494 GCA_002844005.1 Limosa lapponica baueri
AGAAAGAAAGAAAAGAAAGCAGCTTATTCCATTCTCTAAGCTCTGCTTTGTTCACTAGTCTGGAAAGTGTGACTAGGACTGTGTAAAGCGTATCAGCTGGAAATGTTCTGACAAGGCAGGGTTCTGCTGTGAATGTGTTCCCAGTCTCTTCTTCCACAGCAGTAGTACAGCTACATCTCAAACTGTGGCCGTGTGTTTATCCATGTACCAAAAGATACATTTAAGAACAACAACCCCGCTGGTAATTTTTCCTTACACGATGGCTTGCCAACAACGCTATGGGAAACCCACGTGTTTACCTGCTATCAAATTCAGTGCAACAGCTTCTAACACCATTAGCTCACGTCCCTCTGTTTTCTATAAGTGCCAGCTATGCTGAACTGTGTGGGAACATACCAAATTATGGAACGTATAAAATTATACTGAATTATTACACCATACAGGTATTGCATCTAGAATCCTACTCAGAGGGCACAAGTTAGCTGTAGCTTAGTTGCTGCTTAGGAATGTTAGGCCGTAACTGTGACTGTAATAAGTCATGCACTCAGGCATAGCCATTTACTAAAGTGTCTGCACTACAGTTGACTACAGTATTTGCTTTTGAACAGGTCCCACTGTGCCACGCTGGCAAAGGGGCAAAGTCAGTAAGAAACTGTTTGCATTGGAGATGTCTGGTACCTGCTTGCTCAGCACAGATCTCCTGTTTCATTGCATTTGCTTTGTAGTGAAGGATCTAGGCAGACAGAGCCTGATGAACCTGCCTACCAGACAATCATCCTGCTGTACTCTCCATGTCTTTGATTATTCTTCAATTCAGTGAAATTTTCATGCAAAGTCCTTCATACTCCGAACAAGCACAAGTATGTCCATTCCATTCCGGTTCGTAAGAACATAAAAGACTATGTTACTATCCTGTCCATAGATGCCCTTCCATTACCCAGCCCTCTTGGAGAACAAAAGCATTCACTTAAGGAAGGAATAACACACAAAGCATTTTTTGAAGTTCAGACTACTGAAGTACAGTATTTGAGCATTTCATATACTTCAATGACTATTCTTGCAGATAACTGCAAAAGAAGAAGAACAGACATGCAAAAATAGTAAGTAACTAGTCTGAGGTCACACAGACCATAGCTACAGTGTCTAGCAAGGGCAGCATCAAAGCTTAAATATTCTCAAAACTAAACATGTCCGCTGTACAGGGGTGAGCCTGAAAGCACATCTGCTGGTAAAGCTGGGAAATGACCTCCAGGGTACATGCCCTAGCAAGACCAGCACATTAGTGCACGTCTTTCACAGCCTACTCACACACATCATCCACTGCTTGTCTCCAAGGCAGCTATATGGAAGGAGGTGAGGAGGAAGCAAAGGACATCACCCTTGCACCTACTCTGGAGACAACCCTTTCAAAGTGCTGTAGATAGATCAAAGACACTCAACTTGTTCTCTTGAATATCATTTCATGCTTTCTCCATTTCCCAGGTTCAAAGGTGCTTTGGGTGGAAAACTTCAAATTTTGGGTAACTTAGGGGGCATCATATTCAATACTGGGAATGAAATGAACAGATAACAGAACAGAAGGTTCCCAAAGATATCTGTGAGAGTGAAAATGGGAAAAGGGAAACAGAAAACAAAGGAATCAAGTCTCTGTACATTCCTTATGGGAAACATTCAGCAGTATAGTCTTTGGTTGCTACAGGTATCACTACCTGTTCTGCAACGTTGTTATTAAAAAACAGCAGCAACAAAAAATACGTTGGTTGGACTTTGTATTTAAGTTAATTAAAATGGCTTAGATTAATCAGCATCATGCATTTCCACAAAGTGCATGTGCCATCTGTGTAAAGTGTCTCTGAGTAAATCTAGATTAGAGCTTGTGGTCCAATTTTAATCCAAGTGAATTGGCTGTAAATTATTTTAAAGATAGTAAGTGGTGACGAGAGCATGCTAAGAATGCTTGGATCAGTGTGGGCTAAGATGCAGTGCAGAGGCTGTCCAGTGATAGCAAATACAGTGGAGTTGGATGCCAAGGGACAGCAGAGAAGTTTTTGGTGGGATGCGACATGAACTTAGAGCTCTGTACGTTTGCTACAGTCAGTCAGATGAGAGGACAGAGCTGGAGAAGGTTTACAGCTATGCACGTATGAGAGACAGCAAGAGTAACTGGTAGTTTTCAGTGGGATGTTCACAGTAGTCTGGACTCTCTGTGTGCGAGGAGTAGCACGAGGCGACCAGATTGTGGGTGCGTATGATACAGCAGGGGAATGTCATACTGAGATCTGACCCTTGTGATGGAGCTGGTGGTGAGCTAGACTGCTTCAGTTTTTGCTAGCACTCCAGTGCAGCAGGGATAAAATCCACCAGGCACCAACCTCCTGTCAGCTTCAACAGAAGAATATGCGCTTAAATAATCTTTGAGGATTTGTGTACAAAATGGTATTGCTGCCGTCATTTGTCAATCCACCTAGGGAAATCTTCATCTCCAGCCTGGGAAATACTGCTTACAGAGGTGGGAGAAGGTGGCAGTCTGGGAAATTTGTAAAATAATGTATTTGTGTAAGCAACAAAAAAAATTACAATAAAGGGAATACTGGTATTCAGTAAACGAGGACTTGTATTTCTCCTTAAGAGGCCATAGACAGGTAAAATTAGCCCCTGTAGCTGTTCTAGTATTCAGACAGACAGATTACCTTTGTAGTCCCACATAAAAGAATGCAGGTAAAGGAGAAATTAACTATTGAATAAAAACCTTCTCTGGGGTTCAAATGTTCAAAAATTCTTCCTCCTGTAAACACTGTTTTTCTGGCTCAAACCTAAGTAAAAAAGAAAAGCAATCTCCATCACTCGAAATTATGCTCATTTACAAAACATATACAGAAACATGCTCTACAACAAATCTCTGTGTCTTGTTGTAAGCAGGGAGGCATCAAAATCCATAATAACAGCATTTATAAGAGAAAGATCAATATGGCATCTGGTATTTCAAAAGCAGAAAATGATTCTATTAAATTTCTACTTGTAGAAAATGCACTGGACAAAATACCTAAAACCTGTAGTAGGTTTTAGCCTCTCATACTGTGCCACTGAATAAATCACAGGGAAACCATCACAAAATTCTTTGTAAAAGATGCACTAGGGCCTGTTTCACCCTTTTTTGATTGAAATGACAGCTCTCCAAGAAAAGATTATGGCTCAAGATGCCACTGACCTTCTCCAGCTTACATCTTATCAGAGCATCTCTGCTGTCACTGGGATGTGGGGTAAAGCTTAAGGTTTAGGTTTTTTTGCCCTGGGTGCCACTGTTTTAATAGTGTGCATGTAACAAATTTAGTTGTGCTACAGGAAAAACAATAAAAAGGGTAATAGAGAGTTAAATTTTGATTCCCATTTTAGATACATAAAGGCAAAACCTAAGAATGGCCACAGTGGGTTAGACCAAAGGTTTGTCCACTCCAGGAGAGCACCCTGTTTTTATAGAATTGTCATTAAGAGATCTCTGAACCGTTTTTGCTCCTGGGACTGTTGATAATCTCTTGTTCTGGTGTCTTGATAAAAGAAATCCCAAAGTATGGCCATAAGCGAATGGTTATGAAAGAAGACAAGAATATGACAACCATAGATGAAGCTTCTTGCTAATTCTCTCTGCCTTTAATGCTTTTATCTCAGGACCTTACTTCTCTGAATGTGGGCTTTATGTATTTTGCAATGCTCAGCGGATTTATTTTAATGAGGTTCAGTCAGCCCTTGTAAATTTTTACTATCTACCATCTCCTTTGGCAAGGAGTTTCACAAGTCATTTATCTGTTGTGGGAAGAACAGAATGAGACAGCCCAAGCCAGTGGGAAGTTATGGTGTCAGCTCACTGGCTGTCAATGTTGTCATGTACTCTGTTGGTAATTCATAAATGGAACTACAGAGGAAAATAGTTTTGAAGTGTGATGGTGAAGTAGATGTTGATGAACGTTCGCACAGCACAGTTCCCCAGCATGAAGGACATCAGAGGAGAAAGCATGGAAGTGTTTGTTTGCAAACCTTAGAGATTGTGGAAGATGGCCTGCAGGGTGGACCAACCTATAGGGTTACCAGTAGGGAAACGGTATCCACAGCTGTCTCAGACCTTCCCAAGAACGGGTGGTTCTGTGAATATAGCACTGAAGACAGGCTCAGGAAGAGCAATATAGAGTCAGGCTGTATTTCAAACACAAGACAAGACAGATACCGCTAGGCCACGAAGAAGTCTGGAAAGTTGTATCTTTGTTCCTTATCCTTTATATAAGTGATCAACCATCCTTTCCTTCATTTCTGCAAGATTTGGGGTGATGTGCATTCAGAGAGTAGGGTAGACCAAAGCAGCACCTCCTTTTTTTCCTTGAAACCTCTGTGAAGGCCCATTTTGCTGCAATAAACTCTGAACCTTTTTACAGTCAAATACAAATACAGCTATTCTTGACACCTGCAAATGTTCTTGTCTTAAAGCAATGCTCAGTGCTGAAGCCAGTGACATTAAATGAAGTTAGAGACTGGATTTTAAATGCACCTGAGATAAAACATAGTAGCTGGTATGCGGCCTTAGAAATTTATACATTGGTAGTAATTAATACCAGTCATTAACCTGGGAGTCACAAGGTCGTATGGTGTTTGAAGGCTTTCAGTGGATGCTAATAAAGCCAGGCTTTTATACAAGGCACAGAGCAGTTATGGATAAAAGCAGTAGGATAGATGTGACAACCAGCAATTTTAACTTATCACCTTAGAGCTTTATTTTTGAAAGCTTTTATTTCCCACTGATTGCAGGCTTCCAATTTTGTGTTGTCATGTAATAAATTACAAAAATTATCTTTTTTTTTTTTGGCATGGTGCTTCATAGACAAAGTGTCTAAAAAGCTTCTTTTTTTTAACAGAATGAGTTAAGTATTGCTGCCATGGTGATTATAAGAAGAAATCAGCACCAAACAGCAGCCTAGAAATCTGGATACAGATTCAAAATTCTCACTAGCCAGGGAATTTGATTTGAATCTTTTCTAACAGGAAGCTTTTACAGTCTGTATGGAGGTGGTGAGGGTGGAAGGCTAGAGCAGAGAGGTCATTTTGAAAAGCATATCTTTAATCCTTTTCTGAAAGCAAGAGGACTCTCTGACTTGCTAATTTGTCTGAAGGAGATCTGAAGGAGATCACTCATACCAGGGAGGTGAACCTCCTCCTCTCAGCAGGGGCGTGAAGGAGAAGGCATCATCTTCGCAGCACCACTCTGCTGATCATTTTAAAGCTGTCCCATTTGACCAGGACCTTCCCTATGTAGCACTAAGGTAGTCTTGACTCTTGCATAAACCAAGTGCTAACGGAGTTTATTAACATTCACTGCCACATTTACTGAATTTATATTCTACATAAGTATTCTAGAGCAAGAGGTCTAGTTTGCTGACAGTGCACATGCTTGATCACAACCATCATAAAAAGACAGCAATGGATGCAAAGACAAAACTAACAAGAGCCATTTTGAAGCTAGTAAAATTGTTTTCAATATTTAATTAATTATCCTATATGTATCACCAACAAAAAGAGGACAAAGAGGTGGGATAATTAAAGAACTAAAAGCACAAAGCCATAAAAAAACGCCTTGCTCAAAACCTGCAACTTATCTACAGCAGATATAAAACCAGCAATAGCCTGTTAACCACCTGACGAAAAGGTAAAGTCTTTGCATCAGGAAAAGTTAGTGAGATCAAAGACGGAAAATTTCTGCCACCAATGTCCCCCACGGCTGGCTTGAGAAGGGAGCCCAGGGACTGACAGCTAAACTGACCTCTTCCAGGGACATGGAGATGTAGGTGGTCACTTCAAACTGCTCTGTTCTTTACCACGCAGGGCACTCAAGATTAGTCACATTTCAGAGTCAGTGACACTAAACTCTTTCATAGTGCTATAAGTTATAATATATTATTTATGATATTTTAATCACCTAAAGTTCAGGGACCTCAAAGCACATATTAATTAATGCCTATTTTAATTAGCTCTGCCTCAGAGAGGGAAAAAACAAAACTGTGCAGCCTTATTAGCACTACACTCCAGCACCATAATTAAACCCAGAACACGCAACGCAATACACATCAGGACTTAAAGCAGTAGAAGGTTGGTCATCACTATGGCAGCCTCCCACTCCTGTAACTTCCTTTTCCTTAACATCAATCTTTTTTCCTCCCTACATCTTCCTGTGAATGGCAGTTTCCACAAGGGAAAAGGGGAAAGATCTCTGCTCCTCATGGGCCAAACTCAGTTCTATTCTTGCAGTAACAGCATCACCTTCAGTGGAGTTATTCTATACTCCATTGTAGCTAGAAGAATATATTATTATTATGAGGAAAGATCTTTTTGGGCAGTTATCTTCATAAGCAGTTTTTTTTTTCCTCCTTTTTGGCTACCAGCCACTGTGGATCTGTCTGCAGGCATAGAAACCTCTGCTTTGCTGCCTTCAAGCATTCTGTTTCCTTCCCTGACCAAGAATCCCTGAAGATACTTTATTTTAAATTGCACAGCTACTGGATTCTGAATGGAAAAAAATGGATTCTTCATATTTTCTGACTCTTTACAATAAATTAACTGAGTGCTGAAGAGGCAAGTCAGTGTGCGAGGGTCATACAGACAGTCAATGGAAAAGCATCAATACAACACTCAGAAACGCCAATTTCTAGCATCCTACCCTTGTTTGCTGAATGACCAAGTTAGGAAATTCCAATCCTTGCCATTCAAACATCTTCTTACATATATTTTAGACATTAAAGACAAACAAAACTCCAATAAACTGAGATGCTGGTCCTAAGCCCCTGAAGTCTGTAACAGTTTTCCTGTTGACTTCAAGGTTTTTAGGGTAAGACCTTAAGAGCTTAATAATGACATTAGAAAAAATTAACTAACTCTGTACTGGTACTATCTTATAGCGTTAGTTTTCAAACTTTTTTGCTTGCAGCTTTTTAAAATTTGCACAATAGACTTGATGTACTTAGCAAAGTTCTGCATATGCCTCAGGAGTAGTGCTCACACTCTCAGATAGGTATGGATCATACATTGAAAACATCTGCTAGGGGGAAGGAAAGGACAGAAAGGACAGGAAGGAAAGAAAAAAACCCAAGCCTTACCAGTAACTAAATACAGGAAAATTCTGTTTTCTCTTTCTTATTTCATGCTAATTACCAAATTTTTTCAACTCTAAATTGCAATAGATTTCCCTCAGTTTCACTTCCCCTGCCCCATTCCATAAAATTTGTCCAAATAAATAATGAAATTGAATAGTTAAGCTTGCAGGAATTGCTATTACTTTATCAATGCTTAAGCCAACAAAAGGATTTTTCATGCACCTGCATAAAGCAGAAGGAACTGAATAGCTTTTAAGACGTGCTACATTTTAATATGTCCTGGTGACATGCAGAAGCATATCTACAATGCTGAAAGGATTGGAGGTGGAAGAATGGGTGGAGAGGGCTCAACTTAAAGCACTATCTGAGCAATCAGTAATATCAAGAAATTTTGTACACTCATGCTTCTTTGTAATGAATTTACTGATGTTAGAACAGTGGTGCCTTGCTCCAGAAACAATTCTTGGCCAATAAATCTTGCATCAAAACCTAAATCATCGTTTTAGTAATTTCTGAAAAGCAAACCAATGTAAAATGTTAGTTTCGGTATCTTTTACTCTTAAATGTAATATTTCACTTTATTATTTACTTATTTGCATTTGCTATTATTTTGCTTTACTGTATTATAATTTATTTTGCAATTTAAACTCATTTTGTGATACATTTAAAGTGTTTTATTAATTCTGATAGTTTTGTTAACAAAACAAAACAGCATGTTTAGTAGATTGTAGAAGGTTTCCTTCCACTACTCAGCATCATGTGACTGTAGAGACATTAATGTATGCCAAAATTAGACCAAGGCAGCAAGTGAGTTTAGACTGGTTTAACCTTCCCCAAAGTTTTAGAAGAGCTCATTAATGTTGCCCTGCAAAGCATCTATATTCTTATAATGGAGCCATTATGTGATATTGTTATGATACCTTCTTCCCAAGCTCCCAACGTCTTGCAAGTAATTGACTTTTTATGCCCTGTTATTCTCATTGGAAATTTTCAGGTTGTACCATCGCAATTCTTAATTTTCACTCCTCCCAGAAGTGAAGTTTCCTGAAGTCCTCCTTATGTTTTTTTGTGTTTATTAGAAAGACTAGGAAGAAAAGGGGAAAACAAAAGACCAGGGTGTCATTACCCTTATTCATATCTATGAACAATGCTTTGCTTCAAAAATAATTCACGGAACTCATAGCATAAAGTACAGGTGTTATCTTGTCACAATTTAACCTCATGTGGATATAACCAATATATTAATGAACCCTTGGGGATTAGGAGAAGACTTGCTTGTCTTTTGAAGCTGAACATAAATAAAAAAATAAAAAAAAACAACCAAATTTTAGGAGAACTGTTTACAAGGAAAGAATACACAGGTACGTTAGTGCTTCACTGTCTGAACCCCAGCCTGAGGACTCAGCTTGAGACAAAAGCTTATCTCAATAGCCCTTGAATTTGGACACATGCAAAACCAAACTTAGTCCTGGGGACATCTTTAAATAGAGTACAACAATGGTCAGTTTACTGGGGGCAAATGCTACAGCCAAACTTCACTGAAAACCTACTTCATTTTCTCACCTAGCTTCCGCTTTCTCATGAATGCATATCCATGTATAAACTCTGAAAGCTTAACAAAGATTTTAAAGAGAAAACAGAAAACAAACAGGTTCAGTCACCTCTGGAGAGCATTGGTAGGAACTAGTGGATGCCGGACTAGAATCTTTGAAGTCAAAGAAGGGCAGGTAAATGGACACAAAGACTGACACTGCAGACTGACTTTCCATAGCAAGTTGACAGTCATTTTGGAAATACAGGAAAAAATAATGTCATTATTTTTCCCTTCTGACATCAGCTTCTCTATTCTTTTTAACCCTCAATGAACGGACTTTTTTTAAGCATGAACCCCAGTGCATTGGGTTAACTTAATTTCAATAAATTAAGCACCAGCTGTTCTATTTAGAGCTCCATTTTTAAAAATTTATTAATTAACTATTAACTATTAAATCATTAAATATACTCCCTGCATGTAAGCATGTTAAAATGCAAAATGCTGGGCCCACTTCTCTGGCTCTCTGCATTCAGGTAGTAGAGGCAGAAGTGGAAACCAGATGGAACACGGCAGATGGGTATTCTGCTGTTGCAAAAACGTCCCTGGAGCTGTAAAAGGTAGTGCAGTCCAGCTTCTGAAAATTATACTTCAGGAAAGATGACTAACTAGAATAATCACAAAATCAGCAACAAAGAGGAAAAAATAACTTCCTGCATTAAAATGAGAAAGAGATACAAAGATAGAGACAAACTCGGAGGCTGACTTTGCAACACCTTGCGGTAATGAGCAGTGATCAAGATTAGAATGAAAAGACTCATGCCTGAAAGCTGGCCTGCTTGTTCCAAGTATAGCAGATGATCTAATAAAAGATAATCTCTCCCCTAAAACCTTGCCTCTCTTGGATTTTTAATCCATTCTGTATAGAAAAACTACTGCCATTTCATTTTTCATTTTGAGATTTTAAAGAGCTTTACAAAGAGGTTTACAGATATCACTGGGATTCTTGAAGTATAAAGCATGGAGGACTATATCCTCAGAGAGACAAATATTCCTTGATGCTTCGACACAATCCATATCCTGACTTAGATTCTGATGTGCTATTAGATAGAGCGCGGAGACAGTTAGGTGCCTCAGCATGGGACATATGGAAGGCCAACCTGCTGAGGCTGGCCAAGTGGCACTGCTGGAGATGGAGGTGCCCTTCTTCTCCCCCTCTTCCCCAACACAGCTGCTATCCTGAGCTGCAGCTGGCACTTCGCTTCTCCTGCAATCCATAGTTATGAATGCTCTCCTGAAGATGGATATTTAAGCCATTCCTTTCTAACAAGATACAGATAAGACCCTCTCCAGCCTCCTTGGAGCTCTCACTTGGGAGCTCAAATCCCAGCTTCAAATCCTTCAAATATCAGAAAGTGTTTGACCTCTTCTCCTCTATCCCTTGGTACAGTTCATTTTTTCTCCCACTGCTCAACCCCTCCCCAATCCAATTTAATCACTTCCTAGAAATTGGAAGAACTTAACTGAGCGAAGGACAACCTTGGCTCCACATTCTATCACCCTTCTCAAAGCTTACTCTGTAGCCTGGTGTTTAAGCTGCTCCCCTGTAAGGCAGAAAATGCAAATTCATATCTACTCAGGCAGAGGTGGGATTTGAAGTGGGATCTCTCAACTACTGAATGAATGCCACTAGACCAGACTGAGGGTGTCAACGCCATGCTCAAAGAATATCTATAACATTGAATCCTGCAGGTGAGCGACCCATTTCTAAGTTTGAAATCCTGATGAGAGGTCTGAGGTGCAAGTCAGATGCTGAACTGCTCAGCAATGTCAAGGCTGGAGACATTCTGGGCATGCAGAGGAGCAAGGCATGCCACCAGAAACACAGGCACACCAGAAACATCTTAAATTAGACACTTAGACTACACCTTCTGCATATATGTGTTTGCAAAGATCTATGTATTTTCTTATCTTGGAAATATATACCTTCACACTTTCAACATGTCCAATCACCACCAGCTTCCAAATCTAGAACACAGAGCAGCAGGCTGTAAACAGAAGAGAAATCTAGGGTACATTGATTTGGGCTTTGTAAGTAAAAACTAAACTGCTCAGTAGGATCCTGGATACTACAGATCCGTGGAGAACCTGGTGATGACATGAAGCTGTGCTGGGAGATAGAAAATGAGCACATAGCTCTGCATACCTGGGGTCAACCTTTCCAAGCTCTCTCAGTTGAAGTTCTGTTTTTTCATATGGCAGTGTACATTACCTGTGCAACTGAGCACAGCTGGGCATGAACTTGTCTGAATCCATTCCCATTCAACTTCAGGCACAAACCCTGTGGAGACCATGAATCCTACCATGAATTTTGCACAAATCTCTCTATATAAGTCATTTTACATTCATACAAAAGGACGGTTTTGATATCCTGTGCCAGACAGCTATTGAAATTTCATGGGTGTATGAGATGGACACATTTTATGACCCCTTAACTAATTATTGTGCCATTACTACCCTTGGTGCTTTCTACATTTGGTGACCCCAGATTATGGTTACATACCTCTCTTCACATGCTTTCAGACCGAATATGACTTTCCTCTCATATCCATTTTCATTTAACTCTGATCTGTCCCTTTTTTGAAATTCTGAGCTGGTTTTCATAAAAATCTTATCTACAATCAAAGTTCTGATTCTCTTTAATGCTCTGGGATATGGCCTTATCTCATGCTATTATTAAAAACCAAAAGCTCTTTTATACAGGTATATTTTTGACCTCTGCTCTTCACTATTTGGAACAAAACCTGCAGCAGCATGGCCAAGAATAGAAGCAGCATCGCTCAGCTCCCAATTCTATACTTTAACCACTAGATGATGCTTCCTGTGAGTATATAAAATTTCATTTAAATGCAAAATTCTCACTATGTTTCCTTCCGCTTATGATGTGTTAATATTATTTTTTACATCCTGGCTCTCCTTGACCTCCCTCGTCCTCCTGGGCTTCGCAGATTTTCAAGGTCTGTTGCAACAGTGGAGGAACATTTATGTTGCTACTTGTCACTCAGTCTGGATGTGAAAGGTTCCCACCAAACAGCTGGGACAGTTATTACACCATAGTCAGCCCTGTTTGAACAAAGACTCTGATGACTTTGTGTGAACAAAACTTCTGATAATGCAGATAATTTAGGAAACAAGCAGAAACCTTTCGAGGATATTACCACCAGCCAAGCATTTGTATTATCCAAGTTCTGCGCTTTCAATATGCGATGAAATGTCTCAAAGTCCTTTTTTTTGAAGCCACATGAATAAACTGGGATGCATCCCACCTAAACTGAGGGCAGTATATTTGTATAAAATAGTGTAAAGACAGAGTGAATCCAAGCCAGTCACCATTACAGTAAAATAAAAATGAATACTGTAGTTCTGTAGACAAAGTTACCTGGTAAGTGGATAAAGACATGTTGTTGGTACATTGTACTCTTCCAAGAGAAATTAAGACTACCAAGAAATTAAGAAATAAGTAGAAGTGAATAAAAGTGTCAATAAAAGAGGCTATATTGCACATCAATCTATTGCAAAAGGTTTTGAGAGTAAAACTACTTATTTGTGACTATGACATTTCTGACTGTAGGTCATGAAGTTGTTTTCCAAGTGCAGAAGGAAGGTAAAAGAAACATGCTATTTTCTACAAATGCTTGGGTTCTATTTAAAAAATCTTGTCAACCAGAAATGAGGAGTGTCTGAGTAAGAGCAACCGTAAGAATAGTCATTATCTTCTGAAATACCAACTTACCACAAACAATGTATTTGACCAGCAGTACAATCATATGTTGGTGTCATTTTGATCAGGAATAACATTACACTGCTAAGTTCCAAATTTGCACAGCACTTTAGTACCCAGCTTTTCACTGAGCTGGTAAACAGCCACAGTGAATTAAGTACATGTTGCACTGACAGATGGTCAAAATTGAAATTTCTGTTCTGTGGGAAATCCTGACCCTTCAGAATTTGATTATGCTCTAAATAGAAAGAATGCCTCTACTTCAGAATTTACCATTAAACAAACATCTTGAAGATATTCAAGACAGATTTTGAATTCAGGAATCTAAACCGAAAGCATTTTGGTAATGACAAAACAATTTATTTTTACATGATTGAAAGGTTTAAGTTTGATGCTTTAGTAAGAAGCTTTAGATCAATATTATCTAAAGGCTTTCAAAACCACTTTAGATTACTGTCACGGTTTCAGCTGGGATTGAGTTGACTTTCTTGCTGGCAGCTGGTGTGGTGCCATGTCTTGTATTTGAGATGGGAGTGGTGCTGATGGCACACAGATGTCTTCAGTTGCTGCTAAGCAGACAAGGCTGCTTCTCACACCACCCTGCCAGCAAGTAGGACAGGAGGGCACAAAAAGTTGGGAGGAGACACAGCCAGGACAGCTGACCCCAACTGACCAAAGGATTATTCCATACCATATAATGTCATGCTCAGTGTATAAAGCTGGGGGAAGAAGAAGACATTTGGAGTTATGGTGTTCGTCTTCCCAAGTAACCACTATGTGTGATGGAGCCCTGCTTTCCCAGAGACGGCTGAACACTTGCCTGCTGATCAGAAGTAGTAAAGAATTCCTTGTTTTGCTTTGCTCGCATGCACGGCTTTTGCTTTACTGTCTTCATCTCAACCCATGAGTTTTCCTTATTTTTCCCTATTTTTTTCCCCATCCCACTGGCAGGGTGGGGAGGGAAACTGAGAGAGGCTGCATGGTCCTAGTCGCCAGCTGAGGTTCAACCATGACAGCTGTATTTCATGTTATCATAGTAATACAGTTAACATTCATATACAATGTAAAAGTCAGAACAAAATAAAGAACCAGCATTACTAAACCAGAAGATTTTTACAAAACTGAAATAATTATTTCTGACACTTCTCCATGGATATCTTCACCGTATCTGTTATAAAGCCTTAAAATATTGACTAGCCTTCATTCATTGATAATATACGAAACAAACCTCCCTTCCACTGCCCCAAAACTATTCCATTGAAAAATGTGATTAGTGCTGGCCTCACTGAAGTGAGTGAGAATTTTGACATTGACATCAGTGAAGTCGGAACTTTATTCACTGATTTCAGAAGGACTACTTGTGTACTTGAATACATGAAAACGTAAGTGCTGTATTGATCTGGAACCTTAACAATAAAACTTCAAGGAGAATGACCTCATCTTCAGTCTCAGCTGAGAGCACAGAGCAAGACTCTTAAACATACTGCATAGGCTCAAACAAGCAAAAGCATTGTCCAGCCAGACTCTAAGACCATTTTCCATGAATTTACATCATCTGGAATAACAGTAAAAAGATTTTTTCAAAAATTATTTCAAAATTAGTAGATTAATAATTTTGAAATTATTAATTAATAATTAATAATTAGTAGAAAATAATTAGAGATAATTTCAAAATCAGTATGACCAGCCCACGAATTTTAAAGTATCTTCAAGCACAGGAAAATAGTGACATGCTATTTTTACCATGCACTTAGAAAAAATCATTACCGTTATTGCATTATTAAAATCTGCATACTTATAAATAAGGTATTGATTTCTGACATTCAGGAGATACTGGTCTCAACAGTTACTAGAATAAAACTAAACCATATGGTAACATAAACAAAGGGAGAATTCACCAAATGTGGGCAGATATGCCTCAGGCACCATGTATTATGTGCACATCTGCCTCCAGGGCAGATTGCTACCATCTAGCATTATCAAGAGGCTCCATGTATTTTTCAGGAAACAAGTACAAACATTCCCAACAAATCATGGTGCTAAATATATGTTGCTCTGTCAATAAGACATTGCCTTCCATCTTGGTTATGTCTGGGAGAGAATGTTTCTTTTTTTTGTGAGTTAAAAAAAAAAGAAAGAAAAAAAAAAGTAGTTTCTTTTCTCTCTTCTGCATAATCCCTTGAGCAAGTGCTTTATTACAGACCTGAAAAGCCTCATGGGGCCCTTTTGTCATGGAACAGGCAGGGCTTCAAAGCCCACATATGGACTTCTTTGCCCACCTACACTGCCCGCCACTTTTCTGATGGTACCTTGGAGACTAAAATTCTTTTGGATGTCCACTGGCCTAGATATAAACACGAAGCTAAAGATCCTTACATCATCTCGGGCTGATATAGTCTGAAGTGACAATCCCACTGCTGCAAATGATAAAAGACTAACAACCATTCTCATCTACCTCCAAAACTTTCCTTTGCCAGTGCAAAGTAAAAGGCAACTTAATTTTAAATAGAGAAGTATATTTAAGAAAAAGTAGGAAACAATATTTCAAGCACGAACCATGCAATTGCAAATGACTGCAAAATGCCATTGAAATTTTCAGAATGATCACTTAAAAGCTTCTTTGTTTTCTTTAAATGAATGTTTATTTTTGGTGCAGTAACTCGATATTTTTGGTATCAGTAGGCGGAATGTACTCTCTAATCTCAACTTTATAGGAGTATTAGCCAGAGCTTTGCAACTACTTTAATCCAAACAGATGACTGTATTTAATACTGCAGTATAACCTTGCTTAGTCTCCAAAATAAATTTGCAAAGGGAGTGGAATACTCTGAGGATAATTAATGTGATAGTGAGACGTTTTTATCTTGATGTCATTATTTGAAACTGACTAAATTAAATTTGTTATGTTAAGTAATCTGGGGCACCAAATGGAATTGGAACCCTACTTCCTACATACAGAAATATACTAGGAAACAAAGCCCAGTCACAAAGCAGACTATCCAAGCAGCCACGGGATAAGAAAGAAGCTCTATTATTCATAATATTATCATAGTATATATTTATATATATTCAATAATACTGAATATATATACATTATATTATTCATAAGAAGAAGCCCTATTATGACTGGCCCAAGAGCAACTCACCTATATTCCCAGAGCAAATACATAACAGAGATGGAAACTGAACAGGGATCTCCCAAGTGCCAAGGTCTTAAGTCCCAACCATCACTATGGAAGAACCTGCACTGACCCCACTGGGTCTATATTTGAACTATGACAGACAGATACAAGACAAAACAGAGATGGGCAGCAAGTAAGCATCCACTGAAATGCTAGTCTAAGGACCAACTGTCTGTGTTGACAGATGCGTTTTTCCATTTTGACAGGGCAATTCCACTCAAGTTCTCTAATCACCTTCTAAGTATTGCTGGATATTGCTATTGAATTTGCCACATTTTTAAAAGTACAAATTATATCCTCTGTTTATTAATTATCTCTATAGACAGCAAAAGCAAATAAGGTATTTAACACTGATAAGAATTATTGGCCTGATAGAATGTGCAAAAGTTTCACTGGAAACTCACGGATAATGGCCAGAAGTCAACATTACCACGAGCGTAAAACTAGAGTAACTGTAGGGAAAATCCCTTCCAACCTAGACGATTCTATGATTCTATAATGATTGCAGGCAAATAAAGGTTCAGTAAACATTTAGCATCTGTGGGTTCCTTACGGTTTTTCTTAAACCAGAATGAAAGGGTTAAGCATATAATTCTCTATCCCTTTTTCTTTTTTTTTTTTTTCCAAAAAGAGTCTCCCTAGAGGTCTCCCAAGGTCTGAATCTATTGCCGCATTATTTAGTCACTTTAGGCGTCTTTCCTTCTTCTTTGCAGCAATTTTGCCTAAGCACTCCTGGGACTGGTATTGCATTACAGATTCATCAATGATTTGCTGCTTACTCTACATTATTCCACAAGTGCTGAGGCAAACAGTTCTTTGCCAGGATCAAATGATGTTCTATATTCGCCTGCAGTTTAAAATCTTGTTAATGTTGACACTTCTGATGAAAGCTCTGCAGTGAAGCTGGAATGAGTGAAACCTGAAGGCTTTGGTGACCGCCAAATAAATGGGTACTCAGGGCACAAAGTTTTTTCCACGTCCTCTATACGCCCACAGGGGCATCATCAACTCAGGTGACATCTTTACCAGAAACAATGTCAAATAGAACACCTAATGCACTCTGTCTGTGGGTGATATTACTCATGGGTGACAGGGTGACTGTTTGCTACCCTACGTTGCTAAACCAGTGTATCTGAGAAAGAACTTTGCTCTGAAGTCAATTACCTTTAATGGAAAGACTCCAAATTACTTCAATAATCTTTGGACCAAGCTCAATAAGAACTAATTAGGCCTCGATTCCAAAGGTTAGTTGTCAGAATTATTCATGGATTTTTGTTTGTTTGTTTTTAATATTGGATGAGAAGCTCTTTTTTTCATTATTTAGAGGGACTGACATCACTTTGAAAGTCGTAAGTTGCAAATACAGATGCCAGTATTAAAAAAATTAATTTCAGATAATAAGACAAGTATGAAATTTTATGCCCTGTGCAAATGTGGTCCACCTCGGGGGGAAGAAGGAAATACGCACTAGAGTTAGTGACACCTGTAATTTAGTTCTGTGGTATTTACTATACTCCACAGCCTTACCAAACCTTACACTGTTCAACGTGAATACAGCTAGGTTTACTGACTATAGCTTCCAGTTCTGCCAACAAAATCTAGGACCAGAGCTGGACTTTTCATAACGTACCTCACTCCCTCTTCTTGAAACTCCTGAGACAGAGTAAGATTGCATGCCTGAAAAACTTACCACAGGAGGGAATACACTTGAAGAAAGAGATGATACAGGTTCCTTATGGGGGAGTGATACCACAGGAAATGGCTGAGCAGTCTCAGCGCTTCGAAAGATTTATTTATTCTGGCAGCAGATCACCACCTGCAAACTAAATTAAGAAATGCTCAAAATCTAGAAGTCACAAATTCAACCAGGGTGAATTATATGATGTCATTTATCTGATGATTTTCCTCCTATTTTTTTTCCTTATAAATCGTCCCGGTAGGCCATGAATTTTTTCTTTGGACTTTCTCCATTACTATAAATAAATTGCTAAATCATTTCTACATATTGGTCAGTAGCTTATTGCTTTTTTATAGGAAGTTTTCCTGGAAATTGCAGGAAGTACTTAAATTTCGAAGCATAATAAATATAATATACTCAAATTGTATTTATAGCATACAAGACAGGAAACAGAGATGCAATTCTTCCCTATGAATTGGTCAGACAAAAAAATGATTTAACTTAAAGCGTAGTCTTCAAAAAAAGACCTAAAATCTGCCTTTGGATACTAGAGTCCAATTCTCTTTGGTGCTAACAAAATGTCAAGTCACATTCTGGCAGAACGTGGGCTGCACCTTTGCTGCTGAGCTCTGAAAACCTAGTCATAGGAGAAGAGGAGAGTCTTTCTTTGTGGTATAACGGAGGGGATGACAGGAAAGACATAGCTGACACACTCACATGGTGCATACAAAGGCAGAGAGCAAAAAGCTCTTCGTGTAGGCAGGGACTGTTCCCTCCTTTCTCCCTGATAGAGACTAATCGCCCTGAAATACAAGGAGGGAAAGGAGGATGGCTGCTCCCCTCTCCTCCGTCTCCCCCCCACCTTGTACTTACCAAAGGCACAAGCTCAGGTGATTTCTGGCACAGAGGTTTTCAGCAGGCTGCCCCCACCTGCCCCTTTGCCAGAGGCCATGTCAGCTGAAACGTGCATCTGCTCCATACCCTCTCCAAGTCACAGGTCACTCACTATCTTAAAGCAGATGAAACACCAGGGTACAAATGGGATGCACTGAAGGTCATCTGATGAAAGTCATGGAGGGCACAGATATATACACACTCGTCATTTGCCCTGTGTGTGGACATGAACTACTGGCAAACCCATTTGGTCTGAAGTGTTGGTCTGCAGAGCTGACTTGTAATTAAGAGTCTCTTGCAGAGCTGTGGTGTACCTTGTACAAATCCAAGCTTTAGAAGCAGTGACACTGTCAACTTGAGCAAAAGCCAATGAAGGTGTGGCCGAGTAGCCTTTCTGAAAATCAGTTTCTCAACAGTCTTGTAGTTGCGCTGAGTAACAGTTACTCAGATTTCTAATTAATAGACCATATAAAAGATTTCGGGTTAATAAAAAGAAAAATTGGAAGAGCTCAGATGCACTAAATACCTGTGCCGATGCCAGTCTAATTGTGATTATGATGTCTAAGTATCTTTGCAACTTGTATTAAAATAATAACAACAGAACTGGCACTAATTTATGCCCAGTCAATCAGAATGATCCATAATGTGGAAGTTTTTAACAAGCTGCTGTCCAACAGTTTTGACATGTTTTAAAACAAGCCATCCTGATCAGCCCTGTAGAGGCTAATGCTTCTAAGCTTAATGACTCTCCAAAGAGGAGGAGGCATAAAGATTTAGCGACTCAGTAGACATGACTGCACAGACCTCTGCAGCCAGCTTGGAAATGACAAACAATTTGTTAATAGAGAAGCTTTATTTTTATATTATTTTTTGCCAATGAAGTGAAAACAGAGCATTGATTAAGCAATCCAAGCTGAGAATATTCTGTCCAAATTGGAGAGCTTTCAGACAGGCAGCTGGTTTCAAGGCTTTGAAATACAACTTCTGCTTGTTGTTCGATGCTTAAAGATACCTACCTAGAGCCACCGACAGTAATTGATGTCAAGCTGACACTGTAGTTCACAGATGGATTTCAGTTGTTTGCGCCATGCCACATGCACAAAACTTGTGTAAAAAATGCTTTTTGTCTCAAATGCTACGAATGCGGAGAAAGGATGAATAGAGCCATCCACAAAACAGTTCTCCGCACAAATAGAATATGGGTGAAGAATAACAATAGCCCAACATACTCTTAACTCACCATCACCCCTCTCTTCCTCCTATCAGATGAAGTCATTTGTATATACATTCAGACTGAGCCTTCCACATGCAACACTAGCTTTCTGCACAGCTCAGATTCTAAGCTCATTTCCCGTGAACTAATTTTACTGAAGTGACCATACTTATTCAACTGTAAATGAGAACTAGGTGTCTAGAGGTAATTATAAATATTTGTGGTTTTTTCCTTTGCAGAGAATTCAGTTTTCCAGAGGAGCTTTAAATACAAGCTTTTGGCCTGCACAGATATTGAAGTTTGAGTGACTCATATTCTCATTCCCTTGTGTAGCTACATTATTAGACTGTATTTCCCCCAATTCATCAGAGAATAGGCTATGTCCATAGCCATAAAGCAGAGATAGTGGCACGTCACGGAAGATTAGGTCCAGACAGGAAAAAAGGCCCCTAAGTAGAACAGAAGCAAGAAGCATCTAAATTATAAGACTCAGAAGGTATTATGGAGCCTTTTTGGAATTAAAATGAATATGACTTTGTGGTTGAATATTTGGAGTTTAAGCTGGGTTTGTTTTTATTAAAATAAGCCTGCAAAAATAACATGTTTTTCATGACAAATCTCCTAATGCACTAACAGAAAACTGCTGCAATGAAAAATTTTCACCTTAATCAGGTCAGTTTGTTTGGACAGACTGCTGAGTAAATACCTATGCCGCATTATTTGTATTGTAGCTCTTTCTCCACAGCTAAGAAAAATCAACACAGACATATAAGCCAAGTCAAAAATATGCATTATTTTTAACAAATAAGTATATGTTTTTTCAACTAGTCATCTGTACATTTCACACGCCTGAAACTTAAACCAGTTATTTCATCTCTCTGGATTTTAAATCAACTCCCATCACTCTAACAGGCTGTTAACAGAGGGAGTGTCCTTGATATAGCAGAATTGTTTTCCTGAAAGTACAAATCCTAAGGCTAAGGTCCTGTTTTCTGAAAATCTTGCTCAGAAAGCCAGCACATATACTGGAAGGCGCAGCTTTCCATTACCATGATTTATCATCCCCGTTTAACCTATTCTCTCCACATTCTTGATGGAAAAGTTTCTAATTGTTTGAATACCTCCTTCTTCCCTGAAAAAACTAATCAGAACAAGAGAACAAAACAAAGATTTGTTTTGGCTATTTCAGAACTGAGACTGGGGAAAAAACGTTTTCAGTGGTAAAATTATCTGGATGGGGGTTTTTTTTGGGATGAATTACTGAGCACAAGATTTATTGGGTGAGTAAAACTTCAACACAGGTGCCAGCAGAAACCCTACTGTACTCCTTGTAGTACTCTTTACAAACCTGTGCTGGTACCTGACAATTCTGTAGGTATTCATAGCCTGAGTACCATCTTGATCAGAATTTCTTTGAAATTCCTTAATATAACATTATGTAAGCACTTCTATGAGATTTGTTGCTGTTCTTTTGGTAAATACAATATGGAGTTTTGCTGCCAGAGAGGGAAGTAACAGCTTTGTACGCACATGAGATGACACTCTTCAAAACAAAATTCTGTTTCCTTTTCTTTCCTATGACTCAGGATCGTGCTTTGCTGTGAAGTTAACACAGTGGTAAGTACTGAATCACACACAGATTCCTCACTAATCTCTCCTGAATCTTTCTGACATGTACAGGAGTGACATTCCAGCTAAGTTTTATCGGTCAAACTTAGATTCACTGAGATGTTACTGAAATAGATAGATGTATTTATACACAGAAGAGATTTGGAGGTGTTTTTTTTTTTTTCATTCCCACAGCAAAAAATTACACTATTCAAAGTAGCTGTGTCCATTAGATTGAAAAAAAAAATACTGTTTTTTCATTAACTCATGATTTTAAATGTATTTCATAATTTATTTGTAGTGGAAAAAGGATTTATAAGTAGAAACCACAGGAGAGTCATGATTCAGGTCACATTTTTGCAGCTCACCAGCTAATCTGAAAATCTAAATGCACTGAGACTTCCCAATATCTTCTCAGAATTGTGTGTAATATTACTTATGAAGAGGCTCAATCTAAAGGGAAGCTCTTTATGTACCAAAAAATATTTTCTGCATTGTCATCTAATTCTTCGTTCAGTCATTTCATGCCTATTGCTCAAAATTTGTAAATTAACAGCCAAATCAGGTTTTGACCCATCCACTGTCTTCTCCCTGTAACAGATTAATAGCTAATATATACTCCCCTACTGGATTGGCTAAAAAATGCAATGGCACATACCATGCTTTCTCCTTCTACCAACTACTTTGTAATCTAGTGACAGATTATTAAAGTAAGTGGAAGCAGGGAAATAAATTATATTTTATCTCTTTTCATTCCCAATATCCTACTGAAATTTCCTACTCCTATTAATGACTGTAGTGGATGAAAACAGGAAAAATCTTCCTGCAACTGAGAAGTCAAGGAGATTGGGTTCAGCTACTGGTCATGCCCTAGATGAGCGACTCTGGCTTACTTCCCACATTTCACCCTGACCATAAAGACATATTTGCTTCCTTTGGCCCTAAATGTATTTTAGGTATTTCAGTTGCAAGCACTTTGGGGCAGAGTCTGCTGCTGAATATGCTTTTCCAATGTTAATGCAACACAGCCATGATATATCTTGAGATCTGACAAAAATCCAAGTACTAAATAGTTACCAAGGAACTTTCTCCACACAACAATTTAGTTCTGTGAAAGACCATTTTCCTGAGCTCTCAGTACAGCACTTGTACATTTGCAAATCACCAGGGTGCCAAAAGAAAATCTAATAATACTTAAAAACACAGAAATAAAACCTGAGTCAAGCGGCAAAAAGCCTATTAGAGAAATACTAGGCACTTGGACAAATCCCTGCATCCTTCAGTTTCCAAGCAGTTTCATCTTCCAAATTATTCTGCACTTCTTTTGATACTGCACATGTATCTCTTAAACAGCTTTTACAGTTCAGCTAAAAAAGCCAACACTGTGAGAAAATGCTGCACCTGGTGAAAGTACTTTAAGGAATGTAGACCCTGATCTGCAACCCTTTTCTCACACAAATAATCTTCATAGCTTTGATTATGACATGAGTAAGATTATTTATGTAGGAGAGAAGCAAGGTAGGCATAGGAACTTAAGAATTGCATAGCACAGTAAAGCATTTTAAAACAACAATAAAAATGGCATTGAAGCTCTCTAAGTTATGTCTCTTCTGTAGTACAGAAAAGAGACAGTAAATTGAACAAGTAACTTGTACAAATCAGCAGCCAGTAACTAGCAGAACCTTGTAAGAAGAGATCCCAGGTCTAACCTGAATGAATAAAGATGTCAAAAAGGAGGCACTGGAAATAAGCAGAGTCCACACAGATTTCCAAAGGTGCTGTCCACAAACTAAAAACATCTGAGAGGTCAAGAAGTACAAAGATAAAGTTTGAACTGCCAAAAACCCAACTGAGTTATATCTTGCAAAGAATATGAAAACAAATAGTAAAAGAACCTTTGGTAGTATAAATGAAAAAAGACAAGGAAAAATGTTGTGAGACTGTGGAGGAAGGAGGGAGTAGAGATTAAAGACAACACAAGGAAAGGCTCCGAATATGTATTTTGCCACAGTTTTCAATAAAAAGTTTTAAGTTGAATTTAGAGAGAAAGATAGGGCACATAATGAGAATGTCAGTATGCAAATAGACACTACCACAGCTAACACAAAAGCTCAACTCAAAAAGTTAAATGCATTAAGATTGAAGTCTTGAAGATGACCAGGTAGAACCAAATGAGGGCTGTAGTTGCCAATGAGAGGATGACTAAATGGGTCACATGATGAAAAAGGCAAGTGAAACTGGGGGAGAGATTTTCAGTAGATCCTGGGAGACATCTGTGATTACGAGCAGTGTGGGTTTTACCTCACCTGAAATCCTATACGCATTCAAGAAAGATGAATGCAAATGGGGAAAAGTGCAGACAATAGCTTCTAAAATGAGTGAAGGAGATCATCAAATCATAGAATGGTTTGGGTTGGAAGGGACCTTAAAGATCATGTAGTTCCAGCTCCCTTGCCATGGGTAGGGACAACCTAGACCAGGTTGCTCAAAGCCCTATCCAACCTGGCCTTGAACACTTCCAGGGATGGAGCCCAGGATGTGGTTGGCTTTCTGGGCTGCCTGCACACATTGCTGGCTCATGTTGAGCTTTTCATCCACCAACACCCCCAAGTCCTTCTCCTCAGGACTGCTCTCAATCCATTCTCCACCCAATCTGTATTTGTGCTTGGGATTGCCGTGACCAAGATGCAGGACCTTGCACTCGGCCTGGTTGAACTTCATGACGTTTGCACCTCTCAAGCCTGTCCAGGTCCCTCTGGATGGCATCCCTTCCCTCCAGTGTGTTGACCGCACCACACAGCTTGGTGCCATTGGCAAACTTGCTGAGGGTGCACTCAATCCCACTGTCCATGTTGTCAACAAAGATGTTAAACAGCATTGGTCCCAGTACTGATCCCCGAGGAATGCCACTCATCACTGGTTTCCACTTGGACATCACGCCGTTGACCGCAACCCTTTGAGTGCAGCTATAAATAGATCCTCCATCCAAAGATACTAACAGAGCTAAGTTGTTTAGCCTAGCATTAAAAGAGCTAAGTAAGGATATAACTGCTGGCTAGAAATGCCTTGAGGAAGACACCTCCAGGTGGGAGAAGTGTTATTTAAGTTAAAGAGCAACAATATCACGAGGGGTAAAGAAACAAACAAAAACAAAAATTCAGTATTCATGTCACATATTCATTTAGGCTGTAAAGAAGGGACCTAGCAATAAGACTATGAGTTTTTCAAACAGTCTCCCAGATAGGAAAGTTGGAGCAAAATTACAACCTTCAAGTTGGAACTTGAGATACAGTTGGAAGTATCACATGCTGTAACACCCTTCACAATTGCCTGGACCCATTGCTTGCATCCACTGGTGACAAAATGTCCTTTAGCTCTTTCATGAATAGTGTGGTGGTGATATTTTTACTGCTTTGATGTTACTGGTGTCATTGTGGGGGACATCTCCAACAACATTTGCCATTTCATTCTTCACATACAGTCTTCATTACAAAATCCATGTAAAACTAATTACACAGATAAAGGCTTTTGCGATAATGCAGGCTACTTGTAAATGAAAATAAATAAATAGAAGAATGTAGGGCCCAAGATTATTTTAATAGCTAGGGCTCATACAAATATAATCAACAGGAGCTTTAATTAGGAATAATTAAGTCTTTTGTGAAATAATCCAGGGCAAACTGTGGAATTGTTTTAAAATTGTTATTGTACTCAGATAAGAGTTTGTCAGATGGGTTTTCAATACTCTAAAGCTGAGAAATTTAACAGAAATAGTATGTTGCTGTATTTTCAGAATTTGTGGAGGGATGCATCTCTGCTAAAGAGAGTGAAGATTTGGCACTTTGTATGAGCAGCGAGGATCTGGCCCAAACATTCCTGTTTGCAGATGATGACTTTACTGTATTATTCACTTTGTCTTGGCACAGTCAATCAGCAGAGGAAGTGCACTGGAAATAACAAAGCCTTTTCTCTATTTGCTGATAACATTTTTAGCACATTTAAGGAGAAATCTGAAGAACCACAGTAATTTCTGCACCTCAGAAAATGTGTTGAGCATAGAGAAAAGGACAGAGAGGACATCAGTACTTGTAAAATACAAAACAAAAACCAGGAAAATGTCTCCAAAAAGGGAATGTAAAAAAATAACTCCTAAAATACATTTTAAGGAAGCATTTGAAAGAACCTTTCCAGGGCATAGTGCCTATTTATACCCGTTAAGTTTACACCTATTTGAACACAAATCAGTGGATTTATACTAGGGATGAATCTAATCCGTGTTGTGTATTCAAAATAATAGGTTCAAGGGATTAGCCAGGACAACAGAATTTTTATCAAATAGAATTCCTTTGTATCTATCCTCTCATTATCAGAAACACAGCTATCTCCTAATTAGCACATCTCCAACTTTAACCTTTTGTCTTGACTGCAATCTCTTAGATTAGTGGTGATGTTCAGCCTCCTCAAAACTTCTTTCATAAATTGACTATTTCCATGGCAACAGCTGCCACTTTCATTCTACGAGCATCAAGAAAATGTGATTTCCTTTATATCAGTGGGCCAGGCTGGGTGTGCAACTTTGGCCTTTGTCAATGCTCTTTTCAGACAAAACTGTTTATTCCACAAGAAGAGGAAACAGGTGCAAGCACAATTCAGGAGGCAGTTGTTAGCTGATCCATGAAGCGGGATTGGCAACAGTCCGAAAGAGAGCTTGTCGGACGACCCACCTGCAATGCCAGTATGTTCTGCAGCTGCAAGAGGGAAGGACAACTACATTCAACACCAGCCACTAAACTGAAATCAATATTTTGGGGGGAGGTTGTTTGTTTATTGGGGTTTTCATTCTTTTTGCTTGTTTCTTTGATGCCTCCACAAACAGTAGCAAGACATCAGCTTAATGCCCCTGCAAGAATAGTTGAGAAACACTTAATGTAAATCAAGGGTTCTCATTCGAAGAGCATTGAACTTAAGCCAAAAAGAACATCAGTTCATTGCTGAGAAGCTGACACAGCTTTAATGATCAGCGTCTTCATCTTGAACACTTACACCAGTCTATAACCTAAATCCTAATCTCAGCTGAAGTCAATTCGCTAAGCAGCATCAAGTTCAGTGGAACCAGCAAACATTCAAAACAAAGGTATTTTGTCTCCTGCCAGTCATGCGATTTTTTTCTGGAAGTTTATCAAATTGGAGGCTTCTTCCAGAAAACCCATCTGTTCCATATGAACTTACCCTGACACCTTTACCTTCTGTGAAACTGGAGGTTTCCAAGTCGATTTCTTAATATGAGAATGGATAAAGTGAGATTCACATCTACTTCTCCAGCAATTCACTGAAATAATCGAGTTTTCCCTTAGTCACAAATGTAAGATTGTGTCAGAAAATAGAGCTGCAATTTTCCAAAGTTAGTATTACACATTCTGTTTCTTAAATTGGTCTTTAAAACATGTTTTTATTTTTTTTAATGAGATTTTTAGCACTCATGTAAAGGACTGGCAGACGGCAAAGAAACTGAAAAATTAAACACAACTCTAGCAGCCTGTTTGCATTTTCTCCTTAATTCCTCATTAACCCTTTCAGTACTAGACGAGGTGATTGCTTTCTTTTAATTACATACTTTTAATTCCAGGTGTACCAATACCTGTTGTTAATTAGACTCTTGGAAAACTTGAACTCAGTTTGGATTTGGGCTACTGTTTTAAACCAAAATTACCAAGTATTTGAGGACAGAAAAATCACAGATCTGCTTTTCTGAAAGTGAAGTCAATGGTTGCAGTTGTGCAACCTACATAAACTCTTTCTTTGCCCGTTCCAACAGACATTAAGATTGTTTAGAAATGGACTTATTTCTGACCTTCATATCTGAGCGTTTATCATACTTTTCTACATCTGCAGATTTTGTAACCACCATAAGGTAACAAACCCAATGCCAATGGTAAAATCCTGTAGCCAGAAAGGAAAACGCCACTAGTTAGAAATGAATAGCAGGCTGTAAACATACTGCAAGCCCTAAGCTAGTATCTTTGCATGAATATCACAGAACCTGGATGCCGTTCAGATTATAAACCTAATTCTGTCACTGGATCAAAATCCATAAAAGGTCAAATTAAAACTCTTGGTTCTGGGCTCACATTAGGAAAGCCTGGGTTTAAATTTGAGCTCAGAGTCCTAAGCTCATGTTTATTTTCACTTCAGCTCACAAAAAATTGGTGAATAATCCAGAACTGCTCATCCAGGAAAGGTTCCACAAAGGCCTGCCAAGTTCCAGACAATAGTTCATGGAAAAAAAAGAAGTGCACAGATCTGCTGGCAGGAGATGCCTCTATCCACGCTCAACTTGCACATGTTCCTAGGGTGGTTCTCAAAAATGGAACACCCTTGGGAAGGGAAGCATGAGGGAGTTAATTGAACCACACCTGTGAATGCCACGAATGCCCCTCAGAATTAACGTAAAGGAACACCAAAGAAATTACTGCAGATTACGAAAAAGAGAAAATGGTTGGCAGGAAGGGTTGCCTGCAAGACTGGCAATATCAGAGCAACAAAAGCATTTCACAGGAAAACTCATCAGTTCTGCACCGTAGTGCAGTGTTTGTCATCTCAATAGTAGTAGTATATATTCTGATGCTACAGCCCAGTTTTGAAATTGTACTACAGGCACCAGGATTGTTAAGGTATTACTTTGATACCCCACAATACCAGCCTGCATGCTGTTTGGTGCCTTCCCGTGCAGTCTGGCCTGACTTTCACCCGGGTGAGGATGGTGACTCTATTTGCACCGTCTCCTGAAGTCAGGAGAGGCACAGGAGGCAAGCAGCACTCATTTTCCGCTTTCCTCAAGGGCTATTCTTTCTCCCCAGTAAAACACGAGAGCAGAGCAGAGTTGCTGTACCTGTATGTATTACAAGGATCTCTGGATCTTAGAGAGTTCAAGGACTGGATGGTGCCAAGGTCAAAGTCCCATACTGTAGAAGGATAGAGAGGAGGAGATTCCACTTCCAATGCCTTCCAAATTAAATCCTTAAAGGGTAAGTCTTGGCTTCTCTTCCACCACCCCTGCAACAATGTCCGCTCAGATCTTACACGAAGCAGGCCAGGGAGGAGACCACTGTCCTGACCCACAAGTCCCGCAAATCACACTCACTCTTTGCTCAGAAATGTTAACAGGATTGCCATATTTAGTGTTTTTAGTATTTTATTTTATTTTTGGTGTCAGTAATATGGGAGATTCCAATGGTGTTGCTTTGTCTTCACAATGCTTGTAAGTGTCTCCAACTTCTGGCAAGCAGTGCATCACAGGCCCTTCCTACTTCATGCCAGGGAGACATAAACAGCATCCCTGCACTGGTGTCTGAGTTTTGAGCTTTTCTGCATATTTTTACCATATATTAATGAAAATCAGCACACACCAATTGGTGAACTAATTGCTGTCAGAGCAGATGGGAAGATAGGCCTGAAAAAAATATTTAGCACTTTTTTTATCATGTGAGGGAAATGTAAGAGGGAAAGGATGTATTTTCCATTTCCTGAGGGCTGTAACAAAAGTTAAAGCAAGCTTTTATTATCAGTGGAGTTTAAGGAACAATTATCCAGCTCCAGTGGATGCATACCTTATGACTAGCTCTATCTGATTCCCTCCTCTGTGGTTTAGTTTGCCTCCTGGGCACGTCATGTGCTGGGGGCTCATAGGCTGCCAGTATGTCAGTTCAAGTTGCTCCAGGCACCAGTGTTCAGAGGGCAGTGTTGTGAAGCAATTCAAGATAACCAAAACCAGGAGCAAACTCATAAGGTACTCATGATAAAGAGGTAACATTTGTTTCTGTATTTTGTGCAGTTATCTTAGAGGGATGCTAGCACAGTAAGGCCCTCTGTGGGAAACTATTGCTCAGCGCTAACTTTCCAGTGGCAGCCACCATAAATATTCAAACAGAAATATAAATAGCACAGCACTATAAAAAGTAACAACAGCAACAGAGGTCTGTGTAAGGATCAGACCTCAAAACGTGACACTGTAGAAGAGACGCTGCATAGGAGCTATTCAGGCAGAAGGCTTCGTATTTGGAGAAGGAAGAACAGCTTGCCAATTGTCATTCCAGCAGTCAGCTGCTGGCCAGGGTTTTCAAAGTTGCACTTTATAACCCTACTTTCACAAAGGTCACACTAGCAAACTGGTGGGGCTTAATAGACCAAAGATGCATTTGGCTCTTATTCCAAGGCCCTTTCCCTGTTTTTAATATTGATGACAACAGAACAAACATCTCAATAGCTGCACAGAAAGGTCAATGCACAAATGTGCTATACTCAACATATGAAAGAAGTTTGAAGCCTTTCAAGCCACTTATGTTTTCATGAGAAAGTTGTAGATATCAACAGCAGATGAAAATCCTAACATGGGAGGAATATCCTACCACGCTAATTTGTATTGTTAGAGAGGAAAGTAAATAGCAATGTTAGCTATGCTGAGGATTTTCAAAAGTTGTATTTATTTTGGGTTTCCTTTCAAAAATAATGTTTTAATGAATATGCAGCATGGGTCTGTGGCACTGGTAGTGTGTCCATCACCATGGTACCTGAGCACTCAAGCAAATGATTAACCAGCAGAGCAAACGAAACAGAAGCAGAGAGCCAACAGGCACTGTGACAAGCTCTTCATAGACCCACCAGTACATCTCTATCTGGACCTTTACTCCTTCAGGCTTCCAACTGTCCTATCTTTAGGATAACCAGATCTTTTTTTCCAAACAGTGCTAAGGGACGCAGAGATTTCAGACTGCTTAGAAGGAAGGGTAAAATTAATAAAAAAACCCAAAACACGCATCTTTTCACCAGGAAAACTTTGCTTAAGGACACAGTAAGTAAAAAAAAAAAAATTCATTTGCACAAACTAAACCCAGTTATGAATTGACAAAATTTGTTATGCCTGCAATTACATCAGCCTGGCCACTTTAACATCACTTTTCTAAAGAAGGAAAACAAGCCCTTTCCTCACTTACGGCCAAACTGACCTTTCGGGAGACTGATGCAGACCATACATGAACACTACTGTTAGCATTATCTAATAATAATGAAAAGAATATACACTTCAAATAAGTAGCAAGTTAACAACAACTCTGATGTTGATGTTTGTTTAACATATGTGCATATAACTAAACTACTTCAAGCTTTTTCTGACTTGGGACGCTTAAGCAAAGACCTCTGGGGTTTTAGAAAAAAATATGCTATTGAACATCTACCCTTTGCTGTTCTGTTTTCTGTACAAAATCTCTGAGGAGCACAGGAAAGCAGAGGGCCTTGCATGCAGGCCAACTTTAGAAAGGCTAGTTGTTTTCAGTATTGGGGAATTATGCAGCTATAATACAAACCTCACTGAAGAAGTTTCCTGTTTTCCATCACTAGCCAGGACAATAATACTGCAGTCTAATTAAATTACTATCATGCAGAGCTTTTCCTCTTTACTGTAGCTGCTTCAGACTTACGAAGTAGTTACATCCTCTCTGTTTCAGTTTATCCTTTAGAAGAGGAATAAGTTTTGGGGACAATGCCACAGTACCAGCAATGAAGACTCAAGTGCTCTTTTCCCAATGTAGATAAAATATGTTATGCTACCACTGTGCCTCAGCAGCAGTTTTGAAGCAGCTACGGAGCACTGTACCACCCACCTATATTCAATTGTGAAACTCTGGATTGAAGTTCACTCTAAGCATCAGTCTGATTCTGTCACCTCTCTTGTGTCTAAATTATATCCATCACTGTCATCTCTAAAGATTCAGATCTTCTACACACTTTATCAGGCTTTATAATCAAAGCTAATGGAAGACATGTTTGTTTAGCTGTTGTAAATGGCTTTGAAGATCTTAGTCTCAGCAAGGGTGATGAATTAAGGATGTCAGCTGGGCAAACAGTTTAATTTTGAATGAATTTAGTCAAAATTGATTACTGAAAAACTGATATGAATCTTTCAAGTTCATATTATTTCACATACTTTAGCAGTAAATACTTCACCCCTTCTTGCCATCTGATTTACCAAGCATAAAACTCAAAGAGTCAGCAATGATGCCAGCTTCACAGACATGAGACCAACTTTGGATAATATAAACAAGTGTGAGAAGCCACTTTTCAATTGGAGCAGTGAGTACAGCCCTCAAATGGTTTAGCCCTCAGCTGACTAAATTTCTTCATAACAGCAATTCTGCTAAGCAGCCTAAACATGACAGCCAAAGCATTTAAGACAAAACCCAGAAACCAACAACTGCAAAGAACTATTCCATGACATGGTTATTTATTGGAAGTACTTGTTTTTTACTCTCTTTTGTCCATTTTCAAATGAATTAAAATAATAACTTAGGGGGAAAGAAAATTATCTTAAAATAGTCATACTTTTTTTCCTCTCCCAGGTAATTTGGAGTCAGGATGAATCCAAAATAACAGCATGAGTGTTGAAAATTACAGGGTAAGGTTGGAAACCTCTAGAGGTCATGTAGTCCAACGCTCAAAGCAGTGCCACCTTTGAACAGGTCATTCAGAATTAAAAGGAAAAGAAAATAATTTAAAGCAAAAAGAAACAAAAAATGAAGACTTCCCATATTGCCTTTTTGCACCAGAAGGAAAAATTAAAAAGGAAGAAATGTTTTCCTGAAACATATAGCTCTTCTGTGTTGTTCAGAAGTAAGTATAACCAGTATGGAAAATATCTACAACTGCTTCCTTTGATCGACCTAGTTCCTTTTTTGTCGTGATGCAGGTAATGTTTAGCACAGCGTGTGGCAAACTCCAACTCAGTTGCTAGCACTGCTCTGCCACACTCCAGGCCAGAAAAGGCTGGGAATGCCACACGTTCAGCTCCACTGACAGAGAAAATACTATCATTCATTAGCAGTCCCCTCTACGTTAATTAAGGAATAGACCTGACAGCTGCTGACGAGGGTTCCACCCCATCTTTCAGCTAGGAAAGCAAAGCCTCTAGGGTAGGGGCTGGACTATACAGCAAGAACAGGGTGGGGGAACCAGGGTGGGAGATCTGAGTGAAACCCAGATGACTCATCAGAAAGTAAAATGTTCCTATTTTGGCAAGAGGCTGAAATTGCAGCCCTGGGTTGTGCTGCAGCACAGCAATAAATGACCCTGAGCACTTGGGACAAACTCCTGTACACCTTGATATTCCTAAAAGCAGGGGCTATTTCACATCTCATTAAGCAAAAAGGTTTAAATGACAATTAACACATTAATTAGCAGCATCTTTTTCACAGGTACAAATTCAGCTTGAGTTTTCAACACTTTTAGACAACTGTTTTGTGAGTGAAAACGAAAGAATAGTTTCTTACGACTCAAGGTGACAAGGACTCATATCCAGAACTGGCATAGGAGTGTATTTGTCTACGTACTGAAGGACACTGCAACCAGACGATGGCCTCTCCCATAACTTCTATGCAAGGAGGGCCTCCTTGTACATCTGCAGTCTGCCATTCAAAGCTCAGCCCTTAGCATGGGCAAGATGCCAGGCTGGCCACTTCTTAAGCTGACCATAAAAAGGCCTAACCTACCACTAAGTCACACGGAGGCAAAGCAAAGCCTGGACCTGAACAGGCAGTAGCTCCCATTTCTCAGCCCCAGCTGCTGACCTGTGTGGCCCCCAACATACAAAAATCTCTTTGATTCTATCTATAGAGATATGACCCGTGAGAAAACTCTTCAGTAAACACTAACAAGCAATCATGCTAATTTTTAGAAAAAGAACTAATAATTTCTACCAGAGACCGCTTTAAAGAAGAGTTGGTACACAACTATGGATTTCCTTAAACAGCAGGTATGTTTCTCTCTGAGGTTTTCATTCAATACCATCTTTAATTTCTCTTATCTTTTGAGAGAATGAATTTGCGGGTATACAAGAAGATCTAGAGCACTGGAAATGGAGTGAAATGAAGAAAAAAATTGGAGACTGGAACTTGTAGCTGTTAAGATCAGGGGGATTCTGATATTCACCGAGTCCCTTCCCTGTCAGATGGATGTTGCCAACCCATGAAAAATAGTGACATGCTTTATATATGTCATCTTTCATTTCCCTCAGGTACATACTCCAAGGAATCTGTGTTCTAAACAATGCATAAACAAACAATCATCATATTAATCTTTTACATATTTTGGCACTCAAAGCACAGATAAATCACTGTGCTGTAGCCTTACCTACCATACCACTGACAAAATAAATCCAGGTTCGGGAGGAATACTAGATAACTTTTCCTTTAATTAGTTTTTCAAAGCTGATGGTATTTTTTAGAATATGCTTTATTCCTTTTATTTATCAGCTTGCCTTGTTTCAGATGGGTACTGTCTGACTCTGACTGACCTCTAGATACCCTTGCACTTGCTCTGTGATATCCCCAGAATGTCAATGCTTCAATTCTTCATCTTTCATTTCCCGAACATTTCTTATTGGTCACTTCTGGTACCAGTTGCAGCTGAACTGGAAGTTATCCTCTGATAATCTGTACTGCTTTAATGGTTCCCAGTATCCTGAGGATATTTTCCAAGTGTTATGGTGACACCAGCTGAGATCTTGACAATAGAAAAGTGTTCCATATGCTTATTTCCTAACTTAGTCTCTCGGTTTGTTCAGCTTTCCCAACCCTCTGTCAGCCCTCTGATTTCTGTGGCTTAACTCCTTTTGTTATTGCTATATTCTTTGTTATCACTTTTCAGTATCTTTCTAATAATAAAGCCTTTAAAGAATCTGAGGGCATTCCCACCATGCATCCAAAATCCCTTAACAAATTTCTCCAAACCTCCAAGTCACATTTGTCCAAAAATCTTAGCAAAAATCCCCCCTAAAAGGAACAACAATTGTCACATATTCTTTATATATTTCTCTGTAAAGTAGAGTCTAGGAACTATAGCACATAAACCTTATAAAATGATAAGCATGTTTCATTATTTCATCAAATATTACACATAAAACAAGTGACCAGTTTTAGCATGTCTCCAAAATAACATATGCTTAGAAACGCTTATCCTTGTAGCATCGCTATCCTTTTTTTTTCCCTAAGATAAAATCAGTCTTGCACCAGCATGCCTGAAAAAGCAAAATTCTCATATAATTTCAATCACTCACTCAGTTCACTCATGACTTTTATACAGCTGACTGAACACCTATTATCTCACCTGAAAGAGAAGCTGTGAGTTTGCTCACCTTAGTCACCTGCAGGATCTTTGAAATGCCTCCTCTTCTGTTCCTTCCCGCATCTCCCAGTCCACCCCCGGGTCTACTGAACGTGCAGTCATCAATAAGTTCTGGCTAAGTTATCCTGCGTAACTCTGAAGAAAAAAGGAGAGACTCGCAGATGCTGCAGAAGGTCTTCTTTGCTTTCTTAAAAATTTTGTTTTCTTGGTGGTCTGTCACAGTCAGGTCTCCAGTAGTAAACTGAACAACCTATCCTCCTGGCTCTTCTTTTCTTCTTTTTCTTTTCTGTAAACACATAATCAGTGCTTCAAATCCTTTAGGTATCACAAACTGTATTTCTCTATTGCCCTCTACTGACTGCTACCTAACACCGCCTTCCTGGAGAACCAGCAAGCAACAGATACAGTATGCTTTCCTCCACCGCCCTCCCCTCAAATCAATAATGATACACGATGACCAAAAATCAACACAAATCATTCTATTTTTTTTCCTTTGTTACAAAACACTAGGCAGGATTTACAGCTTGTTGACCAGCCGTGGTAGCTACAAAACACTAAACAACAGAAGCAGGAAGCAGTTAGTAATGTGGGTCTGCTAATGTGGTTTTTTTGGTGAATAAAAGCCAGGAAAAAGTAGAGACGAATGCATTCTGCCTTGAAATGCCAGTGAATTCACCCCACTGATGCCATAAATACTATACCAGGGAGCTGAGGGCTATCTGGTTTTAAGGGTCTGGTCCTGCCAGCACTGGATGCACAGAAATACGGACTTTTGATGGAAGTTCTGCAGACAGGGGCTCGTAGAGAGCCATGAATTGGAGGCCACAGTTTCTTGGTCATTTTCCCATTGTCTCTAGAGTTTTATTTGTTTAGCACATTCAGCACCACATCTAACATGAGAAACACAGTTTCTTCCTCACGAGACAGGTACTGGGACAGGATGTGATATACTGTATATGAATGGCACTGGGAGGTGCTATTTGCACTGCTTTTCAGACAATGATGATCTATAATGCAAAGAGAAACCGGCAAACTAACATAAAAAAGGGAATGGCCCAGCCTTGTTGCAGGAGCAGAAGAAAAAAAATTATAAGCATTTCAGACAGACTGGAAGAGATTGAGGGGGAAAAAAAAAAGGCAGGAATAAGAGGAGTCTAAGAGCAGGGGGGGGGGAGTGAAAGAAATAAAAATGAATCCTTTGTATTGTATTAGTCATTGCTTCATTAGGACAGTACAGCGCTTGTTAACCAAGTCACTCAGGCACTCGTTCTCGCCAAAGAACAAGTTACCCCGAGGTGCTGGTGGGAGTGCTCTGGCCCCACCTGCACCATCCCAGGGGCAGGCAGGAGACTGGTCCCAGCTCCAGACAACAGCCAGTTCCCCAGCACGCTTCCCCTTTGCTGGGCAGAGGCTGGGAGAGAACACAGCGCTGTCTCGCCTGGACGTTCCTCCTCTGCAACCAAGTCCCCTGCGGGGCAAACAGACTGGCGTGGTTAAAAATCGTAAAAACAGGCCCACCTCCCCCAGAAAGTGTTGAAATTATTTTTGCTTACTTGTTAGTAAAAAATACTTTCCTTTTTATTTTTTTCCCCACCGCTATTAATAAATGGGAATATATCATTTGCCAAAAATCTGTTGACTGATGAACACTGGTTGTATTTTAAATAAATGTTATGTGACAACCCTGCTCTTCCACTCAGGAGAGGCCAAGTTCACACAAAAACTATCATCAACAAAGCCAGCAACTTGGCAACAAAAAATGCAATATTGAAAGGTCCATTGAAAAATGTGTTTTTAGTTCAAAAATAAAGTCAGCAGAGGCCCTAATTGTAGCTATTATGAACATTTCATTAACAAGCCCAGATTTATTGACTGCACTGTAAAGCTATTTCCTATTAAAGGAAAGCCCAGAAATTCAATTCTTCCCATGCTTTTCTACTTCTAAAGCCCTCGGCTACTTCATGTTAGAAAATAAGAAATAATTATATTTATTCAAATTCCTTGATAGAATATTGAAGCCTGCTCAGATGAATACCTCTCCTAAATGAACACCATTACCAACAGATCAAAGAAGAAGAATGTCTAGCAAATGAATGGGGCCAAGGGAATTAATAAAACACACATCAAACGTTGAAAAGCTTGAGGGTTGGTTTGGTTTTTTTTTTTCTTCTTTTTAATGGGAGCACATTTGCAGAGTGATAAAGCCAAGTATGTAGTTGCCAAAATTCATGC
>KZ505715.1:204979-281250 GCA_002844005.1 Limosa lapponica baueri
CGCGCAGCCCTCGCCGCCGCCCCAACGGCCGCCGGCGGCGCGAGCCCTAGCGGATCCCCGGCCCGCGCCCTCCTGGGGAACGAAACCTCCGGCCGGGCACGAAGCCTTCGCCAAGGCAGCCCACCCCGGCGGCCGCGGCCCGTCCGAGCCCGGAACCGTGGTGCTGCGGCGGCGGGTGCCCGCCGAGCCTCGGCGAAACGCTGCACAGACACACACACCCCCACAGACACACACACACCCCCCCTTCCCCTCCCCGCCCCCGGCCGCCGGACCTGGGCTGGCGGCGGCTTCCGGCGGGGGGGGGGGGGGGGGCGGAGGGAGAAGCCGGGGGCGGGAGGCGAAGCGGAGAGGGGCGGTGGGGAGGGAGAGAGTTAGTGACGCACGTGGGTGGCCCCGCCCCCTGTCCTCGCGCCTGCGGTGGCGCGGCGTGGCCGGGGGTGACGTGACGTGACGCGACGCGACGCTGTGCCTTTCTCCCGCGCAGGTGGACGCTCCGGAACTCCCGAGGCGAGTGAGGGGGACCCGGCGGCGGACGGTGGTGCCGGGGCCACTGCGGGAGGTGGAGGAGGAGGAGGAGGAGGAGGAGAGGAGGGGCTCCCGGCGGGCCCCTACGGTGGGAGAGCAGCGCGAAGGGGCTGCCTGGGCGGCGGAGGGGCAGAATGAGGGACCCTAGAACGCAGGCTTTCCCCTTTCCTCCATTTTCCCCAGTGCCAGGCTGGGCTTGGGGGCTGCTGGCAGCAATGGCGAACTTGCTAGGCAGCAGGGTCCAGGTGTTTCTGCAGGGGTTTAGAGGTGCTGGAGTCCAGCTCCGGCAGCAGGAGGTAATAAGGCAGGTGCGGGAGCACGCCCCTTACTATTAGGTGTGAAATTTACCTCAAAGCATTTCTTCATCCCAGGCTGAGATGCTGCCATCTTCTTGTACTTAAAATGGGCAAAGAGCTTTGTAACAGAGCTTTGGTGTCCCTGATCTGGCAAAAGAGTGCACCTGCATGGAGCTCCTTGCAGAATTGTGAGCCTCCATCGTTAAAGATTTTTAGTATGGAATTACATTTTTTCAGGAAAATATACAGTTATGTATTGTGTAAACTTAGGCTGTCCATAAACTTAGCGTGAATTGTGCTCAGCTGAGCACATACTGGTGCTCAGCTTCCTCTCATGTTCTAGTAGTATCTGAAAGATAAAATAAAAACATACGTACCTAGATAATGTTAAAATAGAAACATGCTATTTTGATGTATGCCTATAAAACATAATTATTTCATTTAAGTTTTGTTCTTTTACCTTTGTTAATCTGTAGATAAGGGATGTGGATTAGAAAGGATATGTCCTTACTGCTTCCAGTTCCTGGTTCCTGATAGCTACCGAGTGCGTCTCAAACCAAAGATGAAACTGACTCCACAGATAGAGAAAGTTCTTAAACGAGAGGCAAAGAACCATAAACTTAATATGAAACAGACAAAGCTTTTGAAAAAGTACAGGGAATCAAGAAGTGTTCTGGTAAGGATATTTACTTGGAACTGCCAAATACCTGATATTTCCTTGAAACCTTTCAGTGGCAGAAAAATGAAGGTATGGAAATCTTCTCTTAGATGAAGAGCTCACACCTACACATTTCTTTTTTCATGAGTGTATAACTCATCCTTTCTTTCAGGATAATTTCTATTCACAGTCAAAATTTTTAAAATCTACCCTCCACAATAGAGAGATCATGAACACGATGACAAGAACAGTAAATTGCCCCTCCCCCAAAAAACCCCAACCCCACATGTCAGAGAAGCTACATAGACAGTTCTGCCCTCCCTGTGATCTCTTTAACATCAGTCCGTGTAGACTCTGCAGATGTCTGAGATCTTGCTGAAAATTAAGTCATTTCTTCCTGCCAGGAAGTTCTGGCATTTCCACTGTCAGCTACTGTATCATTTGCATGGCTTTGCAAAAAATGGCAGGAGTGGCAGATTTTTGCCTGTTCCTATTTTCCTATGAATGTGGCAGAACTAGGACCTGGCAACTCTACTAGATGCAGAGCCTTAATACAGCTGTGTAGATCCTAAAGTCCATTAGAATCCGTAGAAATCCTTTGCTAAGAATACCCCAAAACATACCTAAAAAGAAAAACATGCTATTGCCTGAAGTCTGGCTGGTTCTACCAGTATGTGTAGCTTGACATTTACTGCTTTTGTTTCAGCTCTAAATAAGGGCTTGAGTGATTGACAGATTGTCAGATTTTTCAGTTTTATCAGTTGTATAAAAATATATTTGCTCAGTTTAACAAGCTTTACTTCATTTATTTTAGTAGACTCTTACGGCTGCATCAGATTAATGTTACCTTCTATACAAATTTTTTACATTTGTCTGAATATTACAGTTTCTAGGAAGTCTTTCAAAACTAAACCACATAGGTAATTTAAACAAGTTAATGTTGCTGTTGAGGCTTCAGTTCTTTTTTCTAAAATTACTCAGGTATGTAAGATTTAATTACTATTTTTTATACTACTTACTATTATTTGAGGAATAATAGTATACATTTAACCTAGTGTTGCCAAGGCGTGCACTACTATTAAAACAGGTTAAGTGAATGGATGTTTTAATACATGAGACAGCACCCTATTGTGCCCAGCTGTTGCTGGCACACTTGCACTTTCTCAGATGAGAGTCTGCTGGTTTGGGGAGTAAAATTTTTGAAACAAAAAATTATTAAAGAGTCAGTAACACAAAATTAAACTGAATAGATATCACTGAGGTTCTGGCACTCTGGAAAGGCACCTTTCCTTTTACTCTCTCCAAATTGTAGATCATAGTTGGGCAGCAGAAAGGGCATCTGAAAAGGGCATCTGCGCTATTTTTCTGGGATCACAAATGTTTAGTGTACAATAAGAACTGCCTCTTTAAACAACTGATGAACAGTGTCCTACGGAATTGTGATGGGTTCTTAGAGTTATTCTGTAGCTGGAGAAGTTTGTAGGACATGCTGTGCATTCAAATGAGTAGTTTAAAATTCAGTTTTAAATAGGTCCAGTTTAAACTCTGGGTAATAGTCTAATCTTAGGAAATAATTACAGTTTGCTTCACCTGTGTTCTGCTCAATCTGTTTGCATTTGTGTTGTGGATTATGATTTAAGTATTTCTGGTTTTAAGTATTTAAAGTAATGTCAGCAACTGACAGCTTTCAAAATTAGCAATGTAGATCCCTGTAATCTAATACCCGAGACTTGCAAAAATGAAAAATTGAGTGTGGTTGAAAATTAAACCAAGCAACAATGTGACAGGTTGTGCCTCTGATACCTTTCTTAGCAAGTAGAACTTGGTTTGAGAATGCTTCTGCCATGAAAAGGCATATAGCATAGGAACTATTTCAGGGCTTTTAAAATTTTTGGAGTTAACTGCATATGCAGTTCAGGGAATGGAAAGTAGCTGTGCAGTGCTTAATCCATTAATTCCTGCATTATAAGGTGTTCACCTCCATTTATATTCCATGGAGTGCTAATTTGGTATGTGATGCTGGTTGTGGGTTTTTTTCGCCATCTGAATTTCATTTATAAGAACTAAAAATACATCAATACCTCAGCTATATAAATTAATGATCTTTCTCTCTTGCAGTTTGTTAGGCTGACAAAATAACGCCTAGAGACAGTCAAAACACTTAACTGAAAATGTTTCATTTCGGCATTCCTAAATGTAATTCTTTCTTAGCAATCTGAATTTAGGTAAATTTACACAGTTTGAAATGAAGAGTGATTCGGTATAGATGTTTTCCAAACTGCTTAGACATTTTTGTGACATTCTTTTCAGTATGTTTTTTTCAACCAGGAACATCACATGACTGTGTTTTTTCAGTCAGTTTAACTGTGTGCCTCAAAAAGTTGTCTGGCTGCATTACTGTCACACATCTTAGTAAGAGTGGTTGCCATGGCAGTCAGGGATATTAGGAATATCTGACAGTCTCTATGACTGTCTGACATTATCTGTTCTGATGCACCTCTGCAACATCCTCTGCTGCTGGAAGTTCCCTGTAGCCTAGAAATACAGATAGAAGAGAAAGTGCCCTTTCTTTAGAATGTCCTGCGTATTGTAGTAGGTATTTCTGCACTAATGGAAAGTCTCTTCTTTGTTCACTAAGACTTGCTGTTATTAGTTATGGATGGCTATTTTTGAGAGTTTGATAATACAAGTATATTATCTCAAGACTCCCTGGAAAGTGTATAATATAACTTCATTGGGGTTAGAATATGCTGATGAATTTAGATCACACTTATTTTCATGTATTTTAGCAAAATATGAGTACCTCTAGTATATACTCAAGATACCTATATGTCCAGTTCAGGTGCTGTTTCATCTTTTCGTTTTGGCAGGGTTGTTTTCCGTATCTCACTGTACAACGTTAAATTCAGAGTTACGGATCTCCTGAAAACAGTTGCTAGGGAATTGGAGTAATTTCTAGATAAACCCACAGGATGTGTTTGGCTTAAGAAGCCTGAATGAAGATACTAGGTGCAAAGTATATGTTGCTTTTTAATATCTTATGTTTCACTTAAGCAAATATCTAATTTGCATCATGATTAATTTGCATCATGAATTTGGAGAATTGTTTGGATAATTCTTACAATGGCTTTATAGAGGTAAAAAGACTGAAAGAATGGTTGATACTTCCTTTCTTCTCTCCACAGCTGGTTACTTGCAACTCATGCAACAAAACAACAAGACATTATGGTAAAAGCAGGGATTTTCTAACTACCAAGACACACAATTCTGGCACCCCGAGCATTAAATCCAGCCTGAGAACACCAGATGTGAAAATACAGTCTGCAAACAAAGTGACACCTGCGAGCTGCAGTAGTTTGGGATCTAAAGGGAACACTCCCTCATCGCTTCTCAGGTATCTGTTTCTCTCCTGATTAAAGAGTGGAGTATATTACGTCCTGTTAGGAAAGGGTGTCATGTACTGACTTCAGACCAGTCACTTAAAAAACTTTAAATTGATAACTAAGTATTTTTCTTAGTGGTCTGACTGAGGATATCAATTTTAACTTTCCAACCTTTAAAATCAAAGATTCTGATGAAAAATGACTATGTACAAAAAATGCCCAGTTGTGGTTTTGCATTAATGTGAAATATCTAGCTTAAAATTTGCATAACAAAGTTATACTTCTGACCACTTTCACACAAAAAAACATTATTTACATTCAAAATTTTTCACTTAAATTATATATATGCACTTCCATAGTTACTTCATATTAATTCTGATTCCTCACCTTTATCACATTTGAGTCTTTTGTTTTTCAGAACATGTGCATCTGGACAGGCGACAACCAGCTCTGCTTCCAAGACTCCCAGAAACTCCAAATTTCACTTCTCTAAGCTAAAACGGATGCTTAACCTAGAAGAAAAAGAGAAAAGCCAGAAGGCAGATTTGAAAACCTTCTTGACTTTGCTTTAGTTATTCATAGTTTCAAAGTAATAAAGATTACGGCAATAAGTATTGTTCCAGCTTTAGTAAATCAACAAAGTGATTTCTTTAAAACTTAAGCTAACAGCACGTACCCTGTGTTAAGCATAGACCATATTTTTTAGAAGCGAGCTCTGTTTCTAAGGGGACTGATTGCCTGCAAGAGGCAGATGATAAAATAGCCAGTCTGATATGCTTGGGAATCTTGAACACGTTTTGCAGTCTCTAGTGGTCCAGGAATTAAAGGCCAGGATGTGTCCTTTGAGGAGGCTGACAATACTGGATCCATCGGTGGGTCCAGCAGGACCAACAGGTAGGTTGGCAGACCTGAAAGCAATTTGGCTTTCCTCCACCTCACTCTTACCACTGCGTTTAAGATAATGCATCACAATCGAATTTGAAAGATCTCATCCCTGCTTTGCACGTTTGAGTAAAACAGACACTTTCACAGGCACTTTCTCCAGGCGTGTCTTTTTCAAGGATTTAAGTAGTGTCCTGTAATGTCGCTATCTTTTGATGCCTGTGGTAATTTAAGCACAGCCTTTAACATGGCTATACAAAGGTTCCAGAATCACTTGCTCTTTAAGACAGCACTCTGTATATACAAAGAGAGATCAAGCCGTGTATCACCAGATTAAGTTTCTTCATTTTAAGAACGTCGTCTGTGATTTGGACTGCAGACCATACTGGTGCCAGGATAACGCCGAACTTTGTAAAACCGCATGCTAATGCGGCATGCTCGCAGTACTGACAGACACCTCCACGCTAGACTGCTGTCAGCACCCTGATTTCTTACTGCTGTGAGAGAGAGTGGCACAGCCGTAAAGAATACTGGATGCTTCCTTTCCAATTGCTCTGGTGCTACCAAAATGGGTGATTTTTGTCTCATTTAGAAATGACTAAAGAGAGAACCTCTTTCTTAATTATTTCGGTTTTAACAGGCCTCAGAGTTGCTTCCTTCCTGGACTTCAATCTGGAAAACTAGGTTTGCCCTGGACAGTAGTGAATTCGTTGTGCCAAAGTGTTTTGATGGGAATAGATGATTGTCAAGGTCAAAGTGGTCTCCACGGTCAGATTTTACATTTTCAATTGGCACAGACGTGAGAAAGGACAGTAGAAAGTCACTGTTCAGAGCTGAGTTTATAGCCTGCCCTGTGTACAGTCTGCAAATTGTGCTTCAGATTTTCCATCTGAAAAGAGAATCGGTCAGTCAAAAACATCTAAATTCTTCGATTTAAAGGTCTGTATTTTCCTATTTTTTTGTATTCTAATGAATGACTTCCTTTAAGTGTATTCAGACTGAATGAACACTGCTTAAGAAATAGGACCAGTGAATAAGTTGGCAGACGTGAAAGCAATTCAGGGCAGGGGAGAATAGTTTGTTGCAAATTCTACTTACGGTCTCAAAGATCAGCATGTACCCTTTTTATGTCTCCTGTACACTTGTACAGTAACTTTGAAAGGTTTGCTGCTGTTTGTTTCTTACGTACATGGAGGATCAAATTAACTGTCATTCTTCGATCAAAATACGGAACTTGGGAGTTGCGTCTTTTCCACTGTAGAACTTGGCATTAATTCACCTGTTGTTGCTGTATTTATGGTCCAGTCCTCTGGAAGAATACTTCAATCTTGTTGATGGAAAATGTGCCTTATACAAAAGTATTTGAAAAACAAGTTTTGCAATAAATTTTTCTATTGAAAGTACACACATTAGGTACTCTACTGCTGTGCTTCCTGCGAGGCTTACGTGAAACCATTGTGGGCATCTGCCATGTTTTAAGGTGCACCACTATTAATACGTTAGATCAGGAGTATGCTTTTGCAGCAGATCTTCTAATTGTCCCTGTTTACTGTGCTTTTTACGCAATACTGAGTGGTCTCAGTACGAGTCACATTCCTTTTGGATAAAACTACAGCTAATGGATGAAAGACGTGATCTGGGGCACAGCCATTGTGATGGGAAGGCTAATGGGCAATCTATCCCCAGGATCACAGGAGAGCTGCTCTGAAGTACGTGTCTCCAAAAAGTGTATTGTGGATGGCAGGCACTGAGCTTTCAGGAATTCTGCACTCCAGCTGTACTGCTAGTGCAGTGTGCTATTTGGTAGCCTAGACGGTCTTGTCATGCTCCAAAACACATGTTTTTCTTTGTAATTGCCAGAGTTGTCAGACTTGTCCAGGTGTGGTGTTGTAAGGGATCACTATTGCAAGCTGTCACTTTACCATGGAAAGAAAGGAAAAGAAAGTCATTCAGTATGTGCCATTCCTTGTTTTACAAGTGTGCTTCAAAATGCTGGGCAGAAATAGTGTTGGTACGTTTTATCAGAAGTGCTTTTATGTTATTCCTAAGCCTCTAGTACAGTCTTTTTCTGTTACTGGACTGTCACAGAATCAGTGTATTGAAAAACAGAGAGAGAGAGAGAGAGACACATACATCTCTCTGTATATACATCTCTCTATATATGATGCATATAGGTATGTGCATACATAGACACACATCAGATGTGTATATATACGTACACACAGCAGATGCACTCTTCCCTTCAGAATATATTACATTCCTGTACTCGGTGAAACGCTGAGGTTTAATCATTGGCTGCCTCCCCGCCAAACCTCTGCCGTGCAGCGCGACTGGCTTGTGTTTGAAGAGCTGGAAAAACAACTCCAGAGAGAGGAAACAGCTTCACTGCTTTCAGCGAGGCCAGAATTTCACTCAGACTTGTGAAGCAAGACCAAGAAGATTCTCCGTTAAGCATCCACCACTGCCTACAGGTACTTAATAACAGACTGAGAGTTATTTCCCAGCTCATACAAATTCTACTTACGCAATGGTATGTATATCATTGACAGTAATAGCATCATACCATATATTGAAAATGTTACAAAATGTGGCTTAATGCAACCAATGCAACTAAAGCGTATTTTATTTTGAAACATTGGTTTGAGCCATTATCCCATTTTTGAGTATTGGGGACCTCAAGCTGGCATATTACAACTGGTTCCCTCGCACCAAGCCCCCCCCCCGAAGAAACACAAATTTCAGCCAGACTAGATGGTATATGAGCAATGTTTCTTTTTAAGAAATTTACAGTTCTAGAAGTATGACCTCAGACTTTTTGATGCCTTACTGAAAACTGTCACTTTATCATACAAAATACAGAGTACTAAACTTCAAAATTAGTAACAATCATTTCCTTAGCATCACTATGAGATTTTGGTTGACTGCTAAGTATAGAGGTTGAATAGGCAAGCAATAAACAATGATTTCAAAGATGTTTTTACAACAATGTTTTATTCTATTAAATATGAAAGAGCATACATACAGGTGTTATTCTGAGGACATAAATTACACAAGGATTACACGTTCTGTCAGAAAAGCACAATAATGAAACATCTTTACATTTCAAACTTTTTTTGTTAGCTTTTAACAAATGAGTCTATTTCTGTTGCAAACAAGTAATGAGTGCTATTGAACTTTTGCAAATTCCCACAAAAACATCATGCTTAGTAGGATACTTTAAATATTGTAAAGATGAAATCAGAAATAGATTTCTAAATAACAAGATGGAAGAGATTTACTACTTAATCAAGATAAATGACACATTGAAATAGGAGCTGAGACAAAATTGTTCATTCATTAAAAAAAAATTCCACATCAGACACTATATTTGAATCTGCTTTCTTTACTTGCAGGGATAGTCACTGTGATTATATGCACGAGTAATGAGCAGAACTGGCCCTAAATATTTATAAGTGTAACCATCAAATTTTAGACGTCCTGGTTTTCTAGTTCACTAATTTTTCCACTGAAAAACACCCACACCCATGAATCTATTTGCTTACGGTTCAAAAGCCCGAAACCCAGCTCTTCTGTAGAGGACCTATGTATGATTTCCATGTCTTCCATGGTCATCTGTGCAGGGGGCTCCTGCATCCTACGTACGTATTTTGGGTCATCACTGAAGTACCAGACTGAGTTACCGCTGACTTGTGGGAGCAGTATTAGTCTGTGCAAGTCCTAACACATGGTCTTCCTAAACTTCAGGTAAACAGGAATGTAATTTTATCATAATGAACGCTCTCAGTTCAACATTCTACTACTCAGATAAAATACATAATAAGCATGTAGTTTGGGTTGTGTTGCTAGCGATTAACTGAGGTGTTTTAATATATTAATACAAACATTAATGGAGTGAAACAGGCTAATATTAATGCAGGCTGTGGTTTAATTTTCAAAAGGAGTAATGAAACACAATTTCTAAGAATGGTAATTTTTGTAACTAAAGACTACACATTTATTTTTAAAACCACAGAAGTGGGGTAATATTCCTGATATCTTTCAAAACATTCGGCAAAAACACAGCTTAAGCCTGCAAACGCTAGAATATACAAGCAGTCCCAGTGACCTCCAACGTAAGCGTTCTCGTGTGGCAAAGAGCTGCAGGATTGTCTTTGCTTTCTTCCGAGAATGCTCAATGAAAGTGCAATATAGTGAAGCAAATAATCTAATTATTATGCTTTTATTATTTGATGAAAAATGTTCAGATATCTTATAATTGTGCCTTTTGTAGGGTGGGCATTCTGGTTTGAGGAGAGTCAGACCATGTTAGAAGAGACGGGCAGGGTACGCCCACACATTTTCTTTCCCAGGGTGGTAACGCCCTAAAGCAGGTCTACTGTATAATCCCGTCTACAGCTAAAACATTGTGCTGCCCAGTTTCACGCTGCTATTGCTGTTTTGACAGAAGTTGACATTTGTTTTGCTTTTCATTTCCACGCAGGCATGTTCTCCCTTTCAGCTCCTGGGCACCCTTCCTTTCCCCACCCAGCCTCTTTTCTTCCTGAGATGTCAGAAGTACGTACATTAAGCTTTGGAACCTGAGAACTTGGAGGTATTTTTTTGATACTACAGGGCTGCATTTGTATCGTACCATGTTATTTCCTGCTATACTATTACAGTTACAATTCAAATCTTCTAACTAGTTGATACCTGATGCCTTTCCCATACAAATAAAAGAACACATACCATTCAGCCACTAAAATACGACAATTGCAAGAAGAGTGATGTTTACCTTCTGCAAGTCCTATTTTCTAAACAAATGTTGAGTGATCATTTCCAAAATCCCAGCTATGAAATATTCCTTGAAGTAAACAATTTCACAGTAAAATAAAGAAAAATATATCCAGAAAATAGCACTCTCTCAAAATTAAAACTTATATACATCAAGAATAAGTTGAGATTTTTCCTCATTCTTTTATCAGTTCTACATTATCTGTAGATAAGCAACATTATCACGAAGAGTCACGTATAGGAAAAAGAAGTCTAGTGAAGTAAGTGTCCCGTCTTTTTCAATACCCTTGAGAGATCAAGGAAATTCAGCATTCGACTGTAGTATTATAATTAATGTTAGTTACGGTAGCAAAAGACGGTTTAAGCTTAATTCCCTATGGCTTTGAGTATCCAAGACTTAGATCCTTCAATGCACTCTAAACAAGGCATGCTGCTGCACTTACAATCGCCTCTGGGTACAAATTAAGTTTTCCATGGATGAGATTCAACTGTGATCTCACTATTTATCCTTCTTGTTCTTTGATTCGTTTTATAATTCTTAATAGGTTAAGCTGTTTTAGTATCACAAATTTGGTGCTATCCTTTAGCAAGACTGAGCTTTAACTGCCACTGTAATGCACATACATGTATATATGAATTTATGAGCTGAATTTAACATACTAGAACAGAAATATTTAAAACACTAAAAATTTTATCTGAAGACTCATTTTCTTATTAAGAATCTATTCTAAAAAGATGTCAATGACTGCTATTTAATTTTGCATATTAGACTTAAACTAAAGAAACACTCCTCTGGATTCATTACAGTTAGCTCTTTGTTCCTATGGAGTGGAAAATTGCCACTTAAAACTTTGGACAGTTAGTGAGCTCTGCTGAACTATTTTCAGCATTTCTGTCAGAACTATTTTCAGCATTTCTGTCTCTCAGAATTTTTGATAAAATTAGAATTCCACATTGCGTGCTATGGAATGCTATGTCAACAGCTGAATTTTTATCTTTTGAGTTTTTTCCCCTACTTAACTGAGGTCTAATTCATGGCAACTTCCATGAGTAAAGATAATTGGACTGAGGTGCTTATGTCCAAGGGTATCTACTTTAAAGAGAAAGATTATTCTCCATTCACATCTAACAACTATTCCAGCGATTAGCCTTGTAGAAGTCAATAACAAGTGACAGATCACTATCTTCAACAATTTCACTCCAGGACTATTTTGAATTGTTGTGGTTTTTGAAAAGGAAGAATAGATTTTTTTAAAAAAATATGCTTTTATGTGAGGAGTGTTAAACTTGTAAACTGTGAACTTAACTGATGCAAAGCAATGCCTGAAAAGTGCAAACCCATGAACAAAATGCTGTCTTTAAATACTCCAATGATATATCCAACTCAAAACACTTGCAGCCCAGGTTGTTAAGGTCATCTAAATCCCAAAGGTACAGACAGGCATTTTTAAAATCTCTGCTAGACTTACTTGCCTAATTCCTATTGACTGAAAAGCCTAAACTTTCTGGCAATCTGCTAGATGCCTGTCTGTATCTTTAAGTGAACTTAAAAGCTGGTGTATAGTATGGTAACAAAGAACTTTCACAAATTCAGCTACCTGTAGACAAGTACCACACTTGTACCATGTAAAGGACTTTTTCTTTTAAAAAAACCCAGAGACTTGGCAATCATTTTCCACAGTTTCACTTATACACAGGCCTGACCTGTCTCCTCCTATTCTGTGAGAAAAGACAATCAAGATCTAGTAATGTTTGCTGGAACGGGTGGAGGTGGGGGCTAGAAACCCACGCTGGCCTTCGGGGTTTCTCAGTGGAAGATGTACAGCACAGCTGTATCACCGTGTTGCTGCTTGGATGGATGGTACATAGCACTGTCAAATTTTAATAATGGACATTTAACAACTGGGACAGTTTAGAGAATGACCTTTGAATTTAATTAAAGCTGTGAAATGGCTTCACATTTCTGGGATTAACCTTTTTAGATGGAGACACACGTTCCAGAAAGGGATTAGAGTACATATGAATGGTCTCTCAATTTAGAAACTAAGCAGCTGTAAAACGTAAGTTACAATTTTGAAACATAATTAAACTGGTCGGTTGTATAGTTTCTTACGCTGAATTTTAAATGATACTAAAATATTGCAATATTTTGAGTCATTTAGGTATCTGCTCAGTGTAACATGATTTCTGTTTTCCAATACAAAATTGGTTGCTAACATTTACTTCAAAAAAACCTACCTGACTTGTTTTGGGAGTGGGTAATTTAAATATAATGGACAGTAAGATCACTTTTAACTTTGCATTAAATTGCATCAACCTTCTTACAAACATAAGCTTGAGATTTCCACATTTCACTCCCTCACTAGTAACTGACATGTCTTGAGTTAGAAGTATGCGCTGATTATATGTTGACTTACATTAAATAGAGGGTACATAAGAAAAACCTTAGCATGTTTTTTTATAGGGCACCCAACTAAAATCTTTACAAAAGATAAGATAATTATCCATTCTTCAATGTAATAGACACAGATGCCACTTTTATAAATGTACCCTTATGTTCACTTGCCAATAAAATAGTAAACAAATCAACTTTTTAAACCATTTTTTATAAATTATTAGAGTATTTTTACTGACACTCTCCAACAATATACAAAAATAATACTACAAGAGTACCAATCAGTCTGACCTACCCCTCATTTCACAGAAAAGTAGAGGTTATGGAAGGATGTTCTTGTAATCAATCGTCACTGTAGATGTCTCCTGCAAACGGTAGGTGTACATGGCTGCCTGTGACGTTGGGAAGTCGAGAGAGATCTGGCAGGTTCTGGATGCGTGACCTGAGTTCTTTCCGTACTTGAGACACTCTGGCTAGCTTGCGTTTGTACTCCTGTAACACAGAAGAATTCAACATGAGACTCTTTTGCTAATACCATCCCTACCACTTGACATTTTCTAAAGGAAGTGAGTTAGATGAGTAAACATCCTTTAATAGGTGAGAACCCAGAGAACTGAATATTCTGGTGGCAGAGGCATCAGCTGTAGCATTTTCTCAGCATCTGACTTCAGAAGCATAGCCATGGGATTTTTTTACTTTGAATGTTAAGTACATAAACGCTAAACAAGGAAGACAATCCCAGTTAACACAAATACATGCTTCTCTCCATGTGACTAGTAGAATGGGATTATTCTTAGAAACTGTATTAAGCGTCATGGATACGTGTACTCTACTATCACTCACTGAGCACAGGAGGATAAAATTACTGCTGTCAAAGAAGTTACTTTCAGCTCATACTGAAGAAAGAATAAAAAACAACCAAATACCACCTAACCAGGCATGTTGATCAGCCCCACCAAGCTGACCAATCGTATTTTGTATTAATTTTTATAATAAAAAACATATTGTATCAGTACATTTATGGATCTAACCCTGAGTTTTCAGAAGCTTTTTGAATTGGGGACTAAGAATTTCCCATTGTGTTGGAATACAGGTCAAGCCACTCATAATTCATATATTTAATGATTATGAGGCACTTTTCACATGAAACAACATTATACAAGAAAAAGTATTTAACACTGTAAACCAGTCCGCTAGAATACTGTTAGTGCTCCCCTATTAAGGACATGAGATATAATGGAGAAGAACGCCAGCTTGTATAAAATTAAAACAGTTATTCCAAAATGTAGGAAGATTAGGGCACAATTTACAAGAATATTTACATTTCAAAAACTTGGAAACACATTTCTTTGGAGAGCAGAAGAGACTAAGCATTAGCAGGCAAAGGTTCACTTCATAAAAATATACTGTAATTCACAATACATCAAATGCAGATGCTTTCTACTGCAGCTGCAGGTTTTGCTGCAGCCCTGCAATGGCTGGAAATAACAAGAAATAGTTAACCTACAACATGGACAACCAAGATCTCATGATTATAACCACTTCTAAATAATAGTGGGGAAAAAACAATCTACATCATCCTGTGAAAGTGCCAAACATAAACACTTGAAAGTTCCAGTAAGTATAAAACCACTATGCAAATGTCCATAAAACATGACAATCATACTATTTATAAGGGCTAAACATAATTTTAAACTTTTTCTATATTTTTAATAGCATGGAGTAAAAATGAAGGCCAATGCAAAGACCTTTTGGTAGTGGGACCCAATACAGTAGTACAAATGTTAAATACCTGGGGCATGATCAAGATTATTGGATAAGGTCCAACACACGTAAAAACAAAGTTTGTGACTATTAGCAGCAGCGTGGCCTTTTACCAAGGGCAGTGAGAGAACCACAAGAAATCTTAAATTCTTCATGAGAAGGTAATGCATAACTAAGAATAGTAATAACTAAATCTTTACATAGAAAGAGAGAGAAAAGCATCCCTGAACTAGGAACATCGATACCTTGATATCATTTATATTTAAAAATTAAATATTACATACAGTTCAGAGTCTTACAAGATACTAAACACAGTGGCAATATTACCGATGTCTAGTCAGCAGAGCTGTAAACATTGTTAATGGTACACAGGGCAAAGTACCATTCCTTGTATGATACAGATGACCCAAAAATCTTAGAACTACCAGTCCTTTGGTCCTAGAAAAACCATCACTTGCTCACACTTGCCCAAAACATTCTCTCTGGTGCAAGTGATCTCAAGACGTGGCTGTGGAAATGAAGGGCTGTATCCTGATACTGTATCCTTACAGTAATGCCCAAAGGTCATAAATACTTGAGTGTTTCATATCTAATATTACAGCAGTATCCTGAGGCCTCAGTGAGCTGATTCTGTGCAAGAGTTGTAGCCCTTTGCCAGCATGTAAAAAGACAATAACAGAATACTTCTTGCCCTTTTCAGTATTTATTTTAGCCCAGATTGCAGAGATATACTCCCAACTACTATTTTAGGGAATAGATTTTCATGTCAGAGGAAAAGATGGGTTTCATTGTTTAGTAAAACAATTTAGCAATATACATAACACTTGATAACCAGACTCACTATCTTCAGAAGCAGGATGGCTGGGGATTGTGCACTGGGCAATGAGGGCTTTGAGCAAGCTTGAAGCTAGGAGACCTGGCCTCCGTTGTGAAAGATGTACTGCTGAACAGAGCAGGATGAGCACAACTGTAAGCAGAACCAAAACACTAAAAAAGCCCAAATCTGTTAAAAAAGATGAACTCTAAAATCATTCCAGCAGATAATTCTTGTAAATGGTGTTTGTATCAGCCAAATCCTGACCAAGCTCATTCTCTGTCAATGAAGAACATGAAGCAGCAAATCAGCATCCTTTCAATGTGTGATGCAAGGCAAATACGCACAGATCACACTTAGCAGCTATATTCTCTCACGACTTCACTCCAAAACCTGAAATGTGCTTTAAATTAGACTGCCAGTTGCTTGACTCCATTAAAATTCCCTTTAGCTGATAATAAATCATTTCCATCGTAACATCACATTTCTGACATCCAGCATTTTCCATATACATTTTTCCTGGGACTTGCTGACTAGTGAATATCAGCTTGATCAATATTACTGACAGTAGGTTCCTTTTCCTCACTAAGGAAAATGTTCTCATAAATTCGGTCTCCCATATAATACAATCGTCTTCTTCTCGCCAACACCTTTAGCACAATGCACACTCTCACGGAGTCAAAATTCGTTCCTTGTACCTTCTTAGAAATAGAGACCTCTGAGAAGGTTTGCTCAAGGTTTTTACTATAGAGTAGATAAAAAATTACATAAAGTTTTATAGTTCATTATATTATTGATGCAGTATAAGCTACAACATGCAATTTTAATACAATTTTGGTAATCCAAAGCCTATGAGATCTGCAACTACAGATTAGATGTCCATGATTATCCTCCCCCACAAGGAGAAATATTATTCACCTGATCCAGAGCACCTCATTTTCCATGACACTCTCAAAGCCATTCTAGAAATCACTAGAAATGTCTAGTTTTCATGACTGGTATGCAAGTTCAACAGAGGGCTGATTTTCAAGTCAGTGACTTAGCAGTTTTGAGGTACTTTCCAAAGGTCTGCTTTTCACAGTTTGATTCTATTTAAAATCACTGGTCGCTTCTGAAAGGGTTTGCTTATATATTTTTAAGGCCGCTAATATAGTCCTGGCATTACCTAAGTAGTCCTGGACTGCTGGAATACAAGTATCAAATACTCACTATCAACGATACTCGTTACACGTAGAGCCTTTATTATTTTATCATAATAGCATGCACATGTTCCTACAACATTTTTCCTCAGTGTGTATGTTGAGAGTGTGACTTAATTAAAGCAGAGAGGTGGGAATGGGGATATCTAGGTGTCATTTCGGATATTGTTGCTGTATACTATACAACCAAGTAACAATTTATCCATATTGTTGACACTTCTAACTGCAGAAATCCTCATGGAGAATTTCTATTTCATTTTCATTATGTTGATTTAAGATATACTTCAAATTACCCCTGGGTAAACGAGGCAAGATTCAAGCTATTTACTTCAAACAGTCAAGGACAGGCAAAAGTATGATGTTTTCTTTTGCTACACTGAGCATAATTTGCATTGCTTGCTACCTATGGAGAATCTTACTCTTGGGATATATATGCAACCTGATATATGGAATTAAAGTATCTCCAATTTTTTCAGCAGTCTAAGATAACAGTACTTTCAAGTAATAATTTTTTGTACTTCCAGTCATAAAAGTAGGTTTATGAGATAATTAGAAGAACTTATTTTGCTCATTAGAATCCCACTGATTACTACGATTTCCATTACTTGACAGTGTAGAATATGGCTACTTTGTGAAAGCAATGCTAACGACACATGGATTCTGCACCTAGATTGACAGTAATTCTTTATCAAATAAGCACCAGACAAAAAAGCCAAACAATTTTTGATGAGACACTATAACCATCATGAATAACAAAAATGTGGGCAGGCCAAACTGGCTGTGCACTGCAGAGAACATCTTCCCTTCCAACCGAAATAGATCTTAACGTAGAGTTTCTGCAATTACTGTAGAGATGTGCAACAGCTAAAACAACTTGAAACTTCATGGGTATGCTTTCCCTTTACAACATCAATATGATTTTGAACCCTTATCTGATCATTAAGGCTACAACATGCATCAAAATACTGCACGGCAGAATAGGTATAGCAAAGCGAAAGAAATAAAGTCTGATTCCAAAGCAAGAATAAAAGGTTTGCAGAAAACACAAATAGTTAATCTGCACCCTTGTTAGCTACAGAGAGAAAGGTAAGATAGAAATCAATACTCTCAATAAAGAAAAATAAAACCTAAAAGGCTTAAAAGGCTTTTAAGTTGTTGAGAGTATGTATGTACACCAGCATGCATGGGCTGTATACATACATCATATTTAAAAACTGAGATATCTGACTTTTTAGATCTGTTCTAGCCTTCCCATTTCAGGTGTGGACATTGGAGCTGAGTCACAGAGCAAAGGCTTCTCACGTGCTGTGTCCAACAGCACAGAAACCACTAGAAATCTTCAAAGACTCAGACGAAGGTAAATAACATGTGATACCCTGATATCTAGATTTTGAAGTTCAGAAACACAGTATTTGTTTACAGATTTCACCTTGTTAGAATCTAATTACCCAGTCTGGGTATTTTTCTGCAAGAAAGACTGACAACTAGGCTTGGAAGAGTCAGATAAGTCTCACTATCACTCTGGAAAACTGATGAGCAGGGCTAAATTTTGTGCTGCCTTTAAAAATTTGGCTTTAAAATATTAGAGACTCCTCAACTTGTCTGCAAACAAAGAGACAGGAAGCAATGAACTCAGAAGTTTGAAACCCACAAATTAAATTAGTGACCATCTGGGGACAGCTTGATTAAGTGAATCAGCTACCTGAATCAGCTGTTATGCTGTGGTACAGACAGGAATATACTGCAGATCTTCAAAGCATAAATTCCTGGACGCTGCAGCAGTAAATAGGAACAAGGCATTTTACCGGGACATTTGCCATCTGAAATGTGAAATCCTTCACAATGGTCACAAACTATTCTTCCCATTCCTCGAGAATGCACTTTCTTTGTCTAGCTCCTTCCAGCCTAAATCTGGGTCTCAAATCTCGTTCACTCCAGTCTTGACTCCTGGTCTCCATCTCCATTCTCTAAACACTCTTCCTAGAACCAATCTCTTTGTCCAGCAAGGCTGTTCAATGCCTCTCAGATTCCTGTCATGCCTGTATCCACATCCAATACAAACACTCAAAACTGGTTTCTGCTTTACTGTTCCCATTTCTTTCCTTTCTGACTCTGTATCTGAATTCCTCCCTCTCTAGTCCCGGTCTGCACTTATCACTTTGTCTATAGTTTTGTCTGCGTCTAGTTCCAGTTCCACTTATTTCTCCCCAGTACTATACTGTCCAGATGTCTCTATCACCTCACAGCAGTTTTTGCTTCCATCCTTTTAATCCAAAGGAATTCCAGTTCCTCCCATTTCAGTCCTACATGATGTTATGCTGTCCTGGCCAGTCACTCCCTTTCTCCTCAGCCAGCTGATCTCCTGTTCTGTTCTTTACTGTAATGTCTGGTCCTGGATGCCTTCTTAATCTCTGCAGACTCTGGTGCCAAATTCCATAGGCATTTGTCCAAGTTCTGAATTCAAACCCATCAGCTTCCACCACCCCATTACTTAAGACTCATGGGAGCCATGAACAACTCACCCATGGAAGAAGTTCTCTGCTCTCATGTCACATGCTTGGCCCATGGTCAGCCCAGAGAACAACTGTATACAGTTGCAATTGCAGGAGAAGTCGTCTTTAGCTCAAGCTGGAAAATCTCTGGCAGAGAAGCTCTTCATGGAAGTTAGTAATGTTTTAAGAAATCTCTGATGAGCATATTATCATAAAACAGTTTGGGTTGGAAGGGACCTTTAAAGGTCATCTAGTCAAACTCCCCTCCAATAAGCTGGGACATCTTCAACTAGATCAGGTTGCTCAGAGCCCCATCCAACATGAACTTCAATGTTTCCACGGACGGGGCACCTACCACCTCTCTAAGCAACCTGTTCCAGTGTCTCACCACACTCATCGTAAAAAATTTCTTCCTTATATCTAGTCTAAGTCTGCCCTCTTTTAGTTTAAAATTATTACCCACTGTCCTATCACAACAGGCCCTGCTAAAATGTTTGTCCCCACCTCTCCTGTAAGCTTCCTTTAGGTACTGGAAGGCTGCTATAAAGTCTCCCCGGAGCCTTCTCTTCTCCAGGCTGAACAACCCCAACCCTCTCAGCCTGTCCTCATAGGAGAGGAGCTCCAGCCTGCTGATCGTTTTCACGGCCCTCCCCTGGATCCACCCTAACAGGTATTAAAAGTAGATTAAAAGTAAGATTTTTCCAAAGGCTTGTAATTGCATTAAATTCTGGTTGGTTTTCATTAGTATATCGAAATGTGCATGCCCCTGACAGAAAGAAGGATTCCCCCATTCCATAATACTTTGAGAAAGAACATGAATTACACCATCCCAAAGAAATGGTCATTTTTTTAGGATTTTCTTATTACACTGGTCCTTAGTTTTATTCTTGAAGATTGTGTTGGCAAAAAGTTGGTTAATGTTTGGGAAAGTTAAAGAAAACAGGTTAATAAACTCGTAAGTTTAATTATCAGGAGTACCACTAGGCTTTCTTAGTTTATATTTACTTCCATTCTAACATAAAAAGGTCCACAGTGATGAATATTTATTTGTAAAATAAGTTACTATTTAAAGACTGAATTAATTAGAGAATCTCTATGGGACAATGCATAATTTAAAGCCTTTCAGGATGGCAAATATGAGGAGCAACTCAAAGGGAAGATGCCTGCTTGAGGTTAAATTTGGTCTCCTTGTGTTTTATTACCTGATACAGCATTTTTATCTGGTTGAAAATTTAGCCATTATAAAAATCTCAAAGCTACATGCTTCCAAGAGATGCTTAAATTACACTGAATTCTTAGGTTTCAAATCTTGGCTGACAGAAGGAAGTTTTGGAGAACTTCTGATGACAAGCAATCAGGCACTTCAGAACAATTCTGAGCAATTGTGCTCAAACAAATTCAAGTCCATACTCTATACAGACACACAAGGGATAAAGCAGAACAGTTTTGAAAATGAGAATAAAAAAAATTAAACGGCTGCAGGCTTAGAGATAGCTTCTTGGAGTTCCACCTATTCACAAATGATCCAAAGGAAATCCAAATTAAACGACAGACACACATTCCTCATTTCACACAACCCTTGCCTGCAGGCCACTACAACAGCCCCAGTTCCAACTTCAGATTCCACACGTGCAACTCATCTTTCTAAAGCTAATGCTGTGTGTGCTGAACCACAAGAACATGGACTTTGATGTCCATTATTTAAGAGACAAATGGACATCCAAAAGTATGAAAATTCTGTAAAGCCAAGATTACACGTAACTATTTTGAAGATGAAAAGTGAATCCAAGAATGAAAGTTAACACTGCAGGTCACTAGGTAGGGGATTTATCTATAGCTAGCCAAGAGACAACTGTTTCAGACCCTTTTCTTCAGTCAAAGACAGATCTACATAAAATAGAAGCATGAGACTCAGTTTTACTATAGCAAGGCTAAGTACTAGTAGCAGTCTAATCCAAGCAGCAGAGAGCTTAAAGCAGGCTAACGTATATAGCTTTTGCACTGCAGTGCAGAGCCACTCAGTGTTAACCTGGGAGCAAGAAAGAAAATGAATGAGAAGTGTTCGAATCAAAAGTGTTTTATTGACCTGAGATTAGGTATTAGCTATTTTTAAAGTGAAATAAATAAAATTAATACAGACAGAGGACCTCAACTTTCTGCTACAGGTGAGCCCAGGCTGTTGACCTTGATCATCTAAGCAATCTTAAATGACTAATAAGTGAAGGTGTATCTGTGCAAAACTGGTCTTGGACATTTTGAACAAGCTCTTCAAACTAATTTTATTATATTTAATTTCTGTCTTTTATTTTCCCAGTTCGTAAATGACTCCTATCCAATCTGAAGAAAGAGCTGTGAAGGACAACCACCCAACAATCCCAGAACAGTCTTACCTGAAGAGTATGCGGCTATTTCTTAAAGAGATTTTTAAAGAATGGTTCTCAAAATAAGCCAAGAAATGTGAGGGGGTCACCCAATGTGAGTACATTCTAATAAATTTTATCAGCTAGACAATTTTATATTACACTTGTCAACTCATTCTTACAATTTCATTAAGTAGGTTGAAACATCCATTTTAGAGATGGATTCTAAAGAAGAGGATTTAGTTACAGCTCAAAGATAAGCAATCACAAGCCTGATTTGCTTTAATGGTAGTTGAAAGTGTTTAGTGTCACTTGAGAACTGAAACTATAGTTTACGTGACTAATGAGAAATAATTATCTGCGTAAGATAAACGGTTGATACGTCACACAGTAATTTTGTTTTTCTCTCCTTTCTTGAGTGTGAAATATATACTTCAAATGCAGTGTTCAGCGATGGGGATGGGAGCATGAAAAAGGTACCATTGGAGAGGGAGAACTACACAGCAGCAGTAGATATTCTGACTTCTTGAAACTGCCCCTCATGGGACACTTGGGAATTTGGAACATTGTGGGAATACCTCCAATGAAAACTCTGCCATGCATGAAGCAAACAACCACACCCCTTCTACAGCCAGCAAGAACGGAGCAAAACCTTAATTTCCTAACAATGCACATAGATACACATTCTATCATTTTAAAAAAACAGTGCCCTCTAGCCCTAGTGTTAAAATATTATTATGAGAAAATTTTGCACAAGGTAACAATACCAGTACAGAGCAATTAAAAGAAAAAAAAAAATCACAATGTACATGTCTCTTATAAAACAACCAATTCCAGGCAGCAAATTTGGCACATTCACCCATTTTTGGTACTATTTACCCAAATCTGAATGGCTCAAATAGGTAATTTTATAATAAAAAGGGTGTAAGAAGAGGTTCGGGGCAGAAATTATGAGCAACCAGAGAAGAAAATTCTAGAGAGAAAGCAGAACACACAACAAGTAAACAACATTAAAGAGAACAAGGAAAAACATTTACAGTGTTTTTCCCAAAGTTTTCTTTCCCATTATGAACTATTTTCCTCCCAAAAGCCTAGAGCTTGCAATAACCCCACTAATGCACATTCTTCTGTGAACTACTGATAAAAGAAAACATGTATTAGAGGTTAGCGATCATTTCTATCTAAAATGTCTTAGCTTTTTAAAGCATCTTTCATCCATTCAAGCCACCTGTATTTCATTAAAAAGGTCTTTAAAATTATTATCCTGGCTTATATAGAAGCTCCAAGAGTACCTGTGGGGTTTTCTGTTTTGTATGACTGTATTTCTATCCAGTTGCGGATGAAGTTACCTTGGAAGACCAGGTCATCAGAAGAACATAGTAAGTTAAATGTTGTTCAAGTAATTTATTACTAAGATATTTACAAATGAAACCATGAATAATTCAGTAGACAAGTTACAGAGGAAAAATGCAAATAATGTAAAAAATTCCTTCATTCTTCAATTTTTCATCCAATATTTATTAAATGTGTAATTTTGGAATGGAGGGGAACACAGAATCACTGTTGGCAAAGTACAGCATTTCAGATATTCCTGATAAAGATTCTAATGGCTGAGATTTCTGACTAATCAGTAGGCACTAATAAAATACCTAAAGACAGTTACTCTTCTTCATCCGTTCCTTTACTGTATGTTCGGATTTCCACAGTGTTGAAAAAAAAATGGAATTATACAAAGTAGCAATCAAGTCCCTGTTTTGCCATGTGCTTCTTGCATGTCAGTATGCAAGTCACTTAGGTACATTTTCACCAGGTACATTACCCTGGGGTTTTTTTCTATAACAAACACTCCCAATTTCTCTCTTACTCATACAAAATCCACTCTCAAAACTTGATACTGTTTTAAATTTGTATCAAAGGTTCAAGAGAAAAACTCAGGAAAAACTCCATTTCTGTTTGTACAGCTTTAAATAAGAACCTAGTAAGAACCTTTTAACATGTTGCTTTTCCTTACAATACCTCAGGAAAGCAGGAAAGTACGTGGGTTTTATCTGATTTGATGTCCAAACTGCAAAATAATTACATTTGTCTCATTCTGCTGGTGAGCTACTTCAAATTCCTTGAGAAACCAAGACTAAGTAAAACCAGCAAAAGAACTCCGCCCCACAATCATTCATATGTAGGATGAAATCTGCAACCATGTAGGGCATATTTCATTACGTTTCCAGATCAACTGAACTTCGGAGGAGAAAGTTCACTGTGCAACACGGCAAAAGCTGTGTGCCATCGCACAAAAGCATGCCAGGTACTCAAGTATCAGAAGAAAAACTATTGCTAAACACACACGTACTGTGAAAAAGTGGGCAACATGCTTTAACGAGTAAGTCTGTATAACAGCAGCATGACAGAAAGTTTTTCTGCCATTAAACATTTTGCGGGCTGTGTAGAACACGTCTCCTGCAGAAACTGTTTTAATGCAAGTTTGGACTTCTCAGTTGTCAGAATTGTACAGTATCCCTCCCTCCCTATCCCAGTATCCCAGCAGCACGGAGGGCCTGCCTGCTGCCCCTCACAACAGTTCACCTACGTTTTTCACTGATAGCTTTGTTTTTATTGGAGCTGTAATGAAATTCAGTATTTTCCAGCAAAATTCTCCTACTGAAACTTGGGTAACGGCTCACACACAGAAAATTAATTTGCTCTAAATCTTAAATCACAAAATACAACTATGATTTATTAAATTAACAAATACATATTTAAATGCTTAGTCTTTATCAATTACATTCAAAAATGCAAATCTGGAGTTTGCACTCAGCACTTTATAACTGAATATAGCTAAAACCTAGACTATACATCTCAGTCTTTATCACTTTTGGTATTTTTAAGAGTAGCTTCTATAAACTCTCCTGTTCTTTTAGTTATTACCTAACTGGATGTTAGCTATTCAGACACCAGAAAACAACAAATACTTACAGGTAACACCAAAATTGAAGTTCAAGTGCTCAGGATAATTCTCCTACAGCCCACATACGGAATTACCCTCAGAAGCCTAAGAATTATTGCTCACCACTGAACAGAAGCATAAAGTTAAAACCTACAGCTGCTATTGACTGTGTAAAATTTTTCTGATCATGTTGCATGACAAGAACATTAATTTTCCAGTGACTACAGCAGCTGCTATCCAGCAAGTCTTCAAGGATTTGGGGCTAGGATATTTGCCAAGTTTTACATGCATACATAGAGCGCAAAGAACAGGAATAGAATAAATGAGATGCTCCAAGCCAGGACAGTGACAGGAAGCTTCTCTCTTGAACCGTAAGACTGGGGGGAAAAAAATGCTAATAATCATTTAATGTTTTGCATATACATCAAAACAAAAATTTTCAACTACCTGGCTTGAAAGCAGTTGCACGATCCTTTGGAGTCCAATCTTAGTAACGGTAAGTAGCCTGATAATAAAAGCAGCACCCCTCTAGGACTCAAGGATTAGCCCTAAGTGTAACAGTTCTACTACAGTGTGGGTTGGGAATAAAGGAAGATCTCGGTGTTCCACAAGACTGGCCTGGATTCTTCTCTCTGCACAAGGCAGAAGACACTAATCAGCCAGAAGGCAATAAAAAAAAAAAAGTTTCAAGGTGCTTCTTTCTAGAAATGCTGAGAACATGGGTACAAAAGGGCTGCAGAAGAAACAACCCTTTAAATTTTCAGTGGCATTGGGATGATTTTCTCTTACAGGCATTGCAGCAAAAGAAGGCATTGACAATCCATACAAATTACAGGTGAGGAGCTACCCAGGAAACCAAAGGAGTAGTGCTATAAAGATTACTTTCTGGAGGATAGCCTTGTTACGTTAAATTTCTTACTGCTGTCTGTGTTCGAAGACAGCACTATGGAACAAGAAGAAATCCAGTAAATCAGTCCTTGAGAGGAACTTGTCTGAAAAAGTCCATGCAGGTCCCCCAGAACCAAAACCAGTGTGTAGTGACTACTTTTAGCTTTGGGTTTGTTACCTGCATCGCTGTTTGTGCTTTATTCCACAATCCTTCAGCCTTAGGACAAAAAGGCTTTGAGATAACATCGCTGAGCAAGAACAACTGATTTCTTCCACAGATAAAAATATTATAAATAGGGATTCTCCACTCCCGCATGTTCAGATAATGCCATAGCTAAGCACAGTAATTGTGTTTTGGTCAAGAGAGCAAATGAATGGGTATACACGTAGACAATTTAATTCTTTCTACAGAGGTAATATCATCCTATGCCAAATGGTTTCTCCATTGGAAATGGCACTCAATTCACTACATGATGTGTGACTGCAAGCACAAGAAATGTCTGGCTTTCAAGATGGCATGCTAAATTGTTTTGCTTAATGCTCAGTGTACGCAATACTAATGACAGTGGTACAGATTCTAGATATAAATCGTTTAAAACTAAAGGTTAACGTACCACTGGTTTAAAAAAATAACAGCAGCAACAAAAATCACCACCAAGAACAAAATATATGTTTTCCTAGGGCAGAAGGCAGAAAATGGGGAAAAGAGAAAAACATGATTTACTGGCACCCATGTAGCATCTGTTTCTCACATCGGTTATTATGAAATCATAGTTGAAAGACTGAAAAGATATGGCTGAAAGCTACCCATTAAATATCAGTTTAACTAAACCCCTGATTTTTTTCTGGATGCCAAATGATTATCAGTATCTGGGAGGCCAAATCTCTAGAATAAAGCTGGTACAATGATGGCACAGCTCATAATTTATCTATCAAATATACTGACCTTATAAATGAGCCACCACCTTTTGACTACAGTTCACTATGGCTGACGGATGTCAATTATCTCCATCAGAAAACAGGTAACTTAAACCAGGAGATTTTATGATGTTTCTAGAATACATGAATTTACCAGGTTTCACTTCGATACTCTGAACTCTGAGGCAACGAATAGCACCAGATTGAGCTTCACTGTTGAGTCTTGACATGCAGGATAGCAAAGATGAGGTGGAGGGAAGGGACAGTAGAGGAAATTCTGTATGAATGTTTTCTTAGTGACCGTGCTTTGAGGAGAAAGCAGAGTAAGCAACAGTACAAAAAAGAAAAAATAAAGCGATGGGTCAGATTACAAATAGCGAATTAGGATGTGACGCAGGAAACGACCAATTTCCTATATCCTGCCCTTGCAGGATCATTCCTCCTACTCTGGTAGTTACTAGCAACCTAGAAATAAATTAAACTCTGTGTGTTTGAAACACTGCCAAGTGTAACATTTGGGGGAGTATACCGTCTGCTCAGTCTTCTGCCTTCTACCATCTTCACAATCAAAGGGCTCACATTTACTGAGATCAGGACAGCTCTGAGGCTTGTTTTTAAAGAAGTTATAAGGAGCTCAGCACTCCACATAAAATCCAAGAACTTGTTTACGGGCACAACTCAGGAACAAACAATGCTGTCCCTCTATCTCCTTTGCTGCCTGATGAACTAAGTATTTGGGCCAGAGTAAAAAAAACCTTATCCGAATGTTACTGACTTAAAAAAACCAAAAACAAAGGATGAAAATAAATACATAATTAGGAACAGAAAGACCCTAATGAGAACCTAACATTTGAGGAACTAGAGCAAAGTAAAGTAGCTACTTGACTGACCTCTACTACAGATAGATGTAAATCTTCTTTCCCCGGCTTTCTTAACATTATTTTATTGCTATTTTTGACATGTTGTTAATGTGCTATTTTCAGAAGTGGCTTCAAAATGAAAATCTTTCAAATGGTGGAACTCAAAGCTCAAATGCTTATCTCCAACTTACAATTCTGTGCCTTTCGAAACTTGACTCTCTCCCTCTTGCAATATAAAAACAAAGCAGCCACTACGCTGCATGTGCTGATTGCAAAACTGGATCTCCACAGCTGGTTTACAGGACCTCAAAGATGGAGCAGCATACAAAAGTCTGGTTTGGATGTATGGCAGGGAGGAAAAACAACACCCAAAACACAGAGGGAAACATTTAACTTGCAGGCAGATCAAAGGCTTAATTTTACAGTGATTTCTATCTATTAGTTAACACTGGCCTACACCTAAATCGAACACTCACAGAATAGCTTTAAAGACTTTGGGACTTGTGCTAAATCACAAAATACTGATTAATATTCCAGCCCTCTGGCACAGATCTACTGTAACTCCCTCCCGTAATTGTTTTAAAATGCATTTAGCATTTTTCCTACTTCTCAGCTTCCTTCCTCACCCCCACTTACAAATGACGTGCATGCTATGGCAAACAAACCAGCTGTGGAAAGAGAACTGATCGCTTTCGCACTGAGAAACCAGTTTGATTCAGGGAGGTAAGGCTGGGGCCAGATGATGCTGTTAATAGTAATTTATCTCCTCAGAGTCCTTATTTTGTCCACTAATAAAAATGTAAAACATATTTGTCTCTTACATTCATTAAATTTTCTGCCTAAAAAAGCCACAGTACATTCCTCTCCTGCATGTGCCCCGCAAAAATACTGCTCACTGGCTTAAAAAAAGTGGGTAGTTTTAATTTGGTAGTGTAGAAGTGTGGAGAAACAAGTAACTAAAGCTCCTTCTTGACACTTAGACAACAAATTGTTCCAAATATCCCTGTTTAAATATGTACCACCCCATTTCAAATACTGAAGCTCTTCATCAATTTGGAAAACTTATGACCGCAGATTTTTCTTCATTTTCTTGATGGAGCTGTGTACTTTTTTGATAACTGTGCCAAAGTTTGAATTCATAATATATTTCTAAATTACCAAACCACTGAGAACTTATAACCTGCTGCGAGGTTGATTTCGCAGATGAAGAAAATTAAAAAGAAAGGTGCTTTTGTGAAAAACAAACAAGAATTTAATCTAATAGTGTAACAGGCAAGAAAATAAAGCAGCTAGCGATGTGGGAGAGAGCAACTCAAAACACTGGCTCTTCAGACTACTACTTCCAGAGAAATCATTTTTCAATCCTGCTATCACACACAAATATTTTGCACCCTCAATAGTATGATTTATTCAAAATGAGGCAACACAGTGGTAAAAGGATGTTTGGTGAATGGTGATGCTATTTGATTCTTGTAAAGAAACAGCTAAACGTCCTAACTCCATCTGACAATCAGCCCAATTCTTCCATCCCACAGTAACTCCCACCCAGTGTGCCCCCTCCAATTCCCCCCTCCTCATCCCAGTATCCCTTGACGTCTTCTACATTGCCCAACTAGTGTTTTGGCAAAGAGAAGCAGAGGTCATAGTTGGTTCCACGCTACACAGGCTGACTAGATAGCAGAATGAAGGGAAAAGAGCTGCTGAAGCTTTCCTTTAGGCCTCTCTTCTACCCACTTATTCACAAAACTAATTTTATCAAACTTTTAAGGAATTGAATTTTTAAGATTGTTTCCGTGTCAAGTAAAAGGAGGACAGACTGGCAGCATGACTGCAGCAGTCAAGTCTCCCGAGAAATCAGTCTAGCACAATACTTATAAGCCATCTATAATAGCAATTTGCTTTCCCTCTTCCGCCAGTCACTGCCAGCAGTAGCTGAGAAGCGCTAGAAATATGTTTTGCCCTCTCTAATCAAGTCAACTTAATGCACTTTTTATCTCAGCGATACATCCTCATACTTTATTAGTAGGAAGAAATTCTAGGACAACATAGAGTTCATTTACAGGATTATATACAGTTGTTTCCCTATATTTTGTTTCTCTTTATTTCCATCATTTTTAGTCCACAGCAGTCCAGATTTTGGCAGGGGAAACAACTTTACCAAGAACCCTAAAGTAGACTAATTCAGTATTCTCTTACTTTTGGCAGTACTGGAAAACATCACAACTGTTTCAGCCTGAATGCAGAAATGAAAGTACTCTGGCCATTCCTTTCATCTAGAATTTAATTTTAAGGCAAGTGTAAGGAGCACTTTACACCCCTATCGGGTGATGATGAGAACTCCTGTGACAAATAACTTCCTTCATTTCTCTCTTTCTACAGAACTAATTCTCACCACAGATGTGGAATACATTGTTTCCTCACTGCTGCTGAAATAACTCTCCCAATTGCTCTCTTATTTTCCATCACACCCCCCAGAATAACTCATGCATACAGCTTCAAGAGACACTCAGTAACGAGTGCTGGTGTTTTCACACTGTCCTCAACCATGTTTTAATTCATAGCTTCCAAGTCCTTCCCCCCTGCAAACATCTGTACCATATCCCTCTCAATCAGGGAAATCTAGGTATGAGGAAAATAATCCAGCTTCTAAACCAACACATTTTAAAATAAAGTGCTAGAAAAAAAATAAATAAGAGCTTGTGTGTGTAAACATATATACGATCGTAAATCTCAGCTTCCAATTCCAACCAAAGCAAGAATGAATACTTCCACCAGGTAGCTGTAGCATCACATAAAAGCCCTACAGTACGCACATTGTGTGTGTTTTGATAAGGAGGTAAACCTTCCAGATTGGCTTCTCCAATGAAAAAGGCTATCATTATTCTTGGGGATTCATCTTCAGGCTCAGGCCAGTATTAATCAGTTACTACTAGCTGAAAAGAAACATTCTTCAAAACTCTGCATTTCACCTGTGAGCTTTAACAGAAAGATAAAATCATTTTTAAGAACTGGATTTTTCAGCAACAGCCCAGCTAGGAGAAGCATTATTTCCCCTAACAGTTTTCATCTTTTCTCAGCTGCTCCATGAAGCAGCCTACTATTCTTAGAGCTCTTTAACAACCAGGAGTAGCCAATTTTATAAAATGTCTGGATTTTATTTTTTGAACTAGAATTCCCCAGGTTTACTATCCTGACATTGGGGTGTGATGTTTTTGATCTACAAAATTTAGATTCACTTTGAGTCCTACTGAACAGTATTTCTGCGTTCTAAATTTAGCCTTGGCTGAAAAAAGACATAGAAGTTACTAAACTCCATGATCTGCTACTTAAGCAGAGGTTACTTTAACAAAAGCACATTGAAGAGCTACTGTTTAAAAAAAAACAAAACAAAAAAACACACCTCACTACCATGATGTATTAAAACTCTACCTGTTGGCTAATGTTTGTCTACTTACTTTTACCCTTATAAAGAACTCGATGATGGAAAATTTATAATTAACAAAAAAGTTGCAGGTGTCCTTCAGACCATCAGTAGCTATTTGAAAAGAACATGCAGACCATAAAAGATATCTGAAATTGTCACAATAAACCTTGTAACTAGTTTAGTAGTACTACTACACAAGATAATAATGATTTTAAACTAGGGAAACAAAAAAGTTTTGGTGCCTGATTAATGCAGCTCAATTATGAACACATTCATTTTGATTCATATGAACTCAAATAATTTTGAACACAATTATTAGACTAAAAATGATGCTTATCTTGGTCATGCAAGTTTCATATGAAATCTGCAATGTTCTTTTTATTTTCAGTGATGTTTACCCCATAACTGATGGACTTGGTAATAGATTAATTTCTCTTCAAGTTATGGGTTAAAAAAAAAAAAACCAAACCAAAAAACCAAACAAACTATGGAAAGTGAACTGTCCTTACACCACAAAATGTTGAAGTATTCTGAAACAAGAATATTTCACTCCTAATATAACTTTTTTTTACATGCAAAGTTCTTTGTCAGAGACATCACCTACCCTTACTAAGAATTTGTGCCAGTTAACTTTACTTTCCCCTATGATATTAAAATACAAGTAGTAATAATAGGTAATTTATTATTTCATTAACAGGCTCTGAAAATATTTGCTGCCCCAGATCAATAGAGAAGCAGATGAATTTTTTTCTTATGTATATGTGAGGACACTGGTAAATATGAGCACTTTGAGCAAGACCTACAGTAAATACAGTTGATGCATATTTTCTTTAAATGCTGTCTCATAAGCAGGTAGTTGTTGTCCACTTGTAGAATGTTTCCTTGCTGTCTACATTCAAATTCTTCAAAAAGGTATCAGCCCTGTCCACAAACGCATGGGTGCTCCCACATTCTGCATCAGATTTTACACATATCACTTTTTCTAACACTATGTTAGTCTTAAGTGGAAACATCAAGTTTGTAACTGAGATAGAATGAAATCTGCTTTGTGATGTTTCAGCAAGGCTGAGAGAAAAAGCAAGCTGATGTTCTAGCCACTTCTCTTCTTTCTTCTGTCAGAGATTCCTACAAGTGCTTCTCATCAATCAGCCCTTCCAACCAACAAGACAAATCGTTATCAGAAACGCAGCAAAAAATCTAGCTACAGGTATAGGTCACAGTAAAGAGTAACTTGAGTGTGGTGCTTACTTTTAACTTCATAGAGAAGCTTGTCAGACAAAAAAAAAATTGTTATAAAGTTTCTAGATCTTAATGATGGCAGAAAAAATTTCCAAGTGCACCTTTTGAGTAACAGCCTAATGACACAGGCTTTAATTAGGACACAATTTAAAGAGAACACTAAGGAGCACAGCATCTGAGTCCAACACAATTATCTTCAAATACACGTGGGATTATTTTCCTGGTAAACAAAAGTACCAGAAGACATTAAAGTAACCAATTTCTATTGTTGGTTTATTCAAGTCATCTCAAATTGTGGGACAAAGTTTGCGGATAGCTTCCCTTCCAGCCACAACATTGTTTCTTTTCCAAACTAGATCACAAACCTTTCCTTTTTAACTAGCCCAGTAACTACTCTGTGTAGTTTCATTTTTGAACTGAATTTTCCCCAACACAACCACCTGTCATTCCAGCGTAGTCTTATGTTCCAGATACAAGCAAGGTTTACAGTTCTATTGACTTTGTACTCACAATAAAGATTAAAAATATATGTTCTTAAAATTTAATAGGTCTAGTGACACAAACATCAGAATTTTAAAAAGTGGAAACAGCAACAATATTACTGTGGGAAATTAAGGCTTGTAGCAAAGGTGTAGTCCTAACTTGAAAACCTACATTGCTACTACTGATATAAACAGGTGCTACAGTTCCAATATTTCTTATATCTAGTTGTGCTTTCTTTATTTCCAGCAAACATCTCATCAAAGCAATGGGAAGGTCTGCTGCAGAAAGCACCAGACACTTGCCAATCTACAGTTGTTCTTCCAAAACTTAAAGAGAAGTTCTAGATAAAGCACTGGTTATTCTGTTTCAATTTCCCATCTCTCAGATGTTTGTTTGCACAAAACCCAAATCCATTACATACCTGCAAAACTTGTTCTTCTGAGGATGACACAAACAGATCCATTCATTTTGGTTAACAGTATCAAGTTTTTGGCTTGCAACAGCCAAACATTCTGTCTAAAACTCACAAACAGTAAGCCCTACCTAGGTAAGACCAGCATCTTCTCTCAGTATTTTTATAACAAGGAATTCAAAAGGTACCTCAAGGGTATTAAAGTACCCCCTATCTTATACTTCCTTTCTTTTTTTTCTTTCCCTTTCCAATAAAAAGTAACAGGTAAGCTGCAGGGTGAAGGTTAAAAAAAAATCTACTCTTCACAAATAATGATGAAATTGGTAAAAATTTTTATAAATAGGAAAGTTGTAATATTTTTATTACATTGTCTCAAAAAGTTACCCTTACTTTACAAGGATGAGCAAAGTACAACCTGCCTGATCTGTTAGAAAAGCCAGGATTTATACTCAAATATCTGGTAATTAAATTTAGAAAGTGGGAGCCTTCAAGTGTTTCTGTTCCTCTGAATGACAACAAAGAGCTCTGAATTCAAATACTCTTTCAGGCACAGATTGAGAAACTATGTACCATGGTATCTGAGGCTGCAGACGTTAAGTCACAACATAAAAAAAAGGTATATTTATTGGAAAAGTACAGAGAGAGGTTATAAGATTCTTCTAAGAAATGGGGCAAATAAGAATTATTCCTGTAAAATGGGTAGAGCACAGAGGAACAAAATGCACTGACCACTTGGTATTGCTGTGTTTGACATAAAGGCCGCTCTAGTCCAGCAAATTACTTCTATGTAACTTAACCCATAGAATTGTATCTCCTGCCACTGTTTCATACTTGAAAAAATGCTCATGGAAACAAAAGAACTAAATTTAAGACAGGTTAGCAAGCTGTAAGCATGATGAGCAAGTCGACTTCTATTGCAGGTAAGAGGTGCAACCTGTGTCTCATTTTAAACATCCCCTCATATTCTTTAATTTCTAATCTAATAAACCTTAAGGAGAGATGAATATTGCAGTGATTGCTTAATTCTCCACAGTCATCTTCGAGTAGATAATCCAAACTAATGACCTTACTGAGGTTTGGCTTGGCGTTTCTGGTTTTTGTTTGGTTGGTTTTTTTGTTTTGTTTTGTGGTTTTTTTGGGGAGGTGAGGGTAAGCTGTTTTGGTTGTTTTGTTTTGTTTTTTTAAGACAAATAATGAAACAGAAAAAAACCCATGAATATATTCACTAAAGGACTTGCACTGTGTTAAGATCAATGTTAAGATCAATAGAGCATTCACACTACACAAAGCATCTCAAATGGTCATCCAAAGCCAACCTATGAGCAAAGGCTTTGAACCAATTTACACTTACGAAGTTTTCTGCTGCCTAGCCCTGTATCAGAAGCTCTTAAATACTCAAACCTCCTGATGAGTATGGATGAACCCTTCTTGCCCTCTTCCTGATTATTTCCCAGCTACCAGTTCTGTAACCATACACTGTTAGCAACAGGTACAGCACAATGCAGCTCTAATTCAGGATTAACTTGAGTTATTTTGGCGCTGCCAATATTTAGGGATTTGTGGATCACTTACAATGCTGCAAACTGCACCTCGCAACAAAATGCAGTGTAGGATTCACGCTACAAATCAATCTTCCTTGACTTCAACCAAAGCTCAGCAAAACAACCTTGAAGCTAAAGTATGAAGAAATTAATCCAATTATTTTAACAGGACCTGGAAAGTATGAAGCATGGCCAAATCTATTAACTTCAGTTCATCTGGCAATCAAAGAAAGAAGCCTGTACACAAAGGTACTCGGTAAGTATAAGGGGTCTAAAGAAAAAAAAAAAAAAAAACAGCAAGGAAAGCACTACACCCTGTGATAACACAAAGGCCATGATGGAGAGAAACAGCAGACAATAATATCAATCCAGTGCTCCACTGAGAAACAACACCTACAACACAAGAGGCCTGTTTTACCACTGCGATCACTAAATTCTTTGCCTACCATTTTTGTCCACATTTGAAACCATTAAGCTGGAACTGAACACAAAAACAAAAAAAGCCTTTGATTTTGGAACTACAGACTAGGATGACTAACTGCTTGCTGGTACCCATTAAATCCCATAACAAAATTAAATCCTTTAGGAAGACAAATGAAGCTGTAATGAGCTATAAAGCTCAGTCATGAAATAGAAGTGCACTGAACATATAATATTCTCTCAACATGCTAAGGAAACACAAAAAATTATAGCCAGATGTGTGAGTGTAAGGATATGAATATTGTTTATACAGCTGTAGAAAATAAGGAATGCAAGGCAGCAACATCATCAATAAAAGTGCCTTAATTAAATACAAGCTGCTAAAACACAGCAGGCCTCCCAGAGCAGCATTTCCTTCATAAAAATTTGGATTTAGTGACAAGAATGTTCCCCCAATTTAAAGTGGTAAATTGATACAAACACTATGTAAGAAACTGGGTCATCCAGTATACTCTAAGTGTAGCAATGCCATGTTTTTCTGTAACATCAAAATGAAGGTGAGGAGGTTGTCTTGACTTTCTAGAAAAAGGTCATATGATCCCCTGCCCACACTCATTAATGTCATGTAAGATTATTATAAAGATATCAAAGCCTTTATTTGAAATTTAGTAAGAGTCTATTTACTCTGTAGTTAATGAGATTGTGGAAAAGGCAAGGCAAAGCAATATGAAAAAAAAAAAAACCCACACAGTAAATCAAGTACTTCCCTTGTTCATATCATCCCTGTATTTTCAAGACTATGCTAATTCTAGAATGTTTATCACACTGTCTTTATCACAAGGAGATGAGTGCACCTGGATACTAACTTATGTATACCTGAGCCTCTGTTCCTGCATAACATAAAAAGCTCTTTCTAGCCTTCAGTGAGATCAACCAAGCCTTCAGTGAAATCAACCAACATTTCTGTTCAAAAAAACTGTGGTACAGGTAGGAGGGGGACACAACAGGGAAGCAGAGGGGGAAGAGTCAGCCAAAGTAGTAGAAAACAGGAAATTATATTAGTTCTCAAAGTTCTGGGGGGGAAAAAAAAGGGTTCCTATAAAAACCTCTCTGAAAAAAGTTCCATTTTCTCTAGCAGACAGAATCATATCTACCTATAAAGCCTTTACAAAAGTTTCCAGATACAGCTACAGTACACTGAACTTTAAATATTTATACTACTTTAAAACTTATAAAAGTGAAGGGGAAAATGCTCTTTAGGACAATCCTAAATTTGAGGGGGGCTCTAAAGGGGCATAAGAGCAATTATAAAAATATATCTGTCACCTACATAAAATGTAAAACAGTTGTACATTAATAAAGTGAAAGTTCTTTATTGTGCTTGTGAAGGACCAGTTCTACATCCATCACTTCTCATTTCTGATGTTCACGTAAACCCAAGAACTAGAGTGTAAGTTAAAAAGCAGAAGTCTGAAAAAGTCTTGTTTTTACAGCTCTCTCCTTTTGGTAATGGCAGCTTCCATGCAAGTGACACCCAAAACTTCTGCATTTGGAATTTTGAATGATTTAACCGAAAGGACTTGTGAGTTTTACAGAATAACCATGTGAAAGTTTTGATCTTCAAGAAAAAGAAATGATACTGGATAAAAACTCAGTAACATTTGTGAGAATATAGATGAAAAGAGCAGAGGTTTGGTATGAGTAGTTACAGAATTTCTCCTCTTCAGTTTTCAAAAACAACAGACAATACAAGATTTTGATTCTTAAATTTATTTTTAGCAGGATGTGTGTACTAATGGATGGTGACATCATTAGAAGATAGGTCCATGTCCACCACCTGCAACAGAAGCTAGACAGATGTTAAAGAAAACAGTTTAAGAGTTAAAGATGACACTACTTACCCAGAGCAGACTTACGAAAGTCACCTACTAAGCAGTAGAGTAAGCTTTTAATGCAGACATGATAGCTCATTATTTATCTGTTGTCAAAATTTCCTGTCAAGACTTAATGCATACATTACCTTGATTTTGATGGGAATCATGCATTACTGTTTCGAAATACCTATTAGAGAAACTCTTACTTTTAAAAAAGTACTCATGGAAAGATTGGGTTTTCAAAGTTACTTACCTGTAAATTTTCTTCAGAAGATAAAAGATCTCCAAATTTAGGTCTAAAGCTCCCATTTAAAGTTCAAAGTTAGCAAGAATTCGCTGGGAATTCAAATTCTAATACTGTTAAACCAGGTCAACAGTAGGTAACATTTCTAGATTGGGTGATACCAATTCAGAAAGAAATGAAGACTTGTTATGTCACAAACCAGAGACCACGTTATACTCAAAAAAAAAGTCAACAGCCAGAAGTCTAACAAAGGAAACGAGCTTGCCTAGAAAAAATTAATTTCACCAGAAATTTGACTTGAGCAGCAAAACCTAGGGACAGACAGTTCAGGAAATACACTCTCAAAGAATTAGGTGACAGCCTGTTACCAGTGCTATTTCAAACAAGGTATGGTATTTCCCAAAACTGTGAAAACAGAGTCCTTACTGCAGAAAACAAATACATCTGGCTACAGGTATTTGTTTACATCAGAAGATAACCATTTCTTAAAAATAAAATAAAAAAAAATAAAAAAAAACTAAAGCAGAGAAACTGAGTCACTTGGCCCTATAGAAAGTATCATGAAGACATCCTGATCTTACATTTCAAAACTTCAGAATTTTTATAAGCCTGCACTTCCCAAGCCAAAAAACACTACAGGTATTGAGCATAAAGTCACTTCACCCATCTTAAGACAAGTTCAGAAGCTTGACTTTAAGGTTCTTGTTCTTTACGATCTCTTGGCTCAAAGCTCTTTATTAGTACCTTGGGTTGACACCATCTTGGCTCACAGTTCTTTATCAGTAACCTGTATTTATTCCACACTGATCAGCCTGAAAACAGTATACCTCAACATCCTAGGACTTTATCTGTTTAGCAAGATTGCTACGGATACTGAAGACAGGCCCCTGAAACCAGTCTGAAACTGGAAGTGTGCTGTATTAGAATGAGATATTTTAACAGTTTAAATAATTCAGCCAAGAAAACCAGTTTTAAGAACCATGGCAGCCTGGGAATAAACAATTGCTTTTCTTACAGCTACGATCTCTTTGATCCAATAATATTGGAAAATTAAACTGTTTTGTATTTGTTGAAAACAACCAGCAAGAGTGGAATCTGTTCACAGCTGCACTCCATTTGTAATTTCTGATTGAGCTCTTTTGTTTTTACAGGAGTATAAATCGGTCTGAAGGATGAAGTCACTGCCTTTTGAGCAACTCGCTGTCCAGTGGTCTGCTACACCTAAACAGGGTCTAACTGCTAGTAAGTAATGATCTATAAAAAGAAGCGAGTGTCTCAAGACAATCAGTCCCGCACTGGTACTGTGGGAACTTGTCCTGCAAACACAACACACACAGAAAGGAAGGGTAGGGCAGGTGATTAAAAGCTTAAGGCTTCCTGTTCTTTAATCTTCCAGATTCCGTTGGGCAACTGGATCAGTTGCTACTGCAATCAACACTACTGTGCATACCATCTATCTTCCATAAAGTTGGTTGATACTCTTTCCACAGGATAAACACACTGAAGTTGATAGGAAGAACCTTCATCAATTGCTTTTCTGTGAGGCACAGACCAAAGGAATGAAGTCAGGAAATAAGAGTAGTCTAGGAATGATACAACTGATCTTAATGATCACTTCAGATACCTTGTGAAAAGCATTTTCCCAAACAAAGACACCACAAAATCTGAACTCAAGTTATGAAGTTATAAAAAGGTAAAGAAAGCACAGAGTGAAGAAAATGTTCTTGAGAGGTCTGTATGGTATGAAACCTGAAGAGCAATTAATTTGTGCACCATGTAAGGACTACATGCATACGCTGCAGTGACAGGGCACTGTAACTCTTCTATTATCTCCCCTTGCAAAAGGACGCAGCTTCCGTTCTATTACTGTAACACCAAAGCTGAGACAAGGGATCTGGGAAGCAATGGACAGAAAATTATGGGCCTATTTAGGATACATAGGATGTTCAACAGGAGGTCTGACAGTATTACGTGGTAGGAAAGGAAAACAGATGACTGGAAATAGCGAAGAACGGAATAATTTAGGGGATGATTTGCTCATCATGAGCCGTTCACTCTGCATCCTTCTTTTATTAATTTGTCTTGTCTAATGGTGCTAGTGCTACAAATACTGCTAATCAGCTGTGAGAGGCTGTAGAACCTAAAACTACATTTTGCTGGGTTTAATGGATGCTTCAGTCAGCTTAAAAAAAGCTGTGCTGAAACCAGTAATTAAACTCTTATCCTTTAAGTGGCTTCACAAACCTACAACAACCAGAAATATCATTGTATTCACAAAAAGGATATTACAACATAAGATGTAAGACTTACAATAATTAATGAAAAAGAACAAGAAAAAATTACTCTCTGAAGAATTCAGTTTGTACCATTCAGATTAAGAATTTCTATCTGCACTACTAAAACTAAGTCTGTACATGACTATAATGAAGACTGAATAGGCTAAAAAAGAGAAAGAAAAAACACTGAAGTGATTACAGTTGTAACATTACCTAATGTAATGAGCTGGTTTAACAGATTTAGAACACTAGAAGAAAAAAAAAAAATCTCATTAAAAACGTGCTGGAAGCAAAGACCTAACAGAGGAAATTAAATATTTACCCTTGGAGAGAAAAATTGTTTAGGAAAACTAAAAACATTCGCAAGAACAAGCTTTAGTGAAGAATGGACTAAAACAAAACATTACGCACTTCCAGCTTATGCTCTTTCTCTGCAAGGAATTCTTTTTGACATCGGAGAAAGTCCGACAACATTCGAGTTAGCTGTTTTCTATCATCTATTTCAGCTGCCAACCTGCCATTGTAATCCGCCAGCAACATACATGCATCATCTACCATTTTGGAAAGTTGCTCTCCAGATTCCTTATCTAAAAAGCAAGCAGAGAAAAACAAGTAAAGCGTGATTCCATTATATACAGTGAAATTCTCAGAACAGTGTTTCAGTTACTGGATCCCCAACCCTCACCTGTTATTCTGTCTAACAGGGACACATCTTGGACCTCTATAGGCAAAGAAGCTATTCTCTGATGAACTGCTGCATCTCCAGAGGCAGCGTTTTCTAGTTCTTGTAATGCTCTAATGAGATCTGTAGTCTGAAAAAAGCATGCAAGATTAAGAACTAGTTTAAATACACAGATCCTGGTACAAAACAGTATCTCACAATAAGCTTATGGAATCAATTTGACAGCAATTTTAAAAGCATTTATGATTATCGGCATTATGGCAACATTCTATCCCCTCTCAGATTGAAAATAAAACAAAACTAAGCCATTAATTCTCAGAACAACATTGCAGTGTTCCTAGTTTTAAAGGTCACCTTCTTAAAATAGATTTTTCATTTAAATTCTTGGTATAGGACTACTTGTAAATCTTTTATTTTTGACAGTAGTGATTATTTTACAGTACCTTTCATTTTACTATACTTTTTTGAAATTATTTTTCTTGTAGCTGTGCTTCACTACTGCATCAGACTAGATCAGTGCACTTCTTTTGGAAGTACGGCTGATGTTCATAGAAGCCCAGATGTCTGTTACAGAGAAACATACTAAATTGTGATTATTTGAGAACAGTCATTCCTTCCCATAACAAAAAACCTTTTGAGATGGGACAGTACCATAACAAAAAACCCACAACAACTATAAAAGCTGTAACAATGCAAGATAGATAAGAACTTTTCCTAACCATCAGGATTGCAACGTTGGAAATATATTTTACTGATAAAGCAATAACAATCTTACTTTAATACATCTGTTACTGGTTACCATCCTGGAAACCAAATGAGAACCTAAAACATTGTAGAACCTAATGCTGAAATCCTGATGTGGACAAAGCTGGATATACAGTTCACACACTCTAGTTTAGTGTCAAACATTAAAGTTACAGCATGCTCAACTTCTTAGGTCCACTTCTAACTTGAAATACTGTGAAGGAAAGTTTCAGGTGTAGTCAGCCTTGCTCAGAAACAGTACCTCATTAAAAAACACAGAGACCATTCAAAACCAGGAGTAAATGAAAAACTCTATATGTAACCATATGCAAATACAGAATTTTATAAGCATGCTCTTACCTGTGGAGGGTCAGTGGGAGAACTTCGAGGTGAGCAGTTGTTTTCATCAACTTTTATCTGTTCATATGTGCGCTTCCTCACCTTTCTGTCTCCATCTAAATGAAAACAAATAGAGGAGTCAGAGAAATAATATTTCAAACAAGACACTGAATATTCATGCACATACAAAATACTTACACAAAGCTTGCCTAAGTTGTTCTAATACATCATTTTCATAAACAGACCTTTCTTCCCAGATAGAGAGCACTCGGCCAAGGTGTTTCTTACAACTCTCATCTGTCTCACTGTTACAAGAAAAAAAGCAAAAATCAGCACAAGGTAAAAGTACAGCACTGCCGTATGATTACCTTTCACAGAAGGACCTTGGCATACTTTATCGATATCAAAATATCAGAAGTCAAATAATCTCAGAAAATAACAAAATCACATTTTAAATAAAAGAAAGCAAAGATCAGTTAAAGATGTCTTAGCAACCACATAGGCCAACACCCAATTCCCTCTTTGTTGCTCAACTCATAGACCTGTAGGCCTCTAACCCTATTACACAAACACTGAAAATGGGTTTGTATTGCTTCAGTAGGAGTGTACCACGTGAAAATAACTCCGTATCAAGACTCTTGCACCCTCATGCAACGGCTGCTGGGAAAAAACAAATCGTGCAATACTACTAATGAAACACATCAAACTGCTGCAGCATATAAACACCGACTGAAAGCAAGTCTTAAATTAAGCACAGCTAACAGCTTTTTAAGGCAAAAGGGACTCAATACAGATGAATTTACTACGTAACTTCATTCAACAGCATTAAGACTATCAATTGAACATTGAATAAATTAACAAGGCTGCAAGTACAGAAATAGCACACAAGGACTAGCTGTGTCACAAGAGATGAACTGAGGACTTCTCTGAAGCCCCCTCAAATACAGTATGATGAAGGACACTGCATGGAAATTTACTGTACCTTGAAACATGCTTAAAAGCCTCCACTATTACTGGAGCAAAGTCTTTCGTAAATTCTGGTCCTTTCCTTTTGCTGTTCTGTATGACATCATTGGCCAAGTACAGGAATGTCAACTTCCTATTCGGTTTTGCTAATGAAGAATAATTAGAATAAACAAGAATAATTAGAAATTTTAGTTTCTCCAACTAATACCTATTTATCCACATTTATATTAAACACAGAAAAAGCAAACCACATGTTTTTCCTAGTCTCATTACTGCTTACAACATTTCACTCTAATTTTTTATTTAAAAACATGAAAAGGCTTTGGTCACCCATGGGCTTTTCTTCTCTCCTCTGCTGTAACACTTTCCTCAGATTCTTCCTCCTCCATAATAACACAAGATCCCTCTAGCCCCATCTCCAAAAATAAAGAGAAAAATACCATGATATTCCAAAAATGTTGTTCAGGCCCCAACTATTTTCAGGTGTTTTCCTGAGCCTGATGCGATCTGTCTGTTTGGCAGGCTTCATGGATTTCTTCCACATACTTCAACTTCCCTTTGAGCTTGCATAATTTTCTTACACCCATGAAGTCCTCTGATGAGGAGCTTCAGAGATCCACAATCATTCATGTGATGAACCTCCTCCTTTCAGTTGGAATTTCAGCCTTATATAACCACCTCTCATTCCTGTATTTGAGCTAACTGAACAGTCAATCCCTAGTCAACCTCTCCACATCACTGTGATACTTCCCTCCCTCATCTCCTAATCATTAAAACACTCATGCGCCTGCAGCTGTAATATCAAGAAAACATTTTCAAAAATCCCTTTCAGGCTGCTGCAGTGCATCTCTTCTCCAAGCATCATAAGCATTTTAGTCCATTCCCATTAATGTGCAATAGATTACAAGCTTCCAATTTATAAATTGCTTTCACAAATGTATTCTGTGTTTTCTAAGTGTTCCTACTCAGGTATTTTCATTTACCATCACGCTTCATCTAATCTTCATTAGTCTAGAGGCTTCTCAGAGCTGCAACTCTTTTGTAAAACTTCCAACCTTGTCTTAACACCAGAAAAACTTTCAATACCCATTACCACCACACAGATTCAGTATGTATGCTCCAAGTTTAAAAAGAGGTTTCTCTTGGAAGACATGATTTACGTTTTTTCTGCCTTCTTGAGGAAAGCAGCACTGCATTAAAGCCAATCTAAGATTTCTTAAAACTCATGCTTAGTTCCCAATATGATTCTCAAACTCATACTAGTACTCTCATATTAGTTTCCAATATGTTCTCAAACATGCAGAACCACCACCCTCACATACAAACAGAAAATTCAATGTCAATATGCTTCTACTCTAAGGAAATGTTTTTAAGAGTAAGTTTTGCACTGTAAAAAGACTCCTATGAAGGATTTTTCCTTGAAGTACGGAATTTTTCCCATCCTCTTGGACAGACATATCCAACAAGTTAAGAGAGTTCTGGATTAAGTGAGGGGGCAGGGGGAGAACCTGCATTGAAAGTAAAAATGCATCTCTTAGAATCAATGCAATAAAAAGTGGCAAAAAAAGAATCAGAAGTGCCGGACACAAGTTGGATCTATTAGAAATCTGCTCCAAACACTGAAGTCACTACATGCAACATCCAGGAAATGAATCTATTTGGGTCAACAACCGAATAAACTAAAACGTAGACTGTATAAATTTATGCTACCTAATTTCTGTATGAAAAACTGACTGACAATATAGCAATACATCTCCTACTTATGTTTCAGTTAAATCACAGTTCTGACACATAGAAAGCTTTGAATTATTCAAAGTGATACCCTTCATAAACATGCCTTGTCTCATGGATGCATCAAAACTAATTAGCATTTACCAAAGATGACCCTGCCCTCCCCATTTCTTAGATGAGCCCAGAATTATGACTCAAAATGTAACAAAGCAGACTGTTACCCATACTACATCCTCTGAACTGCATGCAGGATAGGTTCTTGTCTATCCATTTCACGGGAAAAAAAACCAAAAGGTCACATTTTAATCCTCAGAGATGTAACTGATTTATTTCAGACACCAATTTCCTTGTTTCCAACAAGTAACCAAACCAAAGTAACTGAGCTGGTATAGAGACAGGAGATGCAGGCAGTGCCATGAAGTCAGGCGATGTTGATTCTCACAAAGTCTAGACTTCATCTGTTCACTACAGTAAACAGATCAATATACCGTATTTGGAAAAGGCGTGCAAAACCCCAGAAAGTCACGTTCAAGCTTATTTCCTCTAGTATTACCTTTTCAGCAGAAACAAAGTTGCATTTAATGAACAAAAATCTTAAAAACACTACTAAGCTACCTGTGACTTTAGAAATTCAACTAATACTCTACCCATATGTTCACAAAGAATATCGTGAAGTAAAATTTAATTCTTTTTGCTGTAAGAATGCTCTGCGCAAAATTTCAAAGGTAAAAATTATGCCTACTCTCAAGAAGTGTTCCATTTCACTTCACAAATCTTCAGGAGTTACATACTGGCCTACTACCTTTCTGCCTTACTACCTCTCTTACACATGAGACTAAACTACAACGTAACCTGTAGCAACTGAGGTTCTCAAATCCGAGCTCTTCTGACTATAAATTGACTACTGAAGTCTGAAATACAAAATTAAATTCCAAACTAGATAGATCTGTTCTGAAAAAAAATTATCTGTTTAGAGCATCTCTCTTCAGTAACAGTGACACTTAACTTTTCAGCTCTGGGCTTTGATATACTTCAGAACACCAAAATGGATCAAAGAATAATTAGACTATTTAAACAAAAAGCGTCTTCAAGGTTTGGCAAGGCTAACAGTAAAAAGCACTCTTCCTGTCAGAAGAAAATGAAAGAAAAAAGGTAAGATCTTAGGCTAAGGAAGGATCTGAAAAGCACGTGCTACCAGAGCATACAGTGTTAGAAGCAGCTAGCCCACAGTATCTCTGGTGCACCAAAAGTACAGTCTGCAAACACAAAACTCCTGAGAAGGCATCCATGTTGGACTGAGTCATCTTTTCAGAAGCTTTGTGCAGTGTTCACATAACTCTTCTGCTTGTTTCAGTTACATTTACCATTTGCCCACCAAAGCATCTCCCTGAAGTGCTGGATTATGAAATATTTTAACAGGTCAATGGTGTTGGCTGGTATAAGGGCCATATTAAGAGGATTACTCTTAAAGCATCCACAATGAGACTAACTGGGATTGGCACCTTGCAATTGAAACTAATTCTTCCCAAAAATCTGACATATTTAAATGCCAATTTATACTCTGCTGGTATTCACGGTATTTCACCTGCAACGAGCACAATCAGGCATCTAAGGTGGAGGGACTTAGCATCCTCATTAGGAAGTCTTAGTTTTCCGCAATCGATACTTCTTAGGAACACATGCTTGTGAGCCTGGCCTGGGTATTCCTGGTTCTCTACCAGTCCAATATGGAAGCCCTGACATTGTGTGCTTGATTCCATAGTACTTAGAGAACTCTAGCACTAAAGAGCCACCACCACTTTTGTGCAAGAAACTCTAGTATTGTACCTTGGAAGGCAGTAAGCATGCTATTTTCACTGAGGTCAACTCTGGCAAACAAAGCCAGCATAATCACCCATATTTGTTTTCTGCACATTTACCTCCTGGCATTGGAAACTGAGCTCCCATGAAGAGTGCTAGAAACATGTCTGTTAGTTTCATGCTGTTCTACAACTCTTCCCTAGAGCTGAAAGATACTTGCTGTCTTAGACATTCAGGAAGAAACTACAGAGAAACAGGCATAAGAGATTTCACTTACATCCCAATACAAGCGTATAGACTATTGACCCACCTGGAAATATTAGATCAGGCTTTAACCTTCTACAGGCCAGCTCTGCTGTGCCAACTATCCTTGAATGAAAATGCCATTTAACAAGTTTGGAACATCAGTAGGTTAAAAATCCCACAAACGTTATCAGCATGGAACGGCTGCTTTTTTACTAAAGTCCTCTAATATGGATTTAAATAAAGATTTGGCTCAATTGCTTTTGAATTACATTACATTTTGAAATACACGCAGTACAGTATATGAGTGTCAGCACTTCTCCCAAAATCCCTGGGACACTTCCTGTGTCATATGCAGAGGTGTGAAGCATGCTGAGAAGTTACATGACATCTTTGTAAAAATCTGACAAGCCTCCAAGCTTTTTATTACAAGACACAACTCATCTTTTTTCAGTCAAGCAGCACTAAAACTTGAGTGCAAGATCACTGACCCTTCACACTGAGAGCTAACGAGAGTTTTTATGCAAGCTGATGAAGGGCAGCATCTTTGGTAATGTGACTGAAAGCATATCTGTAAAAAGTCACTTGAGAAGCTACCACCAGAAAGGACAATTCAAACACGATATAATCCATAGAGGGCATGTTGTACAATGAGCACTTAATCTTAAAATTCATTAACCTTCTGTTATGAGAGAGTTAAACTACGTGTTCAACATTGCACAGTCACCTGATTCTCCTGGTGAATTTTACCAAGGTTTGAGAACTGCTGTGTTTCCTTTTTAGAGGGGAATGAGATTTCCCACAAAATGTGTGTTCAAGGCTTGAGGGTCCAAGTATCCTGACTTTGAGTTTGGAGGCTAGTAGACAAAGGAAACAGAGCACAAAGCCACTGCTGGGAAAGAAACCATCAGCATCATATTACCACTGGAATGTGAGAAAGTTGGTCACAAACCAAGGAAACCATTTCAACATAATTACTCTGCAGAAGCTTCCCACTGCACTTAGTGTATCATGAACTTACAGCGTATCACCTGAATGCATGAAACGAACTAACTCCTTTCATTGCCTGGCCAGTACAATACCAAGATGGATATGAATCAACAGTAACAATAGTTTTAGGATAGGAAAAAGTCACTGAAGTATTTAAAATCAAAATGGTGAAAGACAGGCGGGTACAGGTTAGATACTAGGACATGAGTGGTACAGCAAACAAATTAATATAGATTTGTACACAGTGCATTCTCTCAAGACTATTATTAGAGAGTCAACTAGTCAAACTGGATTACACAATCCAAATGTGACTGTTTTAAATGAAACATTCTTACATTGCTAATCTGTTGCTCCTGACCATAGGTCATTTTGTAAATCAGGTATGTAGCAAGTATGTTTCTCTAACTGGACTCAACTCATGTTCACCTGAACATGTTGAAACAAGTCCAGCAGAGGGCCACGAAGATGATCAAAGGGCTGGAGCACCTCTCCTACGAAGACAGGGTGAGAGAGCTGGGATTGTTCAGCCTGGAGAAGAGAAGGCTCCGGGAAACCTTATAGCGACCTTCCAGTACCTAAAGGGGGCCTACAGGAAAGATGGGGAGGGACTCTTTATCAGGGAGTGTAGTGACAGGACAAGGGGTAATGGTTTTAAACTGAAAGAGGGGAGATTTCAATTAGATATAAGGAAGAAATTCTTTACTGTGAAGGTGGTGAGACACTGGAACAGGTTGCCCAGAGAAGTTGTGGATGCCCCATCCCCGGAAGTGTTCAAGACCAGGCTGGATGGGGCTTTGAGCAACCTGGTCTAGTGCAAGGTGTCCCTACCCATGGCAAGGGAGCTGGAACTACATGATCTTTAAGGTCCCTTCCAACCCAAACCATTCTATTATTCTATGAAGTTTTGTCTACTGTTGATGTTCAAACCTCTTTGCACACACGAGAAGATTCATGCAGATAAGCAGTGAAAGATTCTTTCTCTTGGCAGAAAAACTACACTAAATAGTACAGGAAATACTTGCTTTAAATCAGGAACTTGTTTCCTGAAATCCACTTCACATCTGCAAGGCTATATATTTACATCACTTTTGGCCGTGGTTCTGCTCCAAAGCAGTTGACTGAATACCAGAGTAATTCAGATGTAGTACAGCTTTCAAATCCAGGTTCAATGTTGCTAGGCCTTCTCAATTTGCCTACTAGAATCTTCTATCTTCCAATTTTCAGCAGCACTGAGCAACTGCCACAACAGCCACTAACTTCAGAAAAATGCATTGCATTAATGCCAGCAGCTATAATGAGCGAGGACCCAAACGCTAGCAGATGTCCCAACAGCAGAAGTTATTGACAAACAGCCATAAATAAGCAAAATTAGTTGCTACTTATATCACTGAATAACTTCAACACCCCAAAACAAACAAAAAAAAGTTCAAGCATAATAAATTGGCACACCAGGTAAACTGGTTGAGTCAAGCGCTAAAAATATCTCTCTCTAGCAGCCCAGGTGTACTTATACAATTGTAGCTGTCTTAAAGACGATATACAATGGCTCTGCTAACCTGGATAAGCTTTGCAGCAAAGACAACGATCAGTGTGACACAGGTGGGTTGACAGATGACAGCCAAAACGAGAGGTCAAGTGATTAAGGGAAGGAGGAAGGGGTGGTATTCAGCATCAGTTTCTGAGACTGAATAATCTATGAGATGCCATGTCAGGCTCGGAGAAAACAGATACCTGAATCTGAAATTAGGTTTAAAAATACAACACAACACCTATTAAAATATCACTAGGATGTAAATACCTAACAAGTGACAGAGCTGGACCTGAAAAAGCTAACAGAAAATGAGTTGACAGGAAAGGAAGGTAACACAGACAACTAACTGGAGTTGGTAATATGGGACTTTTTATTTCAAAACTCAAACATTTAGCTATTTTATTTTATTTTTTTGTCCCTTCTAAACTGGACACGTTTTAACCCAGTATAGCAAATATCACATGAAGCCTACTGAAAAAGTGCTTACTATTCACCCTTGAAGGCTGATGCTTTGAATTACAGATTGAAATTTTTCATTTTAAAACAAAACGCACAAACAGCAAACCTCTACAGTTGCAGAGAACCCTGAAAACAAGGAGCAAGAGATAGCAAGCAAATGTACCCGATTCGTAAATAAGAAAAAATAAGTCTTAACAGAGATCCTCCACCTCAGAAGAGCCTTTTCAAGGGGGTTCCTAAGGGTTTTCTCAGCAGCTACAGGCTCACACAACAAAGTTTTATGTGTAATGCCACTCCTTATTTTTAAAAGACCCTTAAGTCAATGCCTTTATGGATACATGGAATTAAATAGTTTTAACAGGCCCATCAGTTGCATTTTGGGAATGACTGATGTATTCATATTACAGTTAATTAATTAGTACTACTCAAATACTGAGTAAGCTTATGACTACTAAGTAATTAACTATTTAACTGAGTGTTACAATTCATACATCAGAAGTAGGATCATTTCCCTCAGCACACTTTGCAAGCCTTTACAAAATTCTCTCTAACCCCCACTCAATAGGTCTCAGGAAAATAATTAGATTTTGTGGCAACATTATCACAAGGTAATCCACACAGGTTACTTTGAAGCAATCACGAACCTGCCATATTACAAGTACCAAGAAAAAAGCCCCACCTTTCTAGGATGAAAACCCAAACTGCCTAAGATTCTCATGTTAGTAAAACATTTACTACAAATGAAGTAGTGAAAAAGTAGCCCCATCAAATCACTTATTCTATAAATCAACTACAAAATCCGAAAGAAAGCAGACTCATGATCAGCATAAGCCAGTGCTAACACAGGCTGCGGCCTAAAGGGGTGATACCATCCTCGCAGCCTGCTTTGTGGCAGTACCAGCATTCCATCAGGGAATTCCTCTATTTCAAAACTAATTATTCATTTCACTGGATTTTCATCAGCAGCACAGCACAAGATACTGTCAGCAAAATGGTATCAGAAATATTTGAAGAAATTTAACCAACAGCAGAGTGGAAAAGGAGCTGTTCTGTTGTCACTGTAGACCTCTGCTTATCTGTCAAAACAGGAGAAATCTTTGTTATTTCATTATAGTTGTCATTTAAATTAAAGGCCTTCTAATAATCTTTTCTCATTATTTTTACTCATCAAGGAACAAACCATCAATGAACTACAGAATCTATTCTCCACTAATCATAGTAATAGATAGTGAAAAAAAACCACTACATACAGTAAGATGTGGAGTACCTGGAGTGACACCTGAGTGTTTTTACACAGATGCAGAATCGGGAATGCTTAATAGCCCAGGCAGAGCACCAGCTCTGCCACAGACCCACCCACAGTTCATCCATAGATTCTCCATTAGCACATATTTAAGGTCAGTCAGTAAACAGCACGTCTCTACACTCAGTCTCTTGAAGCATATGACACGCAACTCCTTACCATAATTTAATCAAAATACTGATTGTATAAGAAGACATCCTTCCCTTCCATATTTGTGACAGTTACTAGGAGTGTCTGGACAATTCAGAGTTATCAGTACTTTCAAATTACAGTTTATTTTAGAATACATTATACTACCTTTCCTCCAATTTTTGCTTATTTCTAAGAATGACCCTATGAATTCTACATGCCAGTATTTTAAGAACTACATATAAAAGTTACGGTAGTATTAGGGAAAAAGTATATATGCACATTCCTTCAGTAATCAGAGTTACACCAAATGTCTTGATACAACTTGAGCAACACTGGACTTCTGCAAGACTAACCCAATGTTCCATAACTGCTCCATGTTCTAACAAAGACCTGCAAGTTCTGACCATTCTGCAAGCTTACATCTAAGTACATGAGTTCACCAAAAGAATCAATGAAAGTTCAACTGTAGAAAACCTGTAGATGAGGGTGTATGGAACTGCTGATCTGTAGAGATGTCCTAACATGGGACCTATCAATGAATCCAAGTAAACAGAAAGGGACTAAAATTTTATTTTGCCTAAATTATATGCTTACACACATAACTATTTGAAAAGCTGCCTCTTCACCTCTACTCCAACATGATATAAAGAAAAGACTATTTTTAAAATAAAAGAATCAGAACCAAACATTTAGGAACCAAAGAGCTGAGATCCTACCACTTGTTTTTATTAATAACTAAAGACATCTTGAGAAAAGCTCATACAAGCTGATCTGATGCAAGAGACCTTTTATCAAAACTGAAAGCATCCAGAAAAAAATGTAGTATCATGCCATATTGTGTTCAACTCGGTTATACAATGTTCCATGAGGCTGAAAGGAAGGTCTGTAGACAGGGGTGACAATAAAAAAAGGATACAGTGAAAGGAAATAAAATTTAGAAAGGCAAGGTTCAATTTTCAGTTCCAGGACACTAGTGGCTAGCAATAGCAGCAGGCAATGCCAGTAATTTTTGTGCCCATATTCCCCAAATAGAGATCAATTTCCTCTCACATAGGAGAGAAATCATGTTTCTATGGCTTTGATGGTAGGCAAGTCAGGAGCCTTAAATCTACTCCACTTAACTGACTAACTGCCAGTGTTCCGCTTTGTGTTGTTTTATGCAAGTCACTTCACCACAGCATACTGGTTTTCCTTCTCATCTTCCAGTGGTCTTTAGTGGTCTGCTTAGACCACTAAATCCATCCTTTAGGGATTAGGGACTGCCCTACAATTATGTGCTGTAATTAGCAAAAAGTTAGTGCCGGGTCAATGTAAGCTAGCATTTGTGAAGCTCAGGTACTACTATCAGAGATGGAAAATTAAAATACATCGTGCGTATCTTAACTATGAGAAACATATGAAAGAGGAAATACTTCACATAAGGCCTAAAAGTCCAGAAGAAAAGGTGCAGAACCTTGAACTAACTTACTCCTAATGGAGGTAGACTATCATATGCTTTCCATATACCCTTGAAGGTTGGCTTCCAAAAAGAAGTCACCAGAAAAATCTTAACTCTGAAATAGGAAAAGCTGGATGACAACTTCAACAAAATGAAGATAAAACAAATTATCATCTGAAGCTCCCGAGCTACATCCTCAAAACAGACTTAAAAGTGGAAGCCAGACATTGAAAGCTGAGAAAAAGCAAAGCATGAGTTCTTAAGATGATCATTATCCTTGCCTCTCAATGCCACCTTCAAACATGTAGCCCATGTTTCTAACATTTAAATTCTCCAATTAGTCAAACAGCAAAACAGGAAAATTATGCTAATACTAAAGTTAAGAATCGACCATTAATATTATAGATTATTATGAACTGGTATTGTGCATGTTAATTAAGACAAACAACCAAACCTCTGGCTGCGTGCCAATTAGTTTAAGATACCTTTTGATATCATTCAGAACACCAAATATTCAAGTTGTTTGTTTAGAAGGCCCAGAAACATGAAATGGTTCAGATGCAGATGGGAGATCCATTCATTTGTTCTCAGAACAAGAAAGAAAGCTTGTAACAAACATATAGTAAAAATATGTTTATTTCAGAAGATGAAACATGCCACCAAATAGGTCTTTCTTTAGGCAACAGAAAAAAAGAATTTAACTCATGCTTGGAAGTTCAAGAAAAAAACATTTCACACAAAAAGCATATTTTAAACAAATATACAGTAGCCATGTGAAAACCTACAGTTTATAGGAACATATTTTCATGCTATACTGTAAATCTTATTATTACTTCATACTCAAGATTTTTATTTTAAGGGTGGTTCGGTCCATTTGCTATGAAGTTATGCTCCCTAACCATGAGGTAGCTGTGAACCAGACACACTCTCTTTGCATTGTTACACGTAATTTCTGCAAGTCAACTATTCCTCTTCGTTGTGCAAAACTAAGGGAGTGGTTTCTCTTTCATAGGCCCTGTAATGGCTTAGTGCTACTTTTCCTCTCCACTTAAAAATCTAGCCTTCCACTTTCGCCATAAAACATCCACATATTATTGGGGCTCCAAAGGAAATTATTGGAAGACAATAACATTTCCTACAGCAAGGCAGAGTTCTAGCAAGTGATTTTTCTTTTTCTTAAATGAGTCAACTTAAGATCAAGTTATTTTTCAATTAGGTCAAATAACCTTACATGCCATTTCTGCCTTTCAGCCCATGACCACTGCCTATAGCTGCAAGTTCTTTGCTGTTAAAAGGAAAGAGTTTGTAAAAATCTAAGTCTGCAAGTCTGCACACTCAACATCAAATACTCAATACAGCTAAAGAAACACGTATCTGTATTATGCTAACATCGGTAGTAGCCATATGGCAAAAAGGAATTAAAAAACACTTTGGACACATTAAATTGCTCTTCCCCCAGAGTACTCCCATACTCAGTTGCCCTACACGAATAGTTGCTGGCATAAATGGACAAAGCCAGCCTGTCAGGAAACTCCAATAGTATTACAGCCAACCACCGTTATAGATGATGAAAGACAGTGTCTAAAAAGGGTCGTCTTGGATGACACGTAACTACAAGTATTAAAATAAAAAGCCCTAAACCCCATACTTGCCGCCTTCCTTCCATTTTCCCACTTTCCTCTCTCCTTCTACAAAAAAGGGAAGGAAAACACGAGAAGTAGCCTCTGCAGGGGCATCTCACTAACGGAAGAAGGGAGAACGGGGGAGGGAGGAGAAGAGAGGAGCCAAGGGACTGGAGGAAAAAAAAGAGGGAAAAGAAGCGCCTCCCAGTCCACAGTCGTCAAGAAATCGAGACCCGGGGTTTAACACTTGCCACAGTAGCTCCGCTCTCCCCAGGCGCCGGAGCCGGCCGGCCCGCCCGCCCACCCCCCCTCCCTGCCTTCTCTCCCTCCCTCCTTCGCCGGCTCCACAGGCCGAAGAACCCTGCCATCACTCCCCTCAGTAGCCGCACACCCGACGGCGGCCTCCTCCTACTGCGACCGCACCGGCCGCCACCTCCCCCAGACCCGTCGCCCCGAGGAAGGCCCCACCCAGAACCCACAGGCGGGAAAAGGCCCAGCGGCGGCGGCAGCCGTGCCAGCCTCACCTTTCCGCAGCTCCCGCTCCCACACGCTGACGATGAGCGCCGAGTGCTTGCGGTGGTGGATGAGCCACAGGCTCAGGGTCTGCACGCTCTGCTGCGAGTTGCTCAGCTCCGACAGCTTCCGCTCCAGCGCCGCCTCCGAGAAAGCCGACATAACTGGGCCGCGCTCACCTCGGCCCCGCCGCCGCCGCTGCCCCCACCAGCCCGGCCTGGCTTAGCTCGGCTCGGCCGCGCTCAGTCCCCACCTCTCCGCCCCAGCGAGGGAGGAGCCGGGCGAGCCCCGTCCCTTCCCGCCTCGCCTGCCGCCACTTCCGCGCGCCCCGGCAGCCCGCCGCTAACAAAATGGCGGCAGCCGACCCTGCCGGAGCGCCGCCCGGCCCCGCCCCGCTTCTTCTCTTTCCCTCACTTCCGGCAGGGGCCGAGAACGAGACGGAGCGGAGAGGGCGGGTACTTGGAGCTGTTCCTACCCCTCGAGCGCGCACCGCCTCCCCCCCCCCGTCTCCCAGCAGCCTTCGCGCAGACCCCGGGGCGCGGCCGTTATGGCGGGTGAGGAGTGGCGGGGATCGTCGGTGGCCGGAGGAAGAGCTTGCTCGGTAATGGCTTCCCTCAGCCCGAGGCCGCTGCAGGTGGCCGCGCTCCCGGAACTCGGTGCGCGCCGACCGTACCTTACCAAGTGACTGTGGGATGTAGCGAGCAGGAACAGAGTTAGGGGCTGTTACTACAAATACGGATACATCAGTGTTTTGCCCTGGGAAATAACATAAAAAACCCAGACACAAATAAGGCAGCCCAGGCCTACCAGATTCTTTCACCTGTCAGGGTGAGGAGCTTGGTGTGGTGGTATTTCCATATCTGCAAGTGTACACGTACGCCACAAATGTGTCTGGCCTCATTTTTAAATGCTGTCTTTTTTTTTTTTTTTAATTTCTGGCGTTGATAGTGTCATATGGCAGAGTTCTACTGCTCAATGACAGATGTATATCCAAAGTGTTGCTTCTTCATCGTTTCAAACCTGTTCCCTTAAAGCTCTACTGGATGCTTGCTCCTTCTACTATTGTGAAAATAGTGTACAAACATGGTGGTCTGCTCACCACCTTTGCATTCTTCCATAGATTTTGTACCGTATCACCTTCAGTCATTTCTCAAGCTGAAGGATCCGAGTCGGTTCTCCTTGCATGGAACGTGCTCTATGCTGCTGAACATGAGTTGCGTTTCTAGTCTTAATGTGAGTGCTTCTAGCCTTCCTCCTGCTCTTTTGAAAAACACCTGACATGACTGACATTTTCAAAGAACTATCCACCTTATCCTACAGGTCTGCCCTGAATCCTGTTTCTGTAGCTAATAATTATGACTGCAGTTAATGTGTTTTTATATAGTATTTTTAATATTTCTATAAAATTATGTGTGCATTAGAAAAATATGCATATACCTTACTCTGGGGACATCCTGGCAATGGTTAAGTATCCACCCTTAAAAGGGAATATTCCTAGAAGCTTTTACACATCCAGTTTGTCCTCACCAAACAGCAGAAAGCTAGTTCCACAAAACACCCCGTAAAATATTTTTGAAACTTCACAAAGTTTTCTCTCTATTTCATGTCTGACGTTCAGAGGAGATGTCCCAGGGGATTACTTTCAGGCAATTTTCTTAATATTGGTTCTTAGTGAAATTTTCCCTTTAAACATAAAACATCGGTGAGGGTGAGGTGGGAGTGTTAGGAGTTTTAAATGTGAATTCTATTTACAAAATCATCTGTAGCATGAATGATTTTTGCGGAACAAGAAAGGACTTTGCAAAAATGCTTTGACAGAGAAATTTAAGTAAGAATCTGCACAGATATCTACAGAGACTCCATCAAATCACTGCTTTTTTATCATCGTGAATGAAAGAAACTGTAATATATTGCTATTTTTGCTATGTACAGCAGAGGACACTCTGGCATTAAGTAGAACTGGCCAGTGAAGTAAAATTAAGACAGTGCTGACACGGATGCAAGTACTAGAAAAATGAAATATGAATGGTAATCTAGTAACTAACATTCAAATACCATTTCCTGGAGACACGTATTCTGACACTAGCAGGAGAAATTTGTGGGTGATTATGGAGAAAGAAATATTTATCTCACATATAAGAGTGGATTAAAAAGTGTCTAGCACCAAATAGTGAAATTTAGATGTTAAAGCAAAAAAAGGTAGGGAAAAAGAGCAGGAAATTGGTAGAGAATTTTAGTAATGATTGTAGAAATGTTTATTACTGCTTCCTCTGCATCCTTCATCCCAGATTATCAGAACATTTTACAAACAAGAATAAATCCTCTGAGATAGGTATTTGTTCTGTAAATAAATATATTTAAATACCAAGTGATTTATCGTCTGTGTATAATATAGTGCATAATATAGTATACAGCAAAATTGAGATTTTACTTTCCCCATAAATCTTTATAGCACATTTTAAATTTGTAATCATAAATGTTTACATCAGTAATCTAATTTTAAAAGCCATGCTTATCCAGTTGGTGAATGGAAATTTACCGCGAGACTTACTCAAAGTGAAGTGACTCTCAGAGAAGAAGTATTCACCATGGAGGGTTCATTTGCTGCAGCTCTTTCTTTGAAAACCTCGGCTTTCATTCAGAAACAATTCATACCATTATTAACCTGCCTTTAAAGAAATCCACTCCCATCCGCAGGGGCAGAGCTGCCAACAGATGGCAAGTTTTCTTCTACCCGCTCCTGTGTTCACAGCGTAATAACACCTTTCCTCTGATTTCCTAAGAACAAAATTCTGCACTGCTTCCCTTCTCTCTGACCACAGTGGGTCACTGGTAGTCGGCTGTGTTCTCGCTCCTGGAGAAAGGAGCCCCGTGCAAGCGAAAGACGATGGCTATGAATAAATTACTCGGTTGATACAGAACATGGGACTGGGAAGCTCTCAGTAATTCAAAGATGTAATTCCATTCCATGACGGCAGTCACCATGAAGCTCTACAGCATCCGTACACTGCATGTGCTGGTCACAGATTTTTTGCTTCTTCTTTTCCCCTCACCCAAGGACATCCACATAAAACCTTTTGTAAGAGGGGAATTTAACCTAGTAACAATGGGAACTTTTAAGTTCTGTTACCTTGAGGGAATCCTAAGAAGTGTTTAAGCACTAGAACGGCTGATCTATGTCTAAAATAGCAATTGTTACGGTGCACTGTGGGAAAGGTAAAAAAAAAACCCACCAGAGTCCACATCTTTGCTTTTTTCTTTTCTTTTTTTTTTTTTTTTTCCCCAAATACTTGAACATTTCTACTATCCAGTCCCAATTCAAAGAGAGGGCTTAGTTCTAGTGAGGTGCTTGGGCACACAGCATCTTCAGTCTACTAATCCAGCCCTCTCAAAAGCACCTGCTTCAAGCTACAAACCTGTATGTGTGCTCTTTCTCTGCCTGAACCACTCCAGCTGGTCACCAGAGCTGATCAAACCCTGTTTCTTGGAAGGCCCTGCAAAAATCTGTCTGGGCTGAGCTCCTGGTACTCTGGGAGGAGTGATCAAAATGAAACTGCCACAAGACAAGAGGAGGATTTTTTAGCACTAAGCATTTTAAAGGTAGAATGACAAAATATAATACAGGTTTAGGTATTTTCTCTGGAGCTGGGAAGAGAATGCGAAGTTTAGAACAAAATCTGCATTAAGATAGATAAGGCAGATCATCTGTACGGAGTCTCCGTCTCTCATGTTTCAGACAGGACCAAAGGAAGGGCAAAGGCAGCAGTTTGTGTTGGTGAACAGACTGCCCAGATAGGCAAAATGGGCAAAGCCCCAGTGAAGCTGGCCATTGTCTGTACTCCAGTGACCTTGTAGTTCAGTGTGAATTGGCTGCTATTGCTCTACAGAACAGCACTCTACCTGCCAGATCTGAGAGGTATAGACTATGTTAAAAATATACACTACCTCACAACTTTGCTGTTCGCCAAGCCTACGTATCTCATTGTTTGTTGATATGAACGTGTCTTAGTTTAAGAGTCAATTTTAATTTTAATTCTTTCCTCCAGGGCACTCCAGTCTGGTACTCCCCCCAAACAGCTGTCACCTTTAGAAGTCGTTTTCTCCTGTAGCCCAGAGATGTAACTGGATGATTTATTTATCCTTAGTAATATTCTGCACTTTACTGGAATTATTTAGGAACCCTTATTTTACACCACTACACAGAGCAGTAAAACAATCCATGTATATACTTGTTTACTGGTTTACTACATAGTGCTCATCAACGACGTGGGATTTGAGCTGAAACCAACTCTTGCATCAAAACAGACCAGACCTTTCTTTGTATGAGGCTGGCCTTTTGGCATTTTTATCTTTGTTTTGTAGCTCTTTCTCAAATAGTCCCACCAAGGAGATGCAATAGTATTAAAGGAGAAATGAGGTTTCTCTAGTCTTGTTTCCTGTGTGAGAATTTGTGTTAGTCAGCATATGAATTGCTACCTGGATCTCAAAATTACAACACTGGCATATCAGTTCTTTTTTATTGTTCCAAGAGTCCAGTCCGTCCAGTATAACAGTTTCTGAAGTTTCATACTTGAAAATATTTTTCCATCTCTCATAATATGCTTGTGCATTTCACAACCCAATTCTGTGTAAATGATCCTACTTCCATATCCCAATAAGGGCATGAAAAATGGAGAAATGCAAAAAGAAGACACTGAAGTATAGCTGTAAAATGATTCCTGACTGAAAGATGGTAATTCATCTGGATCATTTCTTCAGGAACATTAAACTCCATTTGTTACCTGTATAACAAGAGGGCATTTCCCTAGCAGAAATTGTAAATAAATAAATTAAAAAAAAAAAAAAAGTTGAATTGGTGTGAAGCCCTGCAGGCAGAGAACAAAGGAAAGCTTAAATGGAAGGAAGAAGCCCATTGAAATCACTTACAGGAGCTGCCTACTGGAGCCAAAAACCTCGGAGTGAATAATGGTTCTTTTTCATGAGTTCCTGCCACTAAGCACTTCACCTTTTAATGTAATTCATTAAAGGCAGAAATTATTTGCTGCTTAGGAGATTAACAAAAACCACTTACTGAGATATGTATATACAATCCATCAAGACATTCCCATATTTTATGTGGAAAGATAGATTGTACAATCTAAAAAAAAAAAAAAAAATCTCCTTAGCATTTCTGTGATCTTTTTGGCCTCTGTGGAGATGTAAAGATGTTTGTAGAAAACCTTTCCTTTTTCCTAAGTCAGGCATTCAGCCAGACAGCTATGTACATCCGGCTTCTTCATCATTATGCTATTAAGTGAAGTCATACTATGTAAACATACACTGTGATTAATATATGGATGCAATCAAGTCCCAGTTTTCCTTAGTAGAGAGAGTGCTGTAACTATGCAAGAAAGCACTCCAGGGTATGTATTAACTCAGGTGTGCAGAAAGGCATAAAGCATTAGGCTGAGTAATTTTAAACATCTGAGCAATATATTAATGGATCATTAATATGTGCCCTAGAGTGCATATAGCTCTTAGTCACAGCATAAAAGAAGTAAAGCACATTCCTAACAATAAATAATGTTATCTTTGAAAGGAAGAGGAAAACTCTGCAATGTATTGATATACTGTGTGAAGAACCTTCTTGAAATTTCTGAAAATGCCAATTTAAATTTGCCTGTAAAACAAAGAAAATGGGCTGGTTCATATTTGTGATCCAGTAGAGGACATGATGTCCCAGAAATCACTCATCTGTAGGAGGCAGACACTGTATTTTTGTTACTGTGTACTCAGCTCATGGTTTTGGAGATGGTGGCTGCCAGCATACTGTGCTGTTCTACCACAAGCATAGCCAGAGGGTTGAGAGAAGCTCTTAGTCACCTTTACTCAGCGCTCGTTAAACCACATCTGGAATAATGCATTCAGTTTTGGTCTCCCCTAGTATAGGAAAAATATTTATAAGCTTGAGCAAGTCCAGCAGAAAGCTGGATCAGAAAGATGATCAGATGGTTGGAGCACAGAACCCAGAAGGAGAGACAGAGGAAACTGGGCTTGTTTAACCTAGAAAAGTGAGGGCTTTGGGGCAACCTAATGGCAGCTTTCCAATACCTATGGGAAGGTTACTGAGAAAACAGAACCACTCGTGGACGTGCATGGTGGAGAGGCTGAGAAGCAAGGGTCCTAAATTGACATGGAAGGTTACAACTAGATAGAAAGTTTTTTCATCAGAAGAACAGTCAGACAATGGAACAGAAAGGTTGTGCAGTCTCCATTCTTGGAGTTTTTCAGGACTTAGCTGGATAAAGCCCTGACCTCCCTGGTCTGACCTCATATGTGACCCCACTTTGAGCAAGAGGATGGTGGAGTAGTGCTCTAGACTATGTCTATATACTATGCTATTCACATTTGCTGAGCAATGTACTTTCACAGCTTGGTTTGTACTTGTACAAGTTCAAGTACAAACCCATGGTGTAGGGCTTAGCTTGCTTGGCTTGTATCAGTTGGATCTGCATAGCATAACAGGTTGTCCAGCTACACAACAATACTCTCCTGTCATGTAGAGCACCTCAGGTTATCTTGGATGTCAGTGTGGTCATTCAGTGGAGTGCCCTTTCCCCCACACTCCTACTGATCAATGAGCAGGCAGAGTGGGATGAAAAAGTCTACTATTAGAATTGTTACTACACAGCCATCAGCCATATCTTCTACATGCTAGCCGTCAGTTATGTTGTCAAAAACATCAATTACTTTAGTAGCCACAGCCACATACAACATATCAGAGGTCCATAAATAAAATCCATGTATTTTTTGATGCATACTAGCTCTTCTCTCTTCCTTACACTGAAAATACACCTGAGAACTGACAGAGTGGCTGTTCCCCAGGGGTGTTTATTTGTTCACCTCAAAACTGTATTTTTGAGCTTTTTGAGGAAAGAACAATAAATGAGGAGATAGTACGTAGAAAGGAAGATTGTGCAGGCAGTAGAGGTCTTTAGTTTTCTCTTGCAACATCTTCAGGAACATGACTCAAGCACAGTAATTTTGCCAATTGCTGTTAATGACATTGTCGTCCTCTGCTGTACTTGTTTTCTGTGGCATCGTTTTGTCATAGCTGACTCAAAATGTAGTCAGAGTTGGTGATGGATAAGCAGTTGTGTGCGGGAGTCAGCTGCGAATGCAACGGAAAGTCCGTGTTCCTTCAGACATCTGCTGATTATAAAGTTGTGACCAGACACGCTGTCATTGTCTGGTAGTGGTCCAGGCCACCATATGCTTTGTCGCTAGGTGACTTTCCTATCCTGACACATCTGACCACAGCTGCTGCCCAGCTAGGATAAATGCCCTTCATTTCTATGGAAGTGGGATTCTTGTTTCTCTTGGGAGATGGGGAGCAAGAGGCAGGAAAGTTTGGAAGCAGCTAAGGACGCTGTAGCTGAGAGTGCTCTACCGATTCTGGGAGACTGTGGCTGCCCAAAGGCATTGTCGTCTGACATTTTCCCTCTTCTAGCTGTCAGAACCTGTATGCTGTGTCACATACTTGTGACTTTCTGTCCCCAACAATCAGAATTTTCAAACCAACATGCTTGCCAGAGGTTTGTTCTTGTCCCAAAAAGTAGAACCCTACTGTTCCTGGACAGTCCACTGGGGCTCAGAGTGACCAGTGCTTTGTTTTTGTTTTAACTTGAACTGGGGCTAGCGTGACTCTGGTGTCTTTGGAGTACTGTAAGCAGAGCAGCTCAAGCCAGACCTGGCTCAATTGTATCTCTTTTGCCTATGAATGTAGGAGTTGCACAAGAGTAAGCTTTTTCCACTTCAAGTCCAAGATTCCCCGCCTGAGGAGGCAGATGGTGGCACCCCAAAGGTTGTCTCTGTGCACATCAATATGTACAGTGTGTGGACAATCAGGGAGTCAGTCCTTAATGAGGAATGAATGATTAAGCCTGGCAGCACAGACACTGACACGGAAATGCCTTTGATATGTTACAGTGTCAGTGCCTTCTACTGAGAGGCCACACCTGCAAGCTCTGTGTCCCTTATTGGAGCAGAGATTTAATGCACATATTTTTACTTTCAAGGTCTATTAGTTTGGGATTATGCTATCCAGAACCTTCAAATTACTGAACCTGTAGCATCACAAATGCAATCTGATGCATTTTTCTGACTTGCAGTGCTAATATAGCTACCAGTATTTTTCGTGGAAACTAGGTGTCACTAGTGGTTTAGAAATAGCAGATACAGTTTTATTCCTATCTCTTTTTTCCTGCAACTCATTTATAGCCTCTCAGCCTCTCCCTGTGAACCTTGAAAAGAGCGTTGAGCTACCTTCTCTGTAACTGAAGACTGAAATGAGATCCTTCTGTAGCTTTCTTTTCCTCAAGCCAAATAAGCACTTTTCTGTTTCCCTTTTCTCTGTGTGTATGTCACCTTAGCCATCCTGGTGTCCCTTTGTGTAACTTTCCTGCTTTTTTGCTTTTCTCTCTGTGCTGAGGAACCCAAAGCCAGACACAGTTGTCCAGGCATGGTCTCACAAGTGCCAAGTGGAGAGCAAGAATCCCTTCCCTTCACCTGGTCGTGATGTGATAATACTGCCCAGTATGGGATGGGATGATCCTGCATGATCCCATGGGCTCACTTCTTATGCCTGTTGCACTTTCTGCCACCAGGACCTGAAAGTCCTTTCCTGCAGAGCTTCTCCTCAGCCAGCCTAGCCTCAGCCTCAGGAGTCTACAGCACCTGCATTGCAGAGTCCCAGGGCTCTGCACTTTTCTCTCCAGAGCTTCATGACATTGCTGGCAGCCTGGTGAGGCCCATCCAGGTTGCTCCCCTGCCCTCCAGTGCATTGACTGCCTTCCCCCACTTCCTCATCTACCCACCAGTGTGCTGTCTGCTGCAAACTTGCTAACGGTATATGCTGTCTCCTTACCTAGGTCATTAGTAGCCATTGTTAACTACCTAGAAGTCTGCTTCTCTAGTCTATGTCTCACTGAGTTCCTAGAAAGATTCTGTGGGATACTTTGTGGTAGGCCTTCATGTGCCTGGGTGTAGTTTCCAGGAGGATTTGCTCCATAAATTTCCTGGAGACTGAGGCTAGGCAGGTAGCCCCCTCGTTTCCCCATTCTTGCCCATCTTAAAGCGATCTTAAGCTCTATCCTCTCCTCATAGTCACAGCCAAGGTTGTCATTGAGTATCACATCTTGAACCAGTATTTCCTTATCCACAAGTAAGCAATCCAGCAGAGGCACCTCCAGTGCTTGACCCATCCAGCATCTGTATTAAAGAATTGTATCTAAATTCCAGAAATTTCCTGGACACATCCTGCTGTGTTTCCCTTTCAGTCAATACCAATACTATATAACAGTCAATAACAGTACTATACAGTGCTGAAAATAAAAATTGTCATATAATATATTCTTATTTTAAAGGCAGGTTATCAAAGATCATTCTGAAAGTCACAATGTGGAAGAAATCCAAGACCTGCATAGTCCTTTTAAGCAAGGAACTTGTCAGGTAATCATTATGTACTAGAATTCCTTCACTAAGTTTCATAGGGTAGGTAGAAATCTGTTTACTGTAACACCCCTCAAAGAAAATGTACAGATTCAATAAAGTGTACATAACAGAGCTATGGACTGCCGTATTCTTCTGTATGATCAAGCAATGGGTTCACACTAATGATTCACACTGTTAAGATAGATAGAATCTGTTTTTCCTTTACAGAAAGGAATTCCACTGCTATGAAGTGCCTGAAGTAAACTTCTGTATCTCACAACAACTTCTGCTTTCACCTGGCTGTAGTAATACTGCTCTCACTGAGGTCCAGGCAGAAAATGGCAGAAAGAATGTCCCCCCAGGGGAACCTTATACCAGTGACGTAATTTTAAACAGTTCCTCTCATTTTCGGCTTGCACAGAGTGATAGTACATCATCAGCAATTTAGAACTAATTTCTGGATAGTCCTCCCGTCTCTGCTCAGGGCTGAGATAAAAAAAAAATTAAAAAAAATTAAAGCATATTTAAATAATGTAGAAGGGATTCTTTATTGCGTAGTTCTTCGTTACTGCTTGGTATTTTGAATCAGACTTACTTAGCTGTGATCAAAGCAATTCTGGTTTCATGAATAAATGAGTGGAATAATCCAGCTGTCTGACCTAGGAATCACTCAAAACATTTTAAGAGAGAAGCATGATCAGCTGTGTGTTTGAGCACAGTCCTCGTGGCACAGATAGATAAGATTTTCTGCAGATAAACACATATTCTAATAGGTGAAACAAAGCTTTAGCGTCATACTGTTTTCAAAACATGGCAATTGATAACATAAAGCAAGTAATTTGTCCATGTCAAGACATATCTCTGTTTGCTTGTACTCAAGGATACTTTTCAGCATCCTTCCCACTGTGGGTATTCCAAAAAGCTCAAGAAAGTCATCTGGGCATTGTGAATATGAAGTGGTGTCAGAAGAACTTGGCAGGACAGGGAGGTACTGATTGCCAGAGCTGCCTGTATTGCTCCTTTTATAAGGAAGGAGCTCTAGCAGCCTTCAGCTGTATCAGTTCCGTTGGTCTCGTAAGGTAGCAGGACTGTGCCAACAGACTTCATATGATATCATCAAGAAATTTGGCTCACCCCAAGCAATCAATGCTTGCTTCCATTTAGTGTATGATTTGTACTGAAAATGACTTGAAATCCCACCCCTGCCAATGACTGCAAGCCTACTTTTTTGAAATCCTAAGCTAGCTATGTGCATTGAGGGTAACCACACACCATAGACAGCTGTCCTGAGTTGACATCTCCTGTACCCATATGGTAAGCACCTCATTTTACTGCATAATACCTCTCGGGATTCAATGCATCGTTGCCAAGTGTCCTAATGCTGTTGTGTCTGCCTTTGCTATCTGCCATCATGGCATTTACTCCTTATGATTCTCCAGCTGTCAGCTGTACACTGGCATAGCTTCAAGACTTGAAAGGGCCTGCTAAAAATTCCTAAGGGTCACTTCCCATTCAGCATGAAAAATACCAGAAAGTCGATGCTGCCCTCTCTAGCCTCAAACTTCGACCTTTTAGAGAGAAAGTTTACCAGTCTAAGACCAATTTGCTGCTTGGAGTGGGAATCACTCAGGCGCTGAAACATGACTTGTAGGTCTATTTTCACCCTAACACATACGAATTAGATTAACAGTCAAAAAAGGCTGGAAATTTTATAGATCCCTGTGATATTCAGATGCATAGCCAAATGTGTTCAGTCTTAGTATGCTTTAAGGGTTGGTAAACCACTGAAAACAGGTTTTGGCATCAAGAGGCCATCAGGCTTGTGACAGAATGGGGAAGGTCTCCATTGCAAGTGAGACTTTAATCCATTTGCAGCATGGCTAGGCCAGACTGAGGTCTCCAGTCCTTTTTCCTTCTTGTTTTAACTCATAAACTCATGATCTGAGTTTCGTGTTTGTAGCAAAGGTGATTCCCATCTTTCTTATGCTGGTACCAATGAGGGTATATACCATCAGTGACCTCAGGAGAACTCCACCAGTGTATAGCAGTCCTACAGCAGTGTTTGGAGTTCAGCTCCAGTTTGTACGGCCCATGCCTCTCTCGCTGATATCAGTGTGCAGTCAGTCACTGGCAAGCGTACATCTTAAATGCATATCCTTGCCCATCAGATTTAAGACAAAATAGAACGCAACCAATGTTGCTGGAGCTTTCCCTACACTCAAGATTATTATTCTGATCTGGACATGGATAGGCACACGGTGCTGCGAACACTGCAGTGTAATGGACGGCACACCAGGTCCTGCTTTCGCTGATGGCAGTACTTGCTAAGGGAGTAGGAGCAAGCTTCAAATGAGCCCTTATTGATTTGAATGATCGTATTTTCTATTTTGCAATTTCATTGTACATAATCTCAGAAATGCTTTCCAGAGGTTCAAATTACATGCAACTAACATTCACTATTTTTTTTACATTTATCTTTGGTCTTGATGACAAACTACTTTCAGTTTTAAATACAGCTTTAATATTACAGTATGTATATTGTCACAGAAACATTGTTAGCGATACATTTCTTCCAGTCTGCTTTAAAAAGATCCACTTAGCTCCATGCTCTCTGTTTGAACTGTAAAATTTATCTGATAGAGTACTAAAACCAGGAGGAATAGCAGTCAACATGCCACTAATTGCATTGGTGCCACAGAATAGATTTTAAGCATCAACTTTGAAATTAAAAATGACATAAAGGTAGCTGCCAGTGAAAGAATTTCTGAAAAAAAATGGACTGTGAAACAAATGAAAAAGTTGCACAGAAGTCAGAACTGGTATCATCTTAAAAATGAAAAGAAAGAGAGCAAAATGCAAGCCAGACAAAACAAGATTATGTTTTGCAATTGTTTTCCCAGCTGATAAGAATAAAATCTGCTTTCCTGTTAGTCTTTCAACAGTCTCCAGAATAAATCTTCCCATTTCTACTCTTATTTGTTTAATGAAGGCTTTTTACTCTGTGTGCCTGTGTGGTAAATGAGCGATTCTGATGATACGTCTCAGATAAATGCTTTGTGTGCCACCAGGTGCTGCCCAGGTAGAACCTCTGATTGCAGCTCCAAGTTATCATGTGATAAGTTAGATGTGGCCACTGGATTTTCATTAAGGCGTGCTGGATGGAAAGTTGATGTCTATAGCAAGACTTGTTGGTATTTCACTTTGTTCTGCAAATACTGGTTTATAGATTGTAAATTTGCCTTTTAATTAATTATTTACCTCTTTTCCATTAATAACAAAATGGTTGTTTTCTGGGTTGTAAGGGCTTTTCTGTACTGCTAAACAGTATAGAAGAAAAAGCCACCTGCTTTATTCTCTCATGAGCGAGTATAATAAATCAACAAGCCTGAGATTAAATCAATCTCAAACTCTATTTACCTTCACCAGTAATTTCCAGACGCTATGGGCCTCCCAAAGCTTAGGCAGATCTTGCAGTGTGCCTGGAAAGTCAATCCTGAATGCCTGCTCAGTCCAAGAGGAAAGCACGTGCCAAAAAAAAGCATCCACCTCGAAGAAGCAGAGAAGCAATTTATCTGTAGTGAGAAAGATCACCTCTGCTGCCTGCAGCTACCTGTGGTTACAGCTTCGCTAGGGTTACACCCTTCTTGTTAATAACATCCTCTGAGATGAGCATTTGATCACATCTTCTGGTGGAACTGCACTTTGTTTCCTCCACCCTGTTCCCCCCTGGAAGAGTGGCTGGGTCTCACTTCTGTGATACACCTCAGAGACTCTTTTAACATTTGTGTCTTAGGCAGAGCAATGCAAAATGATGCTTGAAGAAAGGGAAAAGCTTTCATGGTGAAGCAATAGAATATAGACCCTGAAAGCAATATTTGGACAAAATATCCCAGCACAAAACCAAGAGCTTCTAAGAAATCCTCTTCTGAAGACAGCAGATTGAAAAACAATTTTTTCCTTCATTCTTTAACCAGGGCTGTAATAGCTGAAGATATGTAATGAATAATGATTTAGTTAAAAGCTTAAGTTATTGACTAACTATTCTGCATCTGTATTGTTTTCAGAATATTTTAGAGCTTTCTGTGTTAAATGTTTTCACTGGAATTGTGGTGGTGGGAGCTCCAAGGGCTAGGCTAGTGAAAGGTAAAAATGGCTCCCAATTTGAGGGCTGTGTGATAGAACTATTAATTTATTCTTCCAAAAGAAACTACCCAGATACTTTAAAATTACTGAGAGAGCCATACTGGCAAAGATCATGACAGAAAAACAACAAATTTCATTTTCTGCCATGAACACCAACTGTCAACAGACTTGGTGGCATGTGACAGCACGCCACAGCAAAAATGCGAGATTTTTTGACGTTTCTGTTTTTGATGATGGGTGGATGTAAACGTAAAACTAAGCCTTTTTATTCTTTCTCCCAATCCCTGGGGCAGCAAACCAGACCTTCCCTCTACCTAGCAGTGCAGCAGGGTTGTTGTGGTTTGGTATCAGAGGAGTAGGTCTACTGGCTGGGGATCAGGAGAGCAGCCCAGGTTCTGCCCTGCCACTTCTAGCCTTACCCCTCACACTCGCCTCAGGAGAAAACTTTGCCCCTGCCAGAGGCAAATTTTCTCTGGCAGGACGATGGCCTCCTTAGACAGGGCATGTGGGAAGTTTACTGTTCTTTCACGTCTCTACTCCTCAAGTGATTCAAGTGGTGCAGTTGCTTACAGCATGGTGGGTACTTAGTCTTTGTTCCAGACGGATTCTCCTCCTCTACCGCTTCTCTAGCCCTTTCACTCAAAGTTATTTCTTTCTTTCCCCAGGACAAACTTCACTGCTTAGTTCACTCTGGTCTAGATAAAAGATTTACCAGGAATTTTAATATAAAATGATTTTTAGAAGAACCATGTGCCAAGAGAACAATTAAGGAATCATTGTTAGACTACGGCTGAGTTTGATGCTGTGAACATGGAGTGCATTTGGTTTTGCATGTCTGCAGAACATCATTAATCATGGTGTTTCTGGTTCCTGCAGCCCTGTTCTTGCCGTGTTCCTCCTCTGCCTCTTCTGAGCAATCTGTTTACTAATGACTAGCTACAGTGCGAGAGGTTTAAAGGCCGAGAGGCTGAGATCAGGACCCCGTCAGGCCACAGACTTTTATTATCTTCTCTAGGGATTCTTTTTTGACTGTGTCTGTCTTTCCTCTCTTTCTCTGTCAACAACTGATTGAGTTATGATTTAGGCATCTCTCTTCCAACTACATTGCTGCTACTAGGAATGGTCCACTAGGACTTTCCTCTGACATCAGTACCATTATATTTCTTTTCCACTGTGATTTTTTTCAGTTTTCTAGAAAAAAAAAAACACCCCCGGTTCCTTGCCTTGTGGTAGCTTTTACCTAGTTATACATTTTTGGAAAGAAAAATCAAGTTGCCAAAAAAACCACTCCAAAACCCAAACCAAAACTAAGAAAACAAGGAATAAAATGGTAAAAATCCAGGGGAAGAAAGAATAAGAAATATTCTCCTCTTTACATTCAGTAGCAAAATGGGAAAAAAAAGGAGAAAGAAAAAAACCCACAACTGTCCCTAAAAGATAATTTTAAGAAATATCTTCTATTGGATATTAAAATGGTGACCTATAAAAGTGTATGATACAAATATACATATATATACTGTGAAGCAATTTTAGGAACAGCTGTATTTAGTAACAAATAGAAAATATATTTTCTTTATTAAAATAGTGTGTGCAAATGCCATTTAAGTAACAAGGTATTTCCTGTATGAAGTTATGTCCTTGTGTTTGATGGATTTTCTTCCTTGAATTTTTCTAATTCCTTTCTAAATCCAGTTTTACTTTGATGTCTGCGATTATCCTATAACAATGGATTCCCGAGTTTAATTTAACTCTGAGTTAAAACTTACTTCCTTTTGTGAGTTTTTAAGTTGCTGATAACTTCAGTTAATTTGCCCAATTTTTTGTATTTCAAGGAACTACAAGTAATCACTTCCTACTCATTTTCTCTCTTTCTATTGCTGCTCACAGACATCTGTTATCACCACTCTGTCATCACATTTCCAGGCTGGCAAATCCTGTCCTATATGCATCTGGTACAGCAGTTTTTGTCATAAAAACTAAAATGATACTAAACGTCTGTAACCTAAATAACTCACATTGCACACACCACCTGGAGGACTAATTCCAACTCATTTACATCTTAGACGCTAAGTTAAGTAAGTCGCTCCTTTTAACAACTGCAGTTACTTAACCCCTCAGAATATGACCTCTTCTGTTTAAAAAATTGCTAATGCCAACATTATCCGAGACCTGTTGTTCATTCCCGAACAATAACATCATTTTAGGCATTCACACTTGATCCTGCGTTGCTGCTGCTAGTAGCCAAGGCTGGTGTGATGTACACTACAAGATATATCTGTCAGCTGGGAACCTGAAGGCATAGAGTGTACGCTGCTGTTATTCCAGACCAGTCAATTTGAGAGATATATCCTGTCCTCGATCCTAAGACTTTACATACCTGAGTGGATGAAAGTGTTAAACACAGAGCTTTTGCAGGATTACCATTGCTGGGGAAACTATCTTTTTCTTGGTAAACAAATTCTGCTTTATCACTCAGCTGAAAATGTTTTTGTATCACACATTTTTATAGATCACCATTTTGGTAACAATATGTTAAGTCATCATTCTTGTAAATATCCTTAGCTGGACTTTTCTCTAGAAAACCGATAAGGAAAATGTTACAGTCTTAAATGAACAAGGGAAAAAACCTCTGAATTTTAACATACTTTAAAAATTGTGAATTAAAAATTAAATTAAATACTGTGTTTTGACTGGGAGAATTAATCCTCTTCCCCTCTCATTCACAAGACATTCCTCCCTGTGATACTGTAGTCAGACTATCATTTGCTTATGTGCAAGTTCCATTAATTTCAGTGAGATTACATGGAAGTGAAAAAGAACTACCTTTTATACAGGAAATTTTCTATTATGTGCTCTACTTTGAGTGAGCGCATCCCACCTTTGTCAAAGGCAGGTGTATGCACAGGGTTGTTGCAGAATGTATTCTGCTGAACCACACTACTCACATATAAATTTGATTTTACCTGTATAGAAGATTGAGTGCCAGATCCTGCTAAGGTTGCTTATGTGAACTGTACTATTGATTTTGTGCCTAGCTGTACACGGAAAGCTGGATTTAGCCCACTGTATTTTTAATACACAAAGACAAACATATTTCTCCACTCTCTACTAGTTTTATTGCAATGTAAGAAAACACAACCAAAAAAGAATTTCCATGAGCGTGAAAGAGCAGGTGGTTTTTACCTATATTTTGCAGCCAGTGTTTCTTTGACCTTTGAAGAAGGAGAAGAAGGAGGAGGAGAAGAAGAAGAGGAAGAGGAAGAAGAGGAAGTTGTCCTTTTCATTCCACATATCACACTACCTGGTTCTCCCAGTGCATACCTAAGCCATTGGAGAGGACAGATATAGGTCAGGTCTCATTTAGCAATGCCTTCAGGTGGGACACCCTGTGTGGTAGCTATCTATGCTTCCTTGTTTTTCCACTGCAAACAAGAATTTTCTAATCAATTAAAGCTGGGCAGATACTCTCCAGGCCTCCTTTTATCTGAATAGTGCTTTTGGGTAGTGATCAGACAGTGTCACACAGCTCCACACTAACCCTCTGGCTGAGTCAGGGTCCTGTCATGTGCTGCTGGTTCTGCATGGTGTTCATACTGGTTGTTAGCTATTACATTGAGCTAGGTAAATAGGATGAATCACCGTGTTCCCGAAAAATGCTCTGGCACAAAATGCTTTGTCAAAAAATGTTGTTAAATAGACACTCAGATGGCTTGAAGCTGTCAGGTTTACTAGCTCTGACTGATTTCAAAACATCACATCGATTAGCATTTACAAAGTAATTTGCTGAAGGCGTTACTCAAACAGGAATGTGTAAAAATTACTGAGATGTGTAATGCCTTTTATATAGTATACCACTTAAAAATAAGCATGCTCTCAGCTTATCTGCCTTCCAATAGCTCAAAAGTATTATAATTATTCTTGGATGGTTTAGTGCGGGAATTTGGCCCATAAACCAGGATAAGACATTTTAAACTACTTTTCTCTTTAGAGAATCACATTATTTTCATGCCTTGGCATGATTTCTCACATAGTGACTGAGCCAGGTATTTCCAGTATAAAGGTCCAAGTGATGAGCTGACAGAATATTATCATGTCTTATTAGAGTCACACATGGCTTGCTATTAGAACTCTATCAACAGGAATCCAAATCCTACAAGTGTTAGAAATCCATTTATTATTTACAAGACAGAAAGAAGGTTACAGACAAAGTTATTTGCACCAAAAGCCAGTCTCAGTTTGTTTTGATTTCTAGATTGTTCTTTTCACATTTTTCCATGGATTTTTTATGTTACACATTGTAATCAAAATTGTTTTGTTGTGAATTCCTAACTGGAATGGTGATAAATAACTGCTAACATATTATTATAATTCAGTTATATGAGTTTTCAGTTTTTCCTCATGGGATACTACTGCCTGATGACCCTTCTGAAATGGCAGAACTCCAAAATCCTTTTGGCAATGGAAATGCACGATTAGAGGCATTCCTGCCATCACATATACATGTAGCTTTCTGAAATTTAGCTTGATTTAATCCTGGTGTTAATTCATCTAGAAACGCCTTGGTGTAACAGATGTAGTCCACACACATTTTCTTTGGACTTTAATGACAAAGTTAATAGGACCTTTCATTCTTCATCCATTTATCTGATTGCAGACCAATTCACAGTCATGCACAGTTATATTTTTGCGTAATTTCATACAATGATGCGCATTCCAAGCGCATCATTGGAGTGAAATTCTTTCTCCAGTGGAGCACATAATAAAACTTCCACTGATTTCTGTAACATTCATGGTCTTCACCTGTGTTTATTTTATTAGGCTTGAACTGTATAATTCATATCTGGTTCTGGATTTCAAACATTGCAAAATTTGAGGAAATCTAAATCCCAGGTTTGACAATTGCCCATCTTGCATGAATCTGTATTCATTAAAAAAGGATATTTTGGGACTGAATGCACACAATACTATTTTTTCATGAATATCTGTTTGGACAGTTTTTTTCTTGGATAGGAACTATTCAGATTACTGGTGTATCCCTATGATTTAAAGTAAGAGTACTTTAACACATCATCCAAACTCTTACATCCGGCTGGCCTGCTACACAAAAGACACCGTACCAGTTCCCTGACAATTGCTCAGGCATCCTATTAACTTCTCTGCACATAATAAGGTATAAATCATAGTATGATTCATACAAGTTCTCTAACCATTAAACATTACTACAGTGGCTGACGTGAGCTTTGTCCAGAATTGAACATTTAGTCCTGACCTGGTTCAAATAATGGAAAAATAATTTTGCAAAATGTGTTGCCATTCTGAAGTTTCTTTGATTCTGAAGTCTTAAGAGTAGAGACTTTAGTTTTTCCACCCACATGTTTGTGACCTTTCAGAAAAGAATATTCAGATAGTTATTTTTTCCTGTTTCTACTTTTTTTCCATTGAGTATAAAAATGAACAAAGTTCAAGGTTTATTTTGGGTTGGTTTTTTTTTTTTTCCAACTACTTTTCTTCTTTGCTATTCTACAACTATTTAAACTTGCTCCAATTCTGAAACAGTTATCAGATCTGCACTCACATATTTTTCCAAAGGTATGGAAGTGCTGCAAAATTCCCAGAAAAGCTAAGAAGTGTATATAAAAATAGAGGAACAGAGGGAAGATGGTAGGCGACAGTTGCTTATATGAGGAAGCAAAATAGAGGGGGGCAAAGAAAAAAATAATCTCTTTGACATTCAAATTAAGTTTATTTCTGTGAAAATTAAAAAAAAATGGGAAGCAAATTTTTCATTAAAAAAGACTTTTTAATGCAAAGTTTGATACCTTGCTCTTGAGGCTGGTGGTGATGACTCAGTCTCACAAGAGAGAGCGCTACCAGAACCCAAACCAAGCATTACATCAGGTAACTATCTTAGCTAATTTGCATAAACCAAAATAAATTGTAATAGTTTAATTTTAAGATAAAGTCTTTTGTAGTAAGACAGGGCAAAAATTGGCACCTGCTGAAAGGTAAGGCATCCAGCAATGATTACCATGTTAAGAAACAGAAGAATCTGACTATACCTTCTCTCCAGGATTCCTTGTCCTTTGGGAGGCAGATGGGGTGAGAAGGGTGATCCTCACTTGCCTCTTCAAGCCACCTGTGATTCTACTTTGATTGCCGCAGTGGGGAGTTGGGAACACAGAGGATGTGTTTCAATATTTAGTGGTTGTACTGGGAATCAGAAAAAGTAGCATCATTTTTGGCTACAAAGCACTTACCTGTGGCCACACCTGTCATTGTGCTAAAAAAAATCTGGAAAGTTCAAAATTACATCTTGTTATGTTGCCAACATAAGTACATGCCATTAATAATAACAATTTCCAAGGCATTATTGTTCAAATAGTTTATGAATTCTTACTGGATTGCATTAGAAGGATTAGGCAATGCAGTAATTACATCAGTCATTCCTCACACCTGTCTGTCTAACCCCTTTCCAGGTGTACCTTGCTGTAAGTTTTTCCAGATCCACCTCGATACAGTGAGAAAGTTCACCTTCTCGCTCCTGCTTCAGAACATCATCTTGGAGATGAGTCGTTTATCATTTAGGCAATGGTAGAGATGAATGATTTATGACATTCACTCAGCAGCTGTGAAGTTAGTACAGAGTAATGTGTGGGTTGCCATACCAGCTGAGTAAACCTATTAACTGCCTAGGATAACCGCACTCCAGTCACTGAATTGCTTAATGATACATTTATCATAGAAGCTGTCCCAGATGTCTGCGTCTTGAAAATCGTGCTTAAATATCAGATTTAAGAGGTTTTGTGTTTTTATGCAAAGATAAAAGAAAGTAATGGGTGACTGTAGTGGCTTAACATCTTAATTTAGCAAGACACTCAAGCATGTGCCCAGCATAAGTATAAATAGCTCTGTCAAAATCAATGGGACTTGAGGATCATTGCGGATATTGCCCTTACTCTGGAACAGCATGGATGTGTCTTGCAACCATGTCATCTGAATTCGGAAAGGAGGAGGGATGGAACAAATAACATCGAATTACAAGTCTGCTCTAACAGTACCCATTGCTTAGGATAAAGTATATCAATGAATGATAAGTCAACTGTATTGCTTAGTAAACAGCAAGTATGCTGTTTGCAAGCACATACAATCAAGTAAGATGATTGATTGTCTCAGACGCCCTCCAGAATATAATGGGAGATGTTCATATGTTTCTGTTGCACACTAATGATAGTCTTGCGCTACAAACGTGAATACTATGTGATAGAATGTTGGTGTGTCTTGCTTAGGCTGTTTCAAAGCCCATAAAGGAAAGAACAGAATTGGAGATTACTAACATTTTTGGTTAAATTCTTCCATGCCCATCCTTCATAATTAGGCTCCTCTGAAGTTTCTTTCCCCAAATTTTGAAATTAGACTATTACAGGGATCATTCTGCTTCCCAAAAATTAGCATTAAAATCTCTCTTAAGTATAGTCTGAACAATACCAGATCCTAAAATGGCTGTTCCTGAAGTGTTTAAGCAGAGAGTTCAGTTATACATACATTTTTTCAGAGATAGTCTTTGAGTCACGGCATTCAGATTCTTTTCAGCTGACCCCAGAAGCTGGCACTGTAAGTGAAACTGCTGTTGCAAAGCCATGATACCAGCCAAAAAGGGCATTAGAAGGGCTTTCAAACAAACAAGGAAAGGAGCAAAAGGTAAAATCAGATAGCAGTCCTGGAGAAATAAAACTCACAATAATATCTGGATTCTGCATCTGCCCAGCATATGTAATTTCTGGCAATGACTAACTACTGTTGGAGAAGTAAATAAAGAAGGATGACAAAAGAATCAAGCTCAACACCACGGCTGTAAAAATCAGGCAGGGCCAAGTTAATAATGAAATAACATTGATGGGCAAAGACTGTTACAGGTTTTTTTGACTCTTCCTGTTTTTTAGAAGAAGATTCAGTCCTGCACATGCTGTAGACAGGGAGACACTGATATGCCACAGTTCAAAAGCAAAATCATATTTTGGTCTCTCAGCACTATTTTAACATGGGTATAGATGTGTCAAAAAGGCAACAATCAAACAGGTAACAGTCTCTTTCACTCTGCTTAGCGAGTTGACATTTTAGGTTGTTCTTTCCATTCCACAAAAGGCATAAATGCTCTCTAGACTAAAAGGCATATGGAAGGCAGACAGTGCCAGAGAAGTGTTTGTGTTTAACATGGAGATGCAATTCTTTGTCATGGGTGGATCGTAAACATTCAGTTCAAAAAGAAATGTAGTAGAGAAATGCTGTCCTTGTGATTTAAGTTTTTATAAAATTCTTCTAAGGTTCATCTCAAGGATATTTTTCAGAGTATGTCTTCTATTTTTTCAAGGCCCAGAAAGAGCATTACAGGATAGTGCAGAACAGTCACATTATATTCTTCTAATGACAGAGGGTCATTTTGGACATTTAATACAAAGTCTCTTGTTGGAAGAGGAAGAATTGCTTCATCCCAGTGGAACAGTATCTGCTATCGGGCCCAGTCCTAACTCTGAGACTGCAAGAAAAGCACTCCAGTCTTTTCCAGGACACTTCCCAAGTGTCCCAAGTGAAGTCCTTTCTGAGAGAAAATCAAATTAAAAGAGTGAGGATGTTATAGCCCAGATTATAATGACCTCTTTTTCTTCTTTATGGGAATAAACTGCAGAAAGTAGCTTCAGCACTTACTTTCTGGTGTATGTCACAAACCAAATGACTTTTTAATTCCAGGTGTCCTGGTTTGAAGTAAAACTGAACCAATTTTGTTCTGTAATTTTACATGTTAGCTAGGCCTCCTCTAACTCTCTGAAATTAACGGCATATTGTGGAGAAAACTGCTCGTTCTCAGAGTGGTAAGACCAATGTTTGTGCTATGTGCCAAGGAATGGTATGCAGAAAGGCCCTTGCTATGGTATGCAGAATGGTATGCAGAAAGACCCTTATTGCTATAACAGCCAAGGTCAGCCCATTTTCGTTATTTGCCCCTTAGAGGGTCGGAAACGGAAAAAACGTAGAGGGGTCACATCTGTGGGGAGGAGTGGACAGGACAGGTGACCCAAACCTGACCAACTGGGGTATTCCATCCCATCTG
>KZ505715.1:281315-414064 GCA_002844005.1 Limosa lapponica baueri
AGGACTCTGTCTGTTCATCTGCCTTTGATCCCGATCCGTGTGTTCCTGACTCCAGAGCTGGAATCCAGTTCCCATTCGCCGCTGAGTCCAGTCTGGGACTTCCCCAGTGCCTGCCGGTGACAGGACTGTCATCCTGGGAGCTTGATATGGTTTTGTATATATTGTATCTATTTCATTATTTTCTTACCTTTTTTTTTATTTTAGTATTAATTCTTCATTAAAGTAGTTTAGTTCATTCTAAACTTCTAAATCTCCTTATCTCTTCCTCTCCGCTTTTGCCTGGGGGGGAAGGGCCATCTGTCGGTCCGGTTTTGGTGATTTCGGCTAAAACCACAACACCAGGGAAGCACAATGACCTTGGAAGGTGATAGTCTTACAAAGAGAGATAATACCTGAAGCATCTACATCTCAACTGATAAAAAGGTTTTAAGTGTTTAGGACAGACATCTTAAATGTGAGTCTGTTACACTGGGGGCTTTATATGAGAGAAAGCAGTAATATGGTATTTTCCAAGCAACCTGTTCTGCTAGCAAGTTGGCTGCCATATCTCATATAAGCATACGGGTCTTCCTGAGTTTCTGTGGCTTCATAGTAACCATGAATAATTATGGCTAGTTCTGACCACAATAGGAAATTATACAATGTCTGGCTCTTTTGTAAATTATCACCATTATTTTTGCTTCTGCACAAGACATGTTACTGTATGATAGTTAAAGGAGTCCAGCAGGTCGAAAGTCTGTACAATGACCTAAGCTAAGGACTAATGCTTGATATAGATGAGATTTCGTATGAAACAAGTCCCTCTTTTGACCAGCATCATACATTAGATGTTGTATTTCAGTAGCCATAGAGGAAGCCAGAAGGCAATGCTGCTCATGTTTGAAGTAAAAAAGATTTTGAGTAGATGTTGCCAACACTGGGCCTGCTCTGCTCCTCCCGTTTGACTGCTGTGGATCTGCACCTGTGTGGGTACAGTCAGTGCCTCTGCCTGCCTTGGTGTCACTCTTGGCTCCCATCTTATCTTATCTCACAGAGCAGGCCTGCAATGACAGCCAGCTTCAGCTAACAGTCCAGATCACCAGGCAAGTCTATAGGGATGGGGGCAGGTTCAAGGTCAAGCCAGAAAGTCAAGCCAGTGGGTAAGGATCAGGACCAGAATCAGGGAAGTACAAGAGTGGGCACAGAACCATCAGCGTAGCTCAAGCAGAGAGCAAGAGCCTGAGTCCTTGAGCAAGTACAACCTGAAGGAGGGGCAGGCCCCCACTGCAGCTTCTCACAGGACTGGTTTAAGGCTGGACATCTCTGTTATTAAAATTGGCCTCCAGCCCAGGGTGCCACACCCCCAGCAGGGAGGAGAGATGCTCAGGTCCATGACAGTACAACTACTGAAAGTTTGAAAGTATCAATTGTTGAAAAGAGAGATGAAAAAAGGGATGCTAACATTCTTAGAAGAACCCATTTTTACTTCATTTCAGATTATTTTAGGCCGTCTTTCTAAACACTGGAAATGTCACATAGATATCTGTTGTAAATTTGGAGAGGGTGTGCTGTGTTATTCCCATTCAGTTTTACCTTAAGTGTTGGTGCAATAAAGCATTCTCACACTAAAGGTTTATAAGACTACACCAGTGCTCTGGGTGTCTGAGCATTTCACTGCCAAGTGTCTGGTTGCTTTTCAACTCTGTGCACAAGCTGCTACCAACTTGCCTTGATACTTATCAAAGAGGCTAAGTTCTCAAATACACTAAGTGATTAATAGAAGTCTCTAAGATCTAGGGATGAAGTCCACTTACACTTGCAGCTGTTCTTCTACTCCATGGTCTTCACTGAGGCTCAGCTGTGTACGTCCTGTACCAGATTGTTGAAGATCAGACAATGAATTTGAGTGAAGCGTCTTAATACTTTTATGTTCTGAAATGAGACATACGGTGCACAGCAAGGATGCCAAATGATCATCTGTATTCTTCTGTGGTAATCTTTCAGGACGTTCATATCTTTCTGGGATGTCCTAGAGAACATTCTTAGATGCCTGAATGACATAAAAAGAGATGACTGTAGCTAGCTTGTACTGTTGTCAGCCTTCATTCATCTCTTCAAGCAGGTTCAGAGATACCTGAAAAAAAATAATCAAACTTCAGATAGGTTTGCTATCAGCAGCCCTGTGGTTTTGAAATTTGTTTTTGCCTCTATGCACCATCTTTTCCAAGATCACCAGATGCTGATCAAAAAGGTCTGACGTCCTAAAAATGTAACAGCTTCCAGAAAACCAGATCTGTCTTAACTTTTGTCATGTGAAATCTGTAGAACGTGGTAGAACGTGTTTCTAGTCAACATGTAGTCTACAGCATCCTGGGAAACCTTTTTTTTTAATCTCACCATATTCCTACCAGTCAACTTGTCCTTGTTGGGTTTTTGTGAATCCTAACACCCCAGACACCTGGGAGTACAGCCAGCATAGAACATATTTGGGAATTTGCCACCTATCCAACCGAGAAAGACTCATTAAAGGCAGATGAAACGATAATGTGATGTTACTTTTTTTTAAAGTATTTTGATTTTAAACCAATCTGCTTGGGTTTTTAAGCAATTTGGGGAAGAAAGAGGTCTGAACTGTGAATTTGGGGCTGACAAAGCAGGATACAGCGCTTTCTATTCTAAACAAAACCAACACTAAAGCAAAGCAAAGACTGTTAAATCAAGTAGGCAGGAAATGCAGAGTGAAGTTTGAAAACTCTGCTTTAATTCCAACCCTTGTATATGTGCCTTAAAGAAAAGCTATGCTTATGTATTTTAAAATGATTTATCAAATAATAAGACTCACAATTCTCTGCAATGTGGAATTGTTTATAGACTCTCACAAACAGCAGTTCTGAGTCCTATGGGCAACAGCTGTGCTCAGCTGTAAGAAAAAGCTCTTCAGTCTAAAAAACTGGCATTTTGAGAAATCTCTGCATTTCCCATCCCAGGGCCTGCAAAAGAAGGTGTTAAGTCACAACAGTCTGTTGGAAGAGAAACATTTTTATGTTTTCCTTAAAAAAAAAAAAAAAAAGCTTTCCAGAATACCCTTGAGAAATTGAGGGGTGGGGAGGGAAGAAGAAGGTGTTAAGTGTGTGGAAATGTTTATGAAACTGCATATTAATTTTACTCTCTCAGCTGGATTTTCTTTCAGCATTCATTGCACAGAGCAGCAGTAGAAGAGAAGTTAGTAGTCTAAGATCAGTAGAAGTCAATCAACTCATCTATGACTGCTTCTGTCGTCAACAGAGAAAGATGAAAAGTCTTTCAGAGCACAGCAATGGAGGAGCTCATTTTATGCATTCTGGGAATGTCTCTTCATCGACTGTAGACACCTAGGAAGTCCTTAGACTACTGATTTTGGCATCTAAAGTGACTACCTGAAGCAGGGAGTTGTGATTATCGCCACAGAAAGATTTGCCTCCTGGAGGCTGAGGAAGCCTGGCTCTTTTTGTAGTGACCATGTGGCCTCTTCCTTGCTGGTTTTATGAGAACTGGTGTTCCTCTGGAAGACACTGCTACGTTTTCTCTTTTTTGAATTGATTGGCTGACACAGTCTGGACGGGTGCCAGAGGATGAACCCTCCTGTCTGGAACCAGTAACTGTTTCCAAGGAGAACTCTCTCCCTGTTTCCCTCATACACTGGAGAACGTGAAGGAGCTTTACCCCACTGAACTCAGCTCTTATGCTAATTCTTATCTACAAACTCTCAAACGTCAAGAAAGCAGGAGTTTGAGGTTGTTTATAGTTTCTGATTGCAGCTGGAATTTGGGAATAACTTTTCAGCTCATTCTCATTTTGTTCTACCAAGGGCTTCTGATGACTGGAATTTTCCAGTGTCTGTACGGCCTTCTGACGACTTTGTAGGGGAGAAAAGAACACTCTTCATTTTGGAAAGTCTCCCTTGTATAATCTTGAGTCTTTCCTCTTTATTGTGGAAAAGGAAGAATGCTGGGAAAGGCTCAGCAGAACATTTGCAGCCTTTACTGTTTCCTTGAAAAGCCTTGCAGCAAACTTACAGAGTGATTGAGGGATACAGTGCTCTCTTCCTACCGGTATCTCCTGACCAAATGCCTAAACTCACTGTGCAGGACTTTTCTGTGCTGCAATCTCTCTCTGGGAAACTCTCTCAGACTCTCAGAGGCCCTTTTAGCAGATGGAACTGTAGCGTGTGTTCTGCGTTGATTGCCTTCCAAATACACCACAATGAAGCCACTCAGCTGTCAAGCTTTAGGACTTACAATGATTAGGACCAACAGCACTCTGCATTTTTTATGGAATTCAACCATAGAAAACTGCAAAGCAACAGGCACAGGTACTAGAAAAAAACTTTTGTATTCAGTATTTTCATGGCATTTTAGTTGTTGTTGGGGAGGGCTTGCACTGATATACTGCAGGCTTTGCAATCCTGGCAAAAAAGTCAATATGGAGATGAAACTGAAGGTAAATCATTCCCTATTTTTATGCCTGCCCCCTTTTTACTTTGAAATCTTGTTTCATGGGAGTATTTTTCCTCCAGATAAAAACCTCATCTGAGATTCAGACGTATTTGGGTTTGAATTCCAGACACTGACTTGGAAAATCTTGCATTGCACATGGAAAAAGTGATACCTGATTCTAATGGTTCACTGTAGCTTTAGCATGCTCTCATCTAGTGGCAATGCTTTCGTAGCATACTGTGCTAAACAAAGTTCTCTTTAATGAGGGCCTGCAAATGATTTGCAAGCCTAGTGGGGAGAAGTCGTCAGAAGTTTGCTTTACACGGTTGCTATCAGAATTGAATTCCAACATGTCACAGTATGGAAAACTACTTTTGTGCATATGTAGAGGTGCGTGTACGTGTGAGCATAAAGATATCGCTTCCTATGCTCTCTGGATATTTCCAAGCAAGACTGTCTTTAAGCCAGACTGCACTTTGTATAAATGTAAACTATCTACCTTACCACCTCTGTGCTTTTTATCACTTACCTACCCATGTCCTACCTGCTTGCCTGTTGATTTTCCAGCCTGGTTTCGATCAGGCTTGTAGCCAGTCAGCCATCTTCAGCATGGACAAAAGACCTCAGAAACTGATGCATCTGAAGAAAATCACTTAGCAAAGTTAATGGCCTCTTAGTATCATTGCCCTGTGTGGCTTTCTGTTTTTTCCACATCCTAACCAGTGAAATGAATAGGATTTTTAAATGTTCTTAGAAATTACTTAAAAATATAAGGAATGGAGGTCATTTAAAATGGCATCTGGAGGACAGGAGAAATCATTAAATGAATACAAGCCTAAATTTTCAGTTACTGAGGTCTTTCATTCTGTAGTGCAGTTTTTGGCAAATCCAATTTCTACTCAAAAATGTAAACAAGAATTGTCAAGACTTCACTCTTTGGATGCTATTTTTCAGGAGCAAAACAGGTTCTGCCAATAGATATCTCACATTGTTATGGAGATTTGAAGCAACATGTTCAGTTTGGAGTAGTTTGTTTTTTCTTTCCAATGACTATTCCAATAGATCAAAGGAAAAATCTCCCCACAGCTCTTTGTTTGGTCCCATTTAAAAGGAAAAATCTGTAAAGTTTGTTTGCAATTTGTCATTTCGATCACCCTCTTCCTGACAGAAAAGAATAGCTGTTGGCTCATGTGTCTAATGCTGAGGCCAAATGAGATTAGAGAAGGTAATATTAGCTTGCGTATCCCAGAACATTTCGTGGTTTATGATAACCATTGAATAACCAGGGTCAAATCAGTGTTATGCTGCTAGTAATTTACTAAAGAGCTTCCACAAAAAAACTGTTGAGCAAAGCCTGTGATAAGCCATGTGTCTCAGGGGACAGCATTGCTGATGAGAGAAACTCGAGACACCTGTCTGTGCCTGAGTTTATACATCAGTTGAATGGAAAAAAATAATGCTTATTTATTTCTTTTATAAGCCTTCTGCAAGTTTAAGTAGTAGATATCTCTAAATGATTAAATAATAGGAACTGTAGAGTCTTTCCATTATTGCAACTCACATCTGATAGTTTCCTTGGCTTTAGTGGTGACTTTTCTTCCTGTAACCAGTCATCTTTCTATAGGTATTCTGAACTGTTATATGTAGTAAATCCAGCTGTATGTACCTTTAGCATCTCTTTGAGTTTCTTGTTGTTTGATTATGGAACAAAGTGCCACTTCAAATTGAACAAAAAGCATACCTTTATTTTCACTTTGGAGAGAACAGTTGCTGTTTGCTGTCTTGTCTTCAGAATGTCAGATGATAGCTGAGGCTTAACTGTTTACAACAGAGTTCTGCCAAGGCTGTATTACCTATTTCTGGTTCTGCCTGATCTCTTCAACATGGCCTGGAGATTTCTTTGAACTTCAATGCTTCATTACGTTTCATTTCTAAGCTGGTGGTACTGAGTCATTGATTGCTTTTCATGGATTTGAACTATGTTCAAGACATGATTGGAATTGCTTTCTCACACCTGCTCTCTTACAGATCCACTTAACTTCTTCTAGCTTGAGCTGTTAATCTAGGCATGCAAATCCTTTAAATGTGGCTATTATTATTCTTTTCACCATCCTTGTGTAGGGTTTTATCTGATGATTGCAGGCAGCCAAGAATATCTGCAGCACATTTAGAAAACCTTCCCAAAACTACACTCCGATTCTTACTGTCATTGCTATTCAGTTATATGCCCCATTCACTTTGCTCTTTAAATGGCTTCATAGATTAGGCCTTCTAAGATCTAAAAGTCAAGATCTAAGTCAAGATCTAAGTCTGGAAGGGAAAATAACAGCTCAATTAATGTCAATGCAAGCTTTTACTTGAGGAATTTCAGCACTGGCACCTAATCTTACAGATGCTTTTGCTTTTGTTGTTATTGTGCTAAAGCATCCAAGAAGGAAGCTGGAAATTATGGAGAGACTACACACTGGTGCATTTATACAATAAGTCATCATTGGGGAATAATTTATAACAAATGTATCTGATCAGTATAATCTTCTGCTGCTGCAGCATACTAGTGATCTCTTCGGTATTTATCAGCTTACCCCCTCTTCTCATCAGAAATATAGTTTAGCGCTTTTTAAAAATAATGAAGAAGCGAAAGAACTTTGTGAGGTAGGAAGATGATCACTTAGATCTGTTTGTTCATATCAAAGAGAGGCAAGGTTGCTAGTCATATTTTCCAAGATAACAAGGGACTTAAAGATTCAGAAAGACACAATGCAGAATTGTCAGACGCACATAGGCTCTTAGCTCCCCAAGATGTAGGCGGGCAGAGAGATTCAAGCCTATTAAAGAACATGGGCACTATGGCATCTGATACAAGAGTACCCTAAAGCAGAAGCGATAGCTCAAACTAGATTCTGGGACTCTTCACACATTGCACAGAGTTGGGAGATTCAGATCAAGAAAATAATGAAACTTATTAATAAAAAGGCATTCTGGTAGCAGCAAGCCTCAAGTCCTTCCTTTGATGGGCTGATCTTTTCTACTTTGGATTCATTAAACTGCAGTCTCTTGAAGACTGGTGTGTGAGGTAAGGCCATATTTCAGAAAACCAGAGGAGACTTACTCCTTTCTCTCAGAGAACAGTTATTAATTCAGCAGGTGTCTTTCTGGGCACCTGTGAAGCTTTCATATCAGAAGCCTGAGCACTGACAGACTTTAACACATAAACACCTACTAAGGATTTTGAGAATCTACATTTTAAACTTGAGTGCCTAGGCCGATCTTTACATGTCTAAGTCCTTTATGGACCTTAACCTAAGGGATATTTTTTGAAATTTCTCAAAGCTTTGAGGTTCTTATTAGGTGCTTATGTACACCTTGGGGTAGCAAAAGACTCTTGCAATTCTGGTATGGTTAGCATGCACAAACAAATACTGAGCTGGAGTAGGGATGTGAACCAAAGGCCCTTCTGATCTGAGTAGTTACATATGCAGTCTACTTTTCATGTTAGTATATATGACCTCAAAAATTTGTTCCCACAAACGTAAGTGCTGCTAAAACTCCATCGCTTATATGTTTCCAAAGAAATGAATGTAAAAGGAGTGTGAGATTGACCCATGCACCATTTAAAACTTTATATGGTTATTTACATTAAAAATGTGTGGTATTTGTCCAACTGTAACTGTAAGTGTAGCTTTTAAAGTATCTGAACCCTGGACTAGTTATTTATTGTTCTAGGAAATGACTTTATGAGAGCAGCACGGAAACTAGACTTTTGATTCTAAGTCTAGACTAAAGCTCAGCAAATAGTCCAGAGACAGTGACTTTCTGACTTACTGCCCAATGTGGAGGAACAGCTTTGGTGACAAAAGGAGTTACCTCAGATGAGAAAGTTAGCTGGCACCACTATGAGTTCTATTCTCAGAGGCCATACATGTACTGTAATGTCAAGCAAATTTCTCTGAGGGGACTGCCACTGGATTTCCTGATTTGGAACCACTGTGTGCAGTGTCATTTAAAAACTCCTTACCAGAAATGTTGCTTCCATTCCACTTTTCAGGCCTTTAGCACTCTGAAATTAACAGAATCAAAAAGTTATTACTGAACCCCAGACAGACAATGTTGATTGTTTCTCCAGTCCTTGAAAAAAATGGGGCAGGACACAATGTTGTAACAAACTACAAAGCAAAACAGAACTGAACATAGAAGGAAGAGCATGCAACTGGTGAGACGGCTTCCTTGTACAAGAAGACTCTACCCTGACAGTGCCTGTCTGTGAAGGCAGGTGACATAAGAACTGCTCTATCAGGGCAGAAATCTTTCTTTTCCAGTACCCCATCCTTGACAGTGGCCTTCAGTGGATGCCTAGAAAATGGAAAACAGCAGGACAACCATGCGATGCCATCCTCAGCACACCTTCTCCACTTCTGCTGATTTACAACTGACTGCCTCTTTCTTTGTACTTTATAGCCTTCAATGAATCTTCTAACATAAATTTCTTCAGTTACATTTTTGAACTCATACAGCCTATGGCAGCCAGGATTTGGATTTTGAAAGTCAAAACCAACAAAACAGCAAGTCATGGCTCTATCAAGGTCTGTGCCTATTGTGGAGCAGGAGCATGCTATCTGTTTAAAGCAATTCCCTACAGTCCTGCTTGATTTGCAGGTCCTTACTCATTTTCCAGTGGAGCTGCATTTTGCTGTATAGCAAATATAATCCTACTGTTAATGGCTTATTGTTCTTAGTTTCAGCTTGTGTCTTAATTACCAATAGTCTGTGGATTCCAGAAGTCTACTAACCCCTGGCTTTACTTTCTAATATCCCTAGGACTTCTCTTAGAAAAAAGCCTATTAGTCTACCATACAATTTTCTTATCATTACATCACTGAACCTTTATGTTGGAACTATTCACATTTCCAAAAGACATTCCAGTTATGTAATAATGCATTAAATGCCATTAGCATAATGTAAGATTATTAATTATTCTTGAAAAAAAATTCTATCTTAAATTGATTTTGTTAAAAATAATGTGACTTTTCAGAGCAAAGCTAATTAGGAATACACATGAATTTTCCAAGTCAATCTTCAAGCAGGAAGAATTGAAAAAGTCATTAGATTAATTTAAGAAACTTATATTTTATTTGTGATCTGTAACACCAAAAGAATTGAGTTGCTCCTTTAAGTCTTAGTTTCTATATCCATAAATTTTATTTGGAAAGTATTTTTATATATGAATAAAAAGTCTTATATAAAGAGTGAATACTGTTCTGCTACTTAGTTGGCCAAGGCATATTGTATAAGCATATCAAAAAATAGAAATATAAGACTTTCTATGGCAGGCTGAATCATAGCATGAAACTAATTTCTTGAGAAGGCCCCTACCAAATACTTTAGACAGAAATAAATTTCAAATGCAGTGGGAATTTGTACTCAAGTACAAAGTATTTTCCTTCTAGTACACGTCTGGCTGCAATACTGAAACCATCCTATTTTTTGAAACCTCAGTAGTATCTTATGACAGTGACTTCCTCAGTTTAATCAGGCATTGTGAAGAAGATGTGAGTTTTTGTTAAGGGTAAATGTGTTGCCTTCCCATTCCTTGCCTTTCTTTACGTTCTCATGATGACAGAGCAGAAAGCTGGAGGCATCCGATGTACAAAGAGCATTCATTATTTTCTGAATGGTTTGTAACAATTACCTACGGAAGCTCTTTTATCTTCATATTTGTTTGCCAAGAGAAGCCAAAAAAAAAAATATCCTGAATGGCAGTAATATGTTCGGTTCTCTTCTATAACTGAAACCTGGTTGTCTGGTTTAACCTGTCTGATCTAAGCTCTGTGTAAATTGCCCACCCAGTGGCTGGGGCAAAGGGACTTAGATTTCACATTGTTTATAGGAAAGCACTAAGAGCTGCACCATAAAGAGTTACTTTTTGATACTAAATAATCTATATACTGTCCTGGTATGAGCAGTTGTTTAATGTTTGATTATCCAAGACCTGGAAAAGGGAAAGTTAGAATCTTTGAGTGGACCAGAGAGGGGGTGACTGTGCCCTGGTAAGTGAAGGACAGACAGTAAAAATGGAGTAAAAGAAAAAATGTACTAAACAAATGACTCAAAATCACATCACTTATTGGAAAGCTCTCTTCATTTCGACAGGCATATACACAGGCCAGCTAAAACCTTCAGCAGAGGTAAATCAGCACATCCTTCCATTAACATGAATGACCTAATGATGATTTAATCTATCTGAGGATCTGGCCCTAAGCATTCAGCTGCAAGTTAGATCTGGTTTTGTCAGTTTTGTGGCCTAATTTTCCAGCCTGGACAGTTGGAATGACTCTCCTCTAAGCACACAGTGTTGTCTGTGTCATAATTTTGAACCAGCCAGCAAGTTCTGTATGGCACCAAAACTAGTGCTGGAATGAGGTGCAAGCCAGAGATCTCAACTCAGACAAGCAAATGCTTCTGAACTCACGAGCTCATTGTCCAGAGTTTGTGCTGAAGAACAAGTCCGGAACACCTGCCAAAAATCACAAGACACTTGTACAATTAGACAAAAAAAAGAAAAAAAAAAAGGAAAAAAACCCTATACCAAAATGAATCCCCAAATCTTAAAACTATGCTGAAAACATTAAATAAAATCACATCAGCTCCACACAAAGAATAAGGATTTTTTTGCCTCTAAAGCAGCTATTTAAAATGCACCAACCCTCTACAATACTGTCTTCCATTATGGTCTCTCTCCTTTTTGGGGCCAAGGAGCTTGAAGAAAAGCATCAAATCAGACAAGTGCAGATGACTCAGGACTGAATGGGTTCCTTCCAACTTGAAAGCTCAAGGGTATTTCATGACTGTAAATTCTTTTCCTCTTACAGACAGGCCTGGTTATAACTTACATGAGTGCAAAACCGTTCTCATCTTGGACTATCTTTTCTCACTTCAAGTATTGTCATTTCAAGCTTATTTGTTTTAAAACAGCTGGAAGACTGCTGTAACAGTGCTTGCTTGGGCAAGCAGCAGATACTGCAGCATCAGGATGAAGGCACTAGTAGTGGAAGGTTGGGAACAGTGCCCTGGGTTGGGTCCTCCCTTTGCATGCGGCGTGGCTGAGTTGCACAAGAACAACCTGAATAGAACAGGCTCATGCATTATAGGTTTTTGTCTTTACAGGTGTGGTGACTGTGCAAGCCTCAATGCTTTGTGGTCCTGCGAAAAGAGGAGGGTTTTGGGTGGGATGTGACAGGCAACAGACACTTGGCCTTCGGTCGAGCAACACTAACTTCAGAGCCCCATTGGGCATTATGGAGAGGTATAATCCATCAGCCTTCCATTAAGAGGCACCTTACTATGATACTAAATAGGAAAATAAGCCTTTCTCTACAGTGGATCCTAGGCACTGCAACACTATAAATTGCAATGCCAATTCCGGGTTTCTCAGATATTGACATTTGTTATTCCCTTTTGACTAATCTCTTTTAGTACAGTGCCTCCCAGCAGTGTCATTGCTGAAGGGTAGGGAGAGGGGAGAAGCTGTGATAATTACCTGTAGGTGTGGACACTCTTCCAGGTGGGAAAACTGAGCAATGAATAATTAAGGACAATTTGCAGCTCCCCATGTAGTGTTAAAAATTTGCAGCCAGTATTTGCTTGCTTCTACACTGCTAAATACAGCTTTTTCTAATTCTAAAAGCCCCGTTAAACAACCCACAAGTTGAGAAACCACAACTTTGTGGCCCCTGCTCCCACAAGAGAATTCACAGTCTTGATCTAGGCGCTCGGTCCCTTCACAATACAATAGGGAAACGCACCACCTCAGAAAAGACAGTGTGATAGGTCAGTTCCAAGGAAAGTGAAGGTTAGAGCCCTGAAAGAGGTGAGATAAACAGTTGTAAAACCCAGAATTAACAACATTGAATGCTCTTCTGATGACAAGCACCTAGGTCCTTCAGTAACCAGGAGTGAGTCATTCCTTCATTTCAAATAACTGTTGGGCTGATGCTCTCCTTTTATACAGGAACATCCAGGACTAACTTTTATCCTTGATGGGACTCAGGACACTCCACTAAGGGCTGTGTACTTACATGTTCAGTCATAGGCTATGTAGTAGTGTGATAGCTCTTTCTCTTACTAAAGGTGTTACAACATGAACGGAATAATTTTAAATGGAACTATCACAGACAAAGGTTTAGAGAAGGAATGATTTTCTAGGCTTCTGGGTAGGGTATATACCTCACTGGGATCAATGTGGGATCCAAAGCTAGCTTAGTTACCAGACTTTATTCTTGGGATGACTTATTTGCATTTTTTTCTGAAGATTAATTAAATATTTAAAATTACTACTTAAAACAGGGATTTGGGAATAAGTAGTTCTGTGCATAATGGAGGAAGCAAAACCTGAGTATTCTCCTGCCTTGGCTTTTGTTATCATTGTATATTATAAAAATGAGTAAGGCAGGGGAAGTGAATGATCTGAGCAGGTTGATGGAGTCAGAATGCAGGAATGCTGAGGAAATGAAGGAACAGAAGAATGTTGCAAAAGAACATTTGTGAAATAAATGAGCGAAAAGGTTGTCATGGTAAAATCCCAGCTCCACAACCAGATCTCATGAAGCACTGTGGTTTGTAAATTGGATATTTTTTAGATCCTGATGCAAGAATTCTGAATTTCTGACACAGGCTTAGAAAAGAAGCAAAATGAAAATATGAACAGTGACAGGATTATGTGTAATGGACACGAGATGCTGGAGGAGACATAGATAAGCCATGTGAAATCCTTGAGGTAATATATGATGTTCCTAAGAAACGTTTTGTGTAAGAAATGAATAAATCTCTTCAGGCACTAAAGCTCAAAAATCGGGAAAAGCAAGAGAACAGCCACCCTAAGGTAAGTGGTTGAGGTCTATCTTGTGAATTTGGCAAATACTGAAAGATGAATTATTTAAGAAGATAGAGACAAAAGATGCCAAAACTGAAAGAGTCATTGAAAGCCTATCCCTGAATGTGGAGAGGTCAGTGAACAAAACACATCTAAAGGCTAATTGTGAATGAAGTAGATACAGCTGGAATTCATCAAGTAGCACTGAAAAAGCATGAATTTACAAGAAAAAGCACACTGAAACAAAATCAACAATTAGGAGTAAAAGAGAGAAAACTTAGACCTGTATGTTTTTTAGAGAAAGAGTGATACTGATAAATGCCTTGATTTTAGGTCATGTAACTGTGTCAACAGAAACTGTGTCAAAGCTCACCAAAAGATAAAGATGCAGGATGCTGAAGGGTGAAGGTGGCATTTTACTTGCAACTGACAGGAGTGCAGTGCAAAGCAGCAAAAATAAGTGGTTTTTTAAAACAAAGCAGGACCAGAGGCAAAGGAAGAAGACAACACAAAAATGATAAGACTATGCCTGGGAGAAATTGGTGCTAAGGTATAAAGTTTTTCCCAGATTGTAACAGGCATGTCCAGACTAGAAAAACACTATTTTTCAAGATAGTGTTTACACAAGAAAAATGTGGCTGGAACACTTCAAGCAGGAGGTGCAATATTAAGAAGAAGAGATGGTAAACTTTTAAGAGAGCATAGTTCAGACGTTGCTGCTAATTGCCCACTGATATGGCAATGCCATAGCTTAGGAGCAGGGAAGGGCTGCAAAGTTTGTAAATAAACTTTTATCTAATTAGCTTTGCGGCGTGAGAATATGGTGACAGGAAAGGAAAATGAGACTTGCAAAGTGATAAAATCAGCATATGATACAATGTGCATAGCAAACATCAATATAGGCCACTTTCTGTGGGGTGGCTAGCAGGAATGTTAGAGCAGACTACACAAAGTAGGTTTACAATTGCTTGTGTCCATTATATTGCCATAACATCCAGACAGTAGGAGAGAAGCCCTGCTTACTGCCTGAGGATACTGGACTCTTAAGAGAAAAGCAAGTGTCCAACATAGCATCATATATACAAGCACTTGTCCTGGTTTCAGCTGGTATAGAGTTAATTGCTGCTAAAAGAGCCCAAAAAGTAGGACCCAAAGGAATTTAATTCCAGTGAATATGTACAGTTTACCTGTGAATGGGAATTCAATCACATCACATCATCAACATACACAGCTGGGCAAAAGGCCAAGGTGAACAGACAGTTAACGATTGCTCGGATTCTGTTAATGAGTGCTGAAGAAAAAGTATCAGCAGCCTCTCCAGTGGGAAGAAGTGCTCCCACCCTTGGCATTAGTGGCAGTCTGATACAGGACAACATGTCAAGACATATGCTTGATGCTTATAGACCAGGACAAGTACACAGCTACAACCAGAAGCCATGCAATTAAAAAAAAAAAAAAAAGTTATCAGAACATACTGCCACCAGCAAGTGACTCCAGAAACTATGCGTGGGGCAGGATAGTCTGAGTTACACTGTTTTCCTAGGGCAAGCCATGCAATTGCCTGGCAAATGACTGTAGAATTAGCTAATTATAATTAATATAATATGAATGATATCATATGTATTTCCCTGGAAAGCCTACCCTGAAACTACAAGATAAAAAACACAGACAGGGAGAATGGTGAACCATATGCTCCACTGAGCCTGATTGGTGACGTCTGGAAGGAACACGGTGTCTTGAACCAAAGGCAGATTCTCAAAACAGCACAGCAGAAAAAAAAGAAAAAAATGTCAACAAACCCACAAAACACAAGGCAGTCTTTGGTGAGTACAAGGAGGATGCAACCCATGCCAAAATCCTCTTTGGAAGGTATACCTGATATTTTGTATGATACTTGGTGTGTACCTTCCAAAACTCTCCAGCAAATGAAGAACTAGTCAATAAAGTTTACTTTCTACTTCAATACATCCAATTCATAGCTATGTAAAATGTAGATTTTGAAATCTACCCTTATGGGAGGGAGTGTTAATCACAAATATCCGTGACCACCATAACCCACTCTCTCAGCTAAATACAGCAAAGGAAACATGCCATGGACAGGTTTCCAGCAGGGACACTTGCCTATGGGGAAACTTTGGAAAACCATACTATTAGGAAGTGTTGGATAAGAGGGAAGTGTACGTGGAAGCACGGGGCCTGGGGGACAGTGATAGTGTTTTGGGCTCAGGGTTGGTGCAGCTGAGTTGTGTTCACCTTTCTTTGGGCTCGTCCCCCTCCAGAGGGGCTGTGTACAGGGGGAGGGCTGAGAAGTGGGGAAAGGGTGTGAAAGGGAGAGAATGAAAGAAGGATGGAGAAAGAAGCAGCAGCACATGTGGAAAGAGTGGGACAGAAGAAAACAACTTACTGAGCAGAACTTTTGTAGCAAGGGAGAGAATAACAGTTTGGTTAAGAATGGGAGATCAATATGCTCCCATTCATATGAATTTTACTGACCCTGTGAGCAGATGGCTGATAATCATATCCTATGGCTGGCATGAAACAAAAAACAGGGGTGCTTATACGCTTCTTATCTATCTCCATAACCTTGGAGTGCTGGCTGTGGCACTGTGTGCCAAGCCTGCCTTTCCATATGCTGCACGCCTCCAGACTACCATGAGCCTGCTGCCTATTTGTCCTAGCTGAGCACCCCTGACTACTCATGTAATTACCATTAAGCAAATCCAGGCTCGCAGACAGGCCATGATGAATTGAGTGGAAAAGACTTGAGCTGTGTAATGAGAACTACAGAGCATCAGGCATTTTGAAAAGTTATGAGAAAAATGAAAGTAGCATCTACTCCCATTTATAGTTGGCTAGATAAAATCTAACTGTGGAAAAGTTCAGAGCATCTAGTCCTGACCCAGAAAAGGGTAAATATAGGAAATAGCTGTTTTGGACCAAGAATAGAGCTTCCTGTGGAATTGGACTTTTACAGTCTGTTTTTGCTTTGTAGGAAAAAAATATATTGATTCTCTCAGTAACCTTTTTTTCCCAGTTGTTTAAAAATTACATACCTTCATAACAAATGTGCATGTTTGTATATAAGCCACTGCCATTCTGCCTTTGAAGGAGGTCCCAGGAGGTCCCAGGAGCTCCTTTGCTGGGCTGTCTAAAAGATGACCCATGGAGGGACCAGCCAGTGTGTTTGATCAGAGAAGTTATTTGCTGGATTTTTTGTTGCTCTATCTCCTTTTCTTGGTTTCTGATGAAGTGTTATCCTCTCTCCTGCTTTCTTTGGAGATGCTGTTCATTCCCTAAGCTCTTGAGCCTGGCAAGCTTTATCTGCTAAAATATCGTGCTTGCTCACCACACAGATTTTCCCAGGCTCTCTTTGTTCTAGGCAAAATATTTGCAGGAAAGCTGACTAGAAGTCACTTCTGGCTCCCTTTTACCTTACATGACCTAAATTAGTACCTAGTTACATTCTTCTTAGTGGTACAATGCGGTGAAGGTAATTTATATGCCATTTTCTAGTATGTTTGGTTTCCATTAGAGAAACTGAGATACTAAAAGACCTCCAATTGGAGACATATAATTTTACCAGGGAAAAGACCAAGAATCCTTTAAATCATGTATGTACATGTAAGCTGTTGCATATGGATGCATTTAAGCTTTTAGAGGGCTAGCCATTTCTTTACAATTCATGTGGTACTATGGCAACGGCAGTACTTATTCTGGTTCCTTTTGACATTCTTGCTTTGATAGCCAAAAGCATATTGGGTGGGTTGTTGGGTTTTTGGTTGGGTTGTTTTGGTTTTATTCTGCACATCTGTTTGCCTTGCTAATGGCAATGAAAATCAAGTATTGAGTCAGATTCTGTTCAGGTTTAGCAAAGTGCAAACTTGTTCTCAGCTGAAAGATTGCATAAAGTGATAGGTAGCAAAATTTGGCCTGTCTAAACTGTATTGGGAAAATTCTCTGATGAAGGTGAGCCCTTACTTTGCAAGCTTACTGAAATGAGCAGCATCTGAGAGCTAAAAATAAATTTATTTATTTATTTATTTGGGTTTTCCAGAAAAAAGGTTTATTTCAGTAAAAGTAAAGCTCAGCCCCACACCCTGTTCCTTGCAGAATGGAAAATAGTTTCTGAAGACTTGATTGAAAATACTGTTTGGTATCATGATTAGATATTATCATGTTCACTTCTTTGTGGATTAGAACTTATGGATGTTCAGAGGTCTAACTTAACAATTTGGGAAACTGCCAGATAACACTTGGCAGCACTTGATGATTAACCCAGAGAATAACTATTTGCTCCTGAAATGATGCTGATGAAAACAATTTGGCTATGATGACTATAATAAGCTGCCTTTCCATACTGAGAAAGCTTTGTATTCACCTATAACAAGGAACAGGCTATAGAGAAATACTGTAACTTTTACCTGTGTATATTTCCACTGTTTGTGGCAAACAGGTGTATGCAGCTGTACTACCCTTACAGTTTACCAAATCAAAAACCCTCTAATAAGGAGTAGAAAAAGGCATCTATAAACATATCAAACCAAAACCTGTGCATGCTATGTAATGCAATTTCAAGGGCTTTTATTGATAACACAGCAAGTCTGTTCATGTTTCTGGCAGAGTTTTAGAGTACATAACACGCTATGGGAAATAGGTGGGACAGTAATTTAATATTCCTAGTGGCATACTTTAATATAAGAAGAGGCCACTGAGACTCTTCAAGGAAGTCTCTAAACAAGAATCTCTTGAGATCATGTGTAGTATCTGCTGTATTTTGTATCAAAGGATGTTTTAAAGACCACTATAAAAGAGGAAAAAAACACCACTTTTGTTTGGAAATCTCTCTGTACAAAGGAAGCAATTCACTATCATTGCATTATTTAGGCAGCAGTGTTCCAAGATCTGGGATAACTCTACAGAACATTAGGTAGAACAGTTACCCACATAGTTCACATTAACACTGAAGTCTGTCAAGTGGTGCAGTCACCTACCAACTTATTGGAAAATTATCTCTTTAATTCTAAAATTATATTGAACATCTTAAGACAAAAAAAGGTAAATTATTGAACCAATGGATGAGAAGCTGGATGCCAAATTCCTGTTTAAAAACATCAGGAGCTGTATATGTGATTCCTTGCTGTAGTAGCAGTGCCATTGTAACAACGATGACTTAAGAATCTAGGTGATTCGTAGGGCAAGATAATATATTTGTAGGCTTTAAGGCATGGCTAGAAAAAACATAAAGGCTTTCAGCCTTTTATGTGTGGCTGTGTGGGACAACAGCTACTGGCTAAGTAACGTGAACGTGATCTTGTTGGCAACCTGGCAGCCTTGTTTGCCTTCAAAAGACAATGCTAATGCTGCCTTTCAAGTCGGTATGCCTCCTTTCCTGCCAGACGGTTTCCTTCAGTTCAGTTTATATCCCCATATCTGTTCCTACACTAAAGGAGGCCAGGGTAATGCCTCATTAACGATCAGGGCTTTTATGAAAGAAATACACTGGATTTTTCAGTTGGAAGAGAGTCTCCTTCACTTATGGTTCTACTGTGAGCAGCTACCCATGAAAGATGTGGTGGGATTCCTTTTTTATTGCCCTTCATTTCCTTCTGATTGAAATGTTTTCCATTTTCTTACTCAAAGCTCTAACCAACCTTCTAACCATTGACCATGAAATATAGCTTCCTGGTCAACGCCCCCCATTTAAAAAGGAAATAGGTCTGTCAAAAACCCAGTAATAGGAGAACTATTTCTGTGGTCTGTGCCAGTTACTGTCCTTTTCCTTGATAAACAGACATTTCTCTTGGTTTTGTCACAGAGCCTTGTGTCAAGCTGAGAGCTAAAGCAGCCTCACAGTCGCCATAAGACAGTACATACAGAGCTGCACAAGCCCAGTGATAAATGTGACATTCAAGCATTGCTATTTGTCATCAACAATAAACATTCTGTGACCAGTAACTAACCATTAATTGCCAATATTTCTGCCACTGATAGGCAAAATTGCGTCTATTCTAGCTCAGAATCCCAAATCTGTGTTATTTTTGCCAGATTAACAAGAATGAAGCTCCATCTGCCATTATGTAACCATTTGAAAAAATGTGGATGCTTCTGTGAATACCTAAAATAATAAATTATGAGAGAGAGAAATATAATTTTACTGGTTGGTCTTCAGATTTGAACATAGCTTTAAAGGACAATCATCAGCTGAACATTATCTCTGTTAAAAGCTCAATATACAAAAAGTTAGGGCACAGCTCAAAAATTTTATTCAAGTTTTATGGCTCCATGGTTCAACTAGTTAGAAGAGATCTGCAGTATGTAACATTGGAGTATCATAGCAATCTCTCAAGCCTTCTATTATTAAAAATCATTCTATTACTAAAAAATAAGTACATGTTTATGTTCCAGAAGACCTTAAAGAGTTTAAAGAACTAAGGAGGGAGATGCAGGAGGGTGATGCAATGTGCATCATATAGTTTTCAGAAATAACGTCTCTCTCAAAAATTCAGAGATTTGCTTAGTAAAGGTGCCCCAAAATTAGCAAGGTATCTTGGCTAGTTAGTTCTTAAACATGCAAATCACAATATTTTGATGCTTCTAATGTCTACTTATGCCAAAAGAATATTGAGAACGATTTGTTCAGTGAGGATAGAGGAGTTTGTTTCCAGTCTGATCAAAAATGATCAAAATTCTGAAATACATTTAAGTGTATGTGAACTTTTATCTATTTCCATATCTATGGTGGAGGAGAAGTGAAATAAGGTACTTTGCCTTACATGGTTTGCAGCCTTACCTGAGAATTAGAGCCCTGCAGTTCTGGCACCTCTGGAAAATTGGTTCGGATCCCGTAGAAGATACTGCAGATTCACTTAGTTAACCAGAGAAAATAAAAATGAGTTACATGCACTATATATTACACCTAATCAAAATAGATATGAGATGTGTTTACATACTGTTCTTACTGATGACTGACAAGGGCAAAATGAAATTTGAGTACAAGGATGGCCTGACATGAGAAAGTTTTTAATTCCTAATCCATTGCAGTAAATACTAAAGAAACAAAAGGCATGAGGCCTGAATGCAAGAATTCAGTACAGAAAATAGGAAACAGAAGCAATAAGCTCCCAAGAGCTCAAATGAACTTCTTACATCATCAGAGATTGTATCAGTCAATGTCAAAATCAGTAGAACTTGATAAAGCAGACTGAAAGTTTACAGCTAAAATAAAATCAGAAGATGATACGTGTCCTGTATGCATCATTGATTGATTTACGGATAAAGTGTGTAAGGTGGAGCTGGCTGAGGGCTTCTAGGCCAGAAAGGGAGAAACTCAGTTTTGTGGTGGTAGAAGCCTGGGAACTCATTCAGGAGAGAGAGAGGTGGGTGAGTAGTATCAGTGGGATGAGTAGATGAGGTATTTGAAAAGGAGTGGTGAAATCTGAAGGGAGAGAGTATCTCTGAGACAGGAGAGGACAGTGACAATAAGGGGGTGACAATCAGGAGTCTCATGATTTCTTTGTTCTTCTCTCAGCTCAACGCTTCTGTGTTACTCCCTGTTAAAAAGGACCCTGACCGATTTTCAGGATTCAGCCCCCCACACCTACAACTCTATAAACCTCCAGAGGCAACTCTCCTGTCTTTCTTCGTACCCAGTGTTCCTTTTCTGTGACAGCAGCTGTGAAGGAAAGCATGAAGCTTGGGGAAATGACAGGAATCCCCAGATAAAGCAGATTCTTCTGCTGTTTGTGGGGTTAGAGGAAAGGGCAATTGCTGCTACTGCAAATGGAGCCACCTTCTTTTATGGGGACACAGTAGCAGGTCATTACGGCTAGAAGGATAGGTAAGCTGTGGTGATCCATGGGCTTCTGTGCTAGGCAGTTGTATACCCTACCCATTTTTTGAGTCAGCACTGATTGCAAGGGAGGGTAACACAGACTTTTCATTTCCATGTCTGCTAAGAAGCTTTTATTGGGGCAATTTGGACTCTGCCCACTTCATTAATACGAGACATCATTGGGCGAAATTTTAGTATCACATGCATTGGCTCCATTGCCAGCCAGTGGCAAAGATGCATATCTGGAAGTTTGTTTTTCTAGAAAGTAGTCTGTTTCTCAAGAAAACCATATAAGTATATGCATTGTCCACATCCGAAATATGAGCTAGCCAAAACATGATCAGCTGGGATGTGGTCTGCGCACAGACCAATGTACCAAGGGAACTGAATAAATATTAAGATGTCTGTCAAACACCATTGGTGAGTATGTTGTTGAGCCATCTCAGTGACTACCCTCAGTTTATTAAACTGTGTAAGATTGGATTTATCCAAGTAATAGCCAAGATATCCTTCCCAAGTGCACTAATTATAATACGAGATAACCACCAAAGCCTATGAAAATCCTTGGAAAAGCTCCAGTGTGGGCTTGAACCTCCCATTCCTCCCCCTTTCTTTTTTGAGATCTGCTTTGTAAAAAAGATTGTAATGTAACCTTAAAATAATAATTGTCTTTAAAAAGAATTCCTGTTGGGAATTCCACATTTGAATAACAACTCATGGGGTGTTTTCCACATTCAGGGTGCAGCTCACAGAAAGCTAATGCCAAAACACTGGAGCTGATTTGCAAACGGAGCATAGTGCTATGTTCATTAATGCTGTTTCTTAGTGTTTCCATAAGACTTACCTTCTGCCAAAATATTGGCATTAACTCACCCAGCTAACTGTTCATTGCAGATAAAAAGGGTTAATAGACATACAGTGCTGACAATATAGACCATCTATTCTAAATTATGTTGAATAATCAGAAAAAAAAAAACCAGTTAAAACTTTACAGCATAAAATTCCATTACTTTTGTCAGTGTGGGGCGAATCAACAGAGCAGTAGCTTTACGTTGGCTGAGACGCATTAAAAGCGTCTATATAATATGACCTGCTTTGAGAAGGACTAGCAGATGTGTAGGCATTGCAATGAAGTCATTAGCCCATCATAAGGTGGGAAACCTCCAAGGATGGAGGCAAGCCAGGCCTGTATCTCTGCATCACTCACAACAATACCACTTTTAGGGTCAACATGAGCTTTCCCAGAGCTGGCTCATCATCATGGACTGGTGGGTGCAGAGCAAGGCCACATGGCCAATCCACAGCATGTCTGGAGTAATGTTGACTTTTCTCACCTTATGCTTGTAGCTACAATTCAGATAGCTGTGGCAGAAAGGGACTTCCTGCTCTGTTAAATTGGTAGAATTCCCTTCTGATTTTCAGCGACCTCCCTTAGAAAGACACATTTGCCAATGCTGTGTTATACCAACAACTTATGGTACTTTGGAAATGCCTAAATGTTCCCTACTGGATGTGTAAGGGCTCTTGCCGCATCTCAGCTAAGTCTGCATGGTACCTGCCGGTGCCAAGCAAACCCACAGCTAGCACACACTGAGGCTGTGCTGTTTATACCAGCTCAGAACCTGCTCTATTTCCCATTTTTATGGCATTCACGATATGCTAATCATTTGCTGCGTGTTTCTTCATCACCAATTTGTCAATTGGCCTGGGCAGGGCAGGGCTGTGGGGAGCTGGAGACTGGCCCTGCTGTGGCATCGCTGGGACAGAGATTGACACCGCAGGAGGCTGAAATGGGGCCCTGGTCCATGGGTAGGGCGGGGGCTCCTGGGGACAAGGACAGTAGGGCCTGCAGTGCCCTCTGGGCACAGACAGTCTGGTTCATATGAAGCTGCAGAGATCTCTGAATCCAGCCTGATGCACACAGTTCAGCAGCATATGTGGGGAGTTTCAGTTTTAAACCAAAAAAGAGAAAATAATAAAAAAAAAACCAAAACAGTTTAAATCTGAGGCAAAGGTTCATTTTCAAAATGACAGCCTCTCTTGCCAGACAGGATATTCTAATGATGTTCTTGTACTGAACAATATGAAACATCAAACAAGTCGCTTTACAATAACATGGGTGGATCTAACTGTCTCCATATGCACATTTTTAAAGCATCATTGTTCAATTAATACTTCATATGGTAAAAAAAAAAAAAAAGTAACAAAAATATTTCATCTGGAAGTATGATCAAAGATCAGTTCCTTGCTGTGGAATATTGTGAAAGTATATAATACAGGACATAAGTCAACTTCTTTTTCCAAATGTCTTTTGGTTTAATACTTTGAAAGTCTTATGGCTTTTATTGCAAAGACTACATAAAATACCAGGGGAAGGGAAATATATATATCTGTATATCTCAAATCATCCTGAAATGCCACAAAGAGGGAGGGAAAAAATAGAAAGTCATATTGCAGGATTGTTCTCAGCTTTAGGAATGAAATGACCATGATGTCATATTGAATAGTTTATAGGGTTTCTGTAGTTAAAAGTTATTTCAAAGGACAAACTCCTGGATTTCTTGACTTTCAGCTGTTAAAATTATACCTTCTAGTAACAAATACGAATATCCTATCATCACAACGATGACAAGCCTGTATATTGGAAACATGAAAATGCATTGTTAACATGAATTTTTGGCTATTTGTATTTCAATGAAGCAATATACATCAGAATTATGGCAGAAAAACAACTCCTCTCCATGCAGCATTTCTTATTCTATGTCACATTTCACATATACTCAGAGTAACATCCAGCTATGCTAGTGAATGATAAAGGTTATGGCTATCTATAATTCCCAGTGATATCATGGCAGAGACAGTTTGTGCTCTGTGGTCTCCTTCCAAGCACAACAAAGAGCTTGTGGGTTAAAGGCTGCCCTGGGATTCCAGATTTCTGCATTCAATGCTTGGCTCTGTCACCAACGTGTTGTGTTACATGGAGCCAATATACTCCATACTTTCTAACCATGAGTTGAAAAATACGATAAATATTTCTCTGTGTCATTGTGGTGAGATATTAAAAAAATAAAATAATAAATCACCCATTGGGAAAATAAAGAGCAGAGAAACAGACTGACAAAACGTTACTGAACTTCAACTGAACCCAGAGCTTAGGCTCGTCTTTAGATGGCTGCTAACACAGATAACCTGCAGCTTTTCTGAAGCAGATCCCATGGCACACATCGCTACCTAGGGAAACACATTTGCTTACCTCGCCCCACTGCTCACCCATACAGCTACTGGCTGTGCAACCAAGAGGCAGCAACAACTTGTGCCTCTTACACCTGCCTTTTGCCACTGGGGAAGATCTGAGGGTCCTTTTCTATGCCAATGTAGGACAGAAGTTGTAGCGGGGGTGGCAGGTCAGAGTAGCCCATTGGACCTGGACCTACCGTCACCCCACCAATTCACCTTTTTCAAGTAGGGAGAAGAATTGCTAGAGATGTGTCTACTCAGTGGATTCATTAATGCAGGCACCTCCTTTAAGTTGAATCAGTTTCTTCCAGAGAGGGACAAAACCATGTTTGAAATAAAGAAAAGACCATAGCTTTCCAGTTCCATTTTTTCTCCTGGAACTCTGCACAGAGGGGAGAAATATGGTGGGCTCAACAATGTGGAAATCAACGGAGCAAAATAAAGACGATTTATCCAAAAGTCTTACTGTAGTGAAAATGAGTGAGGCAGATTAATGCTAAAAGTAAGAAAAAAATCAAACCCAACCCAACAAATAGAAATCTAACTTGTTTCCTTGTGTTAAGGGATAAACATCTTTCAATATACATATGCACACAGCATATCGCTACCTCCTGTCTTGCTTGGTGCCTGTCCCTAGGGGAGATTTATGTTTCTCAGAATTTCTGTCTTGTTCTCTGTGGTTTTATAATTTTTAGGTTTGCACTTTTGGGGGTTTCATTTAATTCCCATTTATTTTGCTTAAGTCACAACTCTGAATTCCTTGTAACAAGAAGAAGTGTTTTTTTGATATGTTATCAAAAATGTAATGGGAAAAGTTTTATGTTCTAACCACAAGCAAGATGCCAGACTTTTGTCTGCTGTGGACAAAAAGTATGGGTCTAAACAGATCTGAAGAAACATTTATTTTTCTCCTCCTATCAAGAGTATGAATTCAGCTGCATATCATTTAAGGCAATAGAGTCTGACATACCTTGGGAAATACCTATTTCATGACAGATGCTATGTTCACTATGATAAGCAAGTACAAAGTCCTTTTACTGTGCTCTTTTGAATCCCTGTTCTAGACACCTCTAACATTGAAACAAGGTCAGGATATCTAGAAACCATGTGTTTTCAGGATTTTTTCAATGTTTCACCTGAAAAAGACTCCTGCATCACAAGGAGAACAATGCTTTTTAATTTCTCACCTTAGCCTAAGGTCAGCTCAGAGCTGAGGCAGAGAAAAAAAAGGGTATTTTTTTAAGCTGAATAATAAGAGTACATTTAGTGTGTCAGGCATTTTCTAATTCAATACCACTTTTGCATATTTCACTCTAAATTGAAAATTTATCCTCCTTGCTCCAGAGCCTCCATGGTATGGAAAACTTACAATATGTGGAATATGCACTCCTTGGCACATTTCAAAATGAACACTATCTATCTCTATGCTTGGGCCAGGCTTTCTGGCATACAAATCTGTATTGCATCTGAGTAGACACTTTCCTCCTACAGGTATCTGTCTGCATCTCTATTGCAGTAAAACAGGTAGTGTAAATCATGTAAATTAATGTCATGTATTTGATCTGCTTTTCAGCTGTGCATCCTCCACCATATAATGAACAGAAAGACCATTGGAAGGAGACAGCCAGCAAACTAGGGAATAAGGAAAAATGTATAGCGATACAACAGGCAATACACCTGGCAGCATCAGCTTAAAGCAGCCTTTCTACATGTACCCAGGGAAGGGAGGCAGGTTTGTGAAAGTGAAGGACCTACCATCAGCCTCATGACAGTCTTTCTTCTCCTACAGCAGAATCAGGGCTTACATACTGAACTTTAAAAGTTTGAAAACTTTAACTGTTAAAACATCCCTGAACTCGGCTAACTCTGGAAAGTTGTTCTTTATGTCAAGCTAGCTTTTTCATTTCAAAGAAGGAGCAGATAATACAAGTGTAATGTAAGTTTTGTTATTTTAAAGACTGAATTCTGTTTTTTTGTATCATCACTGAAAAAAAATCAAGTCTCTGGTAGAAATTGATGAGACTGGCACCTGGTGTGACTCATGGTGAATAATGACTTTGGATATCTCTCTCTAATGGCAGAGAATGCTTGAGCTTCTCATACACATAGAATGAATATAAATAGACAAGGAATATCTGGCAGGTTTTCATGCTGGCTACTGCTGGTTTTCACCTGTTTTTCACAAATATAGCTTCAGATGAAGAAGACTGTAGAAGTCTTTTGCAATACACTATGTAATAATCACAGAAGAAAATATACAGTTTTCAAAGCAAATATGATCTTAAAGAAAATACGTTTTTTTGATAAAAAAGGAAGTCACCCCTGTAAGAATGACAGTTTCAACAAAATAGAAGTACAATTCTTCCCATCATGGCAAGTTCTTTTTAAAGATAACAGCATCTGGCCCACCACTTCTGTATAGTCACTGAAGTGACCAGGGCCACTTGAAGGACGTGAGCCTTTATGGACATTAATTTAACTGCTTATTAGAATCAACCAATACTCCTAACACCTAAGATTAGGATTTATAGATGGATTTTTTGTTAGCACTTTTAAAATGAGACTCTTTACCTGTTAACAGAGTAGAATGGCCTGTGGTGGTCTTCACTCAGAGTAGCAAAGGCAGTGGAGCAGCCCTATGGCCCAAAAGTTGATCAAAGCAGTTCTAAAATGAATTGTCTTCTGGATGAACACTTCTTGTGAATACTTCCTTCTTTATGTTGCTGTGCAACCAACTTTTCAGATGGGGCTTGTCATAGCAACAAAAATATGTGGCTTTCAACTCCAGATGATGTCATTCTAGCTCTGCTGCTAGTGAGATGACAAAGGAGAGGGTACACAGAAGTGGTTGAGCCCTCAAGCAAGCTACTGTGTTTGAATGAATTCTCATTAGCAGAATGAAAATATTGCTTCACTGTGAATTCTTAATTAATACTAACTGAAGTGCAATTCTCCAAGGCCAAGCTGGAAGTCAGTAGGACCTTTCTTCTTCTTGGTCACCACTCAGGTGGTTTCCGGTGCTCATGTATATCCCCTATTTGCTTTAGAAAAAGTATAATTATTATAAAATAAGTTGTAATCCATCTCTGAAAATATTTTTGATGTTACATCCACTTTGAGCTACAGTAAAGGAGTAATATTTCTAAAAAGTGAAATTTCCTGCATAGTATCTCATGTTATTTATTTTCAAATCTCTTCAGCTATAGCTGAAGCTGTATAGCTGTACAGCTATAGCCTGTAGTACCGAAGTGAAGACTTATTTAACTGTATCACTCACATGCACTGGCATGTCTTAGTTCTCAAGAATCCCTCACCAGAGAGGTAAAAAAAGGGAATTTAAAGGACTGGAAAAAAACCCAAAACATTTGTTGTGTTACTATGGAGTCTGATTCCTAACAGAAGCAAAGAAAATTGGAGGTGAGACATCCAATCAGTTCTTTAGCCCTAAGTATATCAATAGAAATAGGGACAAATTTCAATTTTAATTTGGCACTAATAGCCTTCTGTGGAAGTGCATTCTTTCACTTGCAGTTTGTCCTTCAGTATGAATGTGCTCACAATATCCACTTGATTGAAGCACTGTCTAGAAGTTAATAAAATTGGACTGTGATTTTTGTGTGTGCATTTTGCAGTCTTTCAATTATTTGATTGCTTCTTTAATTTCTTAAAGTAGCATTCAAAAGAGAAAAGTTGAATCTGAGGTTCTTTTGGACCTATCATCACATTGCTACCCACATGAAGATTCAACATGAGAATCTGGCACAGAGTCAATGAAGCATTTACAGCACTTCCCTACCTGTGGAGATTTGAGACACAAACGGAACCACATGGCCTTGGTTTTTTTACTGTATAAGGCGAAGTCTGCCCATCTTCTTAACATATCCTAACAAAAACTACTGTAGACCTACAGGTCATCTTTATACTAGGACATGAGCCTGTTTAAAGAGATGTTTACATGCAGAACCAAAACATACCAGATCGTACGTGAGATGGACTTCAAATGTGTCTTCACCTCATCAAGTGCAGCAAATGGTTGATTTATAGCACAAAATAGTAGGTCCCATTTTGTGGAGCATAGCTTTCCATAGCTTCCACCAACCCTGTTACTTACCTGCTTTTCTGTAATGACATGGTTTCTTAGTCCAAGGAGAGTAGCCTGCAGATACTTAGGGCAATGCACCATCTTAATCTCTACAGTAAACAAAAATATAATAATGTCTTTAATTTGCAGGAATCAAGGTAGGTTAGTCATTGGCACAGCTCTACAAGTAAGGCTAACAAAGCTCTGGAAAGACTTGTTTGGGAGGCTATGACATCTCTGGAGCATGAGAAAGGCTAGATACAGTTCTGCCAGGGATTGTTCAGGAAAGATTGGTCTTGCTGTGGGGCAGAGGATTAGACAGGATGGCTCTGGAGGTTTTTTCCTGTTGTCTAAGGCTTTTTGTCTCATGCTTCCACAAACTTAATTGGTTTTCTGTATGGCAACATAGAAGTATCTGAGTTACTTCTGCTGCATCCTGATTTACTTCATACCACCTGCCTGGAACAGGGTACACACACCAAAAAAAATATGAGATTGAACTTCACAAATTTGTTTTGTGAATCAACTGCTCATCTGGTGTCTTACTTCTATAGAACCGTGCTTTGGGTGCACTTTAAACTACACCTCCATCTTTTTTCTCCCCACTGCAACTATCAGTTACATGTAACTTCTGCTGCTGTCAGATCTGTGATGGAAGTCGTAACAAGGTGAGAGCTTGCCAAGTGCTTACATCTCCTACCCCAAAGTTTTCTAGGAAAGAGAACTCTGTCTTGAAATTCAGGATAGAGCACTATATTGGGTCAACCCACCACAAGCACACAGGAGGTTCAAATGGGAGAGAGATGTTTCAAAAGTGTTCTTCAGTTTTTAAAGAAATGGTGCAAGTGATAGAGTGAACAAGTGTGCCGAGGTATGCCTGAGCATCCCCCACCCCAGTATTTTCCTCAGAGCTTTGAAGATATGATGTGCAAGTGCTAAGCAAGGTTCCAGAAACTGCTGGCAACATGCTGCAGTGTATTTATTTCCTTTGCATGGGCTTATTACCAATTTTGCACATAACTTGTGACCTGCTGTTTCCCTTCATGGCAAGCAACCAAAGGGAATGTAGGTCCTTAATGAGAAACAATCCATTTCAGAGCAGCTTTTACAGGCAGAAGGGTTGCAAGTGTTAATGCTGTGAAGATGCCCAGGAAACATGCCCTGCTACATATTTCTGGGCGTTAAGTACTTTAAAAAAAAAAAAGAGAGAGACGTTTTGGCTATCATTATGTATGAGCCATAATAAGGTTGTTTCTGCCATTTGTTGCTAGACAGCACCCTAAAGCTATTCAGTGAGATTATCTGAATAACTGTGTCTTTAGAAAGCAGCTGTTCACCAGATGTTCTGCAACTCATAGAGCAAACTTACAGGTAGTTAGATTCCTTTCTTTTTCAGCCACAAAAAAGACAGAGTACTGGTGGGTTTGAAATCTGACTTCAACTGTCCTCTTAATATCACCTTCAGTAATAAAATAGAAAAATAATGCCTACAGCATAGTATCCATAAATGGTCACATACAAACATGTATGTATGCTAATTACTTTTAAATATGTTATGATGATGCTTTTCACGATGTACTAGCTACTGTGAGTATGGAACTGATTAATCTATGAAAATTCTCCTGTGAGTCCAGAAATATCTACCTACAGCATTAGGATTCATTCTTTTAATTCAGTAAAAAACAGCTTCGATGTGTGCAATTTTTACTCTGCACTACAACATATTTCATTACGAAATCCTAACAGAAAAAATACTGAAAACATGCAAGTTACTTGAACACTGTTATATGAGGTTGTTAAAGGAAACTAATGATTTATTAACAATCACAAAAATTGCCAGAGCAATGATGCAGCATATGAAATTGAGGAGGGTTTTGTAGAAGTCAAAAGCCTGACAGAAGTGGTCAGAGAGATGATTTTTCAGAAACAGCAGCTATATTGACCATGACTAAATCAGGAATACCTTACCAGGACAAGTTCTAAGGACTGTATATCACAGTGCGTTAGAAAAACATACTTGTTTGCTGTGATTAAATTTTTTCACCTATTTTAATATCTCTTTCTTAAGATTATTGTTGCAAGTCTGAAATTTCCAAGTCCATCTGCAATAAAAAGAAAGATCTGTAGCATCCAAAAAGAGGCATAAGAAGTTTAGCAGTTCATAGAAAATGAAACAGAGAAATTCAGAGAGGATAACTAAGTCAACTGGAGAGAGAGATGTTGAATAATATCAATGAATGAAGCTGGCACTGGGCTGAAGTAGATACAGGTAAGAGAATGGCCCAAAGGACGGTGATGAACTCAGATTTTTCATGGACACATTAGGGACATTTCTGCAAGAAATCTAGAAACTGTTCAGAGAAAATATTATCCTTCTGGTGGGATGATGGATGGGATGATGGATGACAAGGTGTCCAACTTCAGTAAGTCTTATGACAAGTTTCTACAATATTGATCCCCTCTTTCTCTCCATATGTTTTAGAACTGAGGACAGAGGGTCTGACACCAGCAGGCAAAATCAGCCTGGATTGTTTCTAGTTGAGAAATTTGTAAGGCAACCATGAAAACTATATACCTTTGCCAGTAGCCATTCAGGAAGGGTTTGCCCTTCTGATGCTGAAGTTACATTCCAATCTCAAAACAGCAACTAATTTTATATGAAGTACTAATTTCCTCACACAAATGACAGGTAGCATTAAGTTGGATCATCTGTGGATCCATTTTCCATACCTCAGCTACTCTGTCTTCTTCAATGGTTTGGCTCAAGAGTACTTCCTTCCAGAGCTTCTGCCTGCAATTAGTGTCAGTATTACGAAGACAAATAGGCATTTGTCTGTGAGCTACTAACATAGCAAAAATCAACTTGTATGTTTGTGAACTGTCTCTGACATCCAATGAGTTAAATCAACAATAGACATTGGCACTATGGACAAACCTAGCTAAGAAAGCAAGTCTAGTCTAGGTAGTTCAGTTTCACAAAAGGCACATTATAGTAGAATAACTAAGAGGACATGTATCTGTTTACTTGCCGAGAAGACTGCACTGAGATCATCCATCTGTTCTTTGAGGAAATTGCAAGGCCATTTTTCAGGGCAGTTATACAAGTGTCAGAAAGCTAAATCAACTTTTACGTTCATTTTGTGCTGTTGCTGTCAAAATAGCAGAAAAAGAACATTGCAATATAGCTGTATATTTGAATTTTAGCATTCTTTTCCTTAGTATTTTTATTTCTTTGAGTGAGAGTTTTAATAACAGCATTAGCAGGATGAGATAAAGTTTGCTGAAGATTAACAATCCCCAGTCAGAGACTATCACAACACAACTGTAATTAAACAGGATTCCTGAATGTACTAGACACGTACTAGTCCCAGACTTCAGGCACTCAAGGTTCTCTATATCCTTAGCATAAGACCAGAAGATAGTGGAAGGCTTGCACTTGTTTACTGCTCTGAACAGTAACTAATAAAATGAGATTTTGTGAAGCCCCTGCTTCCTTTCACAGTGATTCCGGTTGCAATGATGCTTGGTATTTTTCTCTCCAACTGGGCTCTGAGGTGCAGACTGATTTTTTTCTGTCCTCTGTAATGCTGTTACAGGAATGGGCGCGTTGCATTGCACTGCAGGAGAGGTTGCAGATGTGAAAATTGAGATGAGTCTGGGATACATGCATGGTGTAGATCAGGGACCAGTGGCTGGCCTTACTCCTATCAATGGGCAAAAGAAGCAACTCCAGATTTTGAGTCTGATCAAAACTTGTCAAAAAAGCCAATGTAGACTGTAGCTCTATCTTTGGACCCTTTTAGACACCCTTATGAGCAGAATAATGTTCCCCCCCCAGCTTGTAATGAGGTAAACAACACCCACGTGCACGCAGGGTAGGGGAGGCTCTCAGGTGTCAAACTTTAATGCAAGGAGCATGAATGCCTGAAATGTCATTATACCATGTCATTATACCATTATACCATAACTAACAGTAAAAGTGCAATTAAGTACTTGTGTTACCTGGGTAACTTTTCATGGTAACTAAAGCAACCTGACAGAGAAATTCTCATACAAAAAGGTTGTATGATAGGTAAAGTATTTCAGCTTCCAAATTTTTATCTTATATATAGAAATGACTTGTCTTTTATGTGGAGTTTAGCAGGAGGTTGAGGCGGCAGCTTCCAGGCTGCACAGCCAAAAATGAACCGTACCAACAGAGCTTTTTCAAAACTCAAACTTGTTATGCCACTAAATGCTGATGTCCCATACAAAAGGGACAACTGCAGTTCAGAAACACATGTTCCTTGGGGGTTGAGTTCTTCATTACTTGGGAAACTTGAGTTTAAAAGTCATGTATGTGGACAATTTTAAGCTTGCATATCTAAGCAATTTTGAAAGAGAGGTGCCAAATTTCCTGGGAAAGACCTTCTTCAGTGACAGGAGAGGAAGTAGATCATGCGACTAACGTGGCCACAAATCATCCCATGGGAGGCACACCACATGGGAGGCACACCACAGCACCACTGTTTTAGAAACTCCCCACATTTGCTGGTGCACTGCAGATAATAACCCCAGAGGTTTCATTACAAACAAGATTTACTAAAGGAAGGGATAGAAAATTATACAAAACCAAAGAATGTGCTTATAGGCCACAGCAAATTAAGACCTGCATGAAGCTCCCTTAGCCATGACAGAATAAAAATAAACCCCTCAAATTGTTTTAAAACCAGCAAAAAGCATGTGTGCCTCTGTTCATAACAGTCCTTCTTTCTGCATATGGGGCCTTGTGGGTCCTGAGAACAGTATGATTTCCCTCTCGAATAACCAGCTCCTCCCTGGAAAGAGGGAGTCCTTTTGTTTTTGTCAGTTCTTGGGCTGTTGCCCTTCTAGACAAAACCAGTCCAATAGTCTCAGAAGGAAATCACGCCAGTGCTCTCGGAGCCAGTTGGTCTCCTATTATCCTATTCCTGTGGAATGGCTTATCTTGAGTCATTGTTTCCTTACAGCCTCTTTTTTAGACTTAATCAATGTACTCAAACAGTGACTACCCTATAACAAGGTCAACAATGTATTTATACATTATTATGGCCTGCTCAACATCCGTCACAATAGTTAACTTGTCTTATTTCTGTCATTGTAGAGATGACTGAAGTTCATTTAATAGCTCTTGCCTGAGGCCCATAACTTCTTGGCTGAACTAAAAAAATCTTTTCGAAAGATACTCAAAGCTTAAATAATTTTTGGAAAATATGATCAAATACTTCATAAAAACAAATGTGTAATGAGACAAAGAAATACAACCAGAAGAAGATAAAAGACTGGGCAGCCTTTTTTCTTCAAGAGATGGGAACGTGATATTTGGGACAATAAATAATATTAGAAAACAATTTCGACAACAAAGTAATAAAAAGGATCAGGAAGAATACCCTGGAGATCATCTTAGTTGTATCTGGTTTCAGCATCAGTTCCTGAGTGCACTGATATTACTCACTCCTCTCCTAAAGCTGCCCCCTCCAAATACGACTCAGTTCTGTGTAGCCCAGTAATCCACCACATCCCCTCTCTGCTGATTAAATAGCTTAAAGATGCTTATTTAGTTTCTCTAACTTTCAAGATGAAAGGATTTTTCCTCAAATACTCCAGGATTGTAAGTACAGAAGGTTCAAGCTTCATTCCATATACTAGCCTAGAATATCCTTGTAAGATTTTAACTGTGCCTTCTTCTGTCAGCAAGTAAGGACCATTAAAAACAATGACACCACTCTGTAAGGACACACTGATACTCCATGCATCTTTTAAGGTTTTACTTCTCTCTCTAATTCACTTTCTCCTCAAGTAATAGGGTCACAAAAGGTATGAATCTAACTGGCAGGTTTGCAAATTGACTGGACTGAAAAATGGGTAGTTACAGTGTTTATGATAGACAGTATGTATGTGGAGCCATATTCAGAAAAAGTGCATTGTGATTACTGACATTTTTACAATGTTACATTTTGTCCAATAAATCTCATAGTAGGTAAATACAGGAATTTGTTCAAGAACCTCACCATGTGCATTATTTACAACCATCAGGTTTTTTTGATGTTCATAGTAACTGAATCCCTGCTTGCCCCTTTAACTTTCTTACACTTTCTAACTTTTGTTTCTTATTTTTGAACCTTTAAATGACAGATAAAAATATATTAAAACACTGTGAACATAACCAGCTTATATATACATGGAGAAAGCTCCATGTAATATTATTTATGGTATTTAGTTCTGAAAAATTTGAAAGAGGAAAAAAAGTGGCACAGAAAATTTAGAGAGAAAACTGTGAATGAAAACTTTGAGCACTGTGACAGCTGTTGATTGGATAATTGGGTTTCCTGATTTTCCAAAGAGGAAAGAAGATAACTTTGGCTAAAAGCCCATCATGTTTTTAGTGGTAAGGTGATAAATGTCAAATGAAAAAAAAAGATGGCAGAAACAGAAATGATGACTGGCAGAGCTACAAATGTTAAGAAGAAATTTGCATATACTAGATGTTAATCCTTGCAACAGGATAGCTTATTAGCAGTAAAACTGTTAATGTGGGAATGTTGATGGAGAAAAGACAGAAGGACGGCATTAATATTTCTGTTCTGCTTTTGGAAAGAAGCAGAACGAGATACTCATAAGAGAAAAGTAAGTTTTTAACCACTCTGCTAAGCAGTATTCAGTAAGGGAGAAACTTTGAAAAAATCATCAGGCTCAAATATCTTGAATGCAAAAGTCCTGAAAGTTTTTGCTGGGGGATCTCTAGTCCAGGGGAACAAACTTTTAATAATATTTTGAATACCAGTAGGATTCCCGAATGCAAACACTGTGCAGGAGTGAGGGAGGGCAACGGGGATAACCCAGTGGACTACAGCAGGCTCCTTTTAATCCCCCCCCAAATAAATGGAAAAAGTAATATTGTATTGGCTCAACTGGAGGTATTCAAGGACAGTAATATAATTAACGTGTGCTTTTTTTTCTAGGAAATCAATTCATTTAAACAAACTACAGATCATTACTTGATGAGAAAACAGGATTGGATTATAAAAGCAATGAAGCAGATATAATCTATATTAGGCATTCTGGAAGTTGTTTAACTCTTTAAAATGCATTCCATTTCATTTTAATACAAATGGATGCTGTAAAGCATCAACAGAGCACTTCAAATACATTAAGAACTGGCTTTCTGACGTGCCATATTGCAACCGAGTAGGATGTCAGTGCAGCAGTGATTAACACATTAGTGTCAAAGTGAACACATGGATGTACATGTGACAGCAAAGCATTAAAATAGCAGAGCTACATCTGTCACCAGTGGTAGTTAGAGCCACAGTCCCATCCATTTTGCACGTGGACCCTGCGATATTCCCTGCCACATGAGGTAAAGGTGCTGTTGTAACCTGCAAGTGGATTGAACCATGCCATCACGACTCCACATCCCATAACTGTTTTCCAAGGCTCTTCTGGTAAAATGAGGGCAGCTGCAGTTACTTGATTTTTGGCTATCCTGCAAAGCAAAGCAAATGTATTATCACATTTTTTTAACTACTCAAGGCAAGAACTGCCCCTGCCTTGCTTACCTATACAGTGCCAAGCCCTATGTGCTGTTGATGACTGTTTTCAAAGGTATTTTTATGCATGCAGATGTTTTGCTGGCACATCTTAGAGGTTGAGTAGGTGTAAAGAGCAATATTCATTTATGCTAAGTGCTGATTACCTGTTCTGAGCTGGACTTGTCATGCTGAAAAGCCCATAGTTAGGCCCTTCTTTCAGACACACATTCTCTGCTCTCCTCACTTTTCAGGAGCTACTCACATACACCCACAGCAAAATTTGGTCACCTGTTTGTCACTGGCCAAAATATGACCTGCAGCATAAACAGAGAGAGTGCCACTCACTTAACAACAGCTGTCTTTCAACTTCATAAAACCTTGCCTAAGCGCTCTAGCTTGTCTCTAATGGGTGCTCCTCCAGATGACGCCTGGAAAATTTGAGATGTCCTGCCACCTGCGTGAGATATGACATGAGCTCTGCTTTTCAGAAGCCCCCTTGATGAGAAGTTAATCAAATGTGCAGTATAATATGGTGTGAAATCACCCACAGTCCCTGGGAGAGTTTTCAGGACCTTCTTCTAGAATTATTTGGTTTGGTCAGGCTGGGTTTGGTTTGTTTGCTTTTTCATTTCAGCTGCGCTGTTTATACATCTGGGCAAACAGTTATGTGCTCAAATAGCCATTGGCTTATTGTATTGAGAAGCAACTGGTCTACAATTAAATATTAAACCTCTTGTTACACAGGCGCTGAAATTGTAGCAGTTGCGACTACTGTCACTGACAGATCAGCGGTAATCAGACCATTAAACATAGACATACCTTTCAGATGGCAGGGATATTTTGTAGCCTCATACACAAACTTTAAAACTTTAGAGGTGACATACAGAGAATACTATCATCATTTTAAGAAAAAAAAAAAAAGTCTCCGAAGTCTCGTGGTCTTCTTCAACTCCAACTACCCTCTGGGCATAACTATATTCATGAGGTTCATCACAGCCAGAAACTTCAGCCAGAAGTTCTTTCCAAAGCTGTGGATAATGTCATTTCTGCCAAGTATAAGTAAAGACCTTGAAAACACATGCCACAAGGCAGTTAATCCTTCAACCACAGTCCTCTCAATTAAGAGAACTGAATTGGTTGGTCACAACTTCTGAAATGTTGACAGGGCTGCTCTTAAGGATCATGTATTTTTTAAGAAGTCATTTGCTATGATGTGCTACAAACTCAAAATATCTCAGAAAAGGATCTATAGTGGAAAATCCACTTAAGAATAATGTAGGCTTTAATAACAGCCAGAATTTTTCTGACATAATTGCACTCAAGATTGCATTCACATTTTATAATGGGAGCAGGCAAAGATTGCCTCTTTTCCTCATTGTTGTAGCAAAATGCCATTTATACCGTAATCATACCGAGTGCAAGCATCCTTCAGTCTGATTCAACTGGGCTCTTGATAAGTAACCATGACTAAGCATTATATAAACAATTCTGTATCTAATGGTACTACAGTCTACTCTGAAATGCATTTACAACTCCAATAGCCAGATTGCAAGGAGGTCTAATGTGGTTCAAAGCAGAAGGAAGAAATCCCCTTCTCCATCGGTTTGTGCTGTGAGGTGAAATTTCAACTTAAACCTAAGGCTCATAAAAGTGTAAGAGAATCATATGATATCAGAATAAAGGAGTACTAATTGAAGCTCAAATTCTGTTTGCTGCTTATCTGTCAAGTCAACAGAGCTGAACAGATGTAATTGCCTACAGAATTTAATCCAGCACCTTTCCTAAAACTGTACATCCATTTACATAGTCCAAACACATACCAGAGCAATCTGTTTTAAACTCCCTTTTTCTGAGAGGGTTCTTGAACTCTTACCATGAGTATGGGTATTAGTAGCAGCATCTTATACTCTTTTTGAAGTACTAGTGTTACCTACAGTTTTCCATATTGTATTAATCTAAATTAAGAGATGACTTATGGAAGTCTGGCTCACTTGATTTTGCCGCTGGATATCAACAGTTTTCCAGTCTAGTGAATATAGACTTCTAAATTTGACCTTTTTTCTTCCAACTTCAATTTTTCTAGGTCTCAAATTCCCAGTGAAGATATGTCAATAAGCAAAGTGTAGATAATAAGTAATTATTTCTTTACATGAGCAATTCATGTTCCATTATGTCCTCATATCTAGATTGGCATGGCTTTCCGATCTATCACTCCATAACTTAACAGAAAGTGAATTTTACGTCCCATTAATACCTTTGAGGTATTAGAACAGTCAAGGGTCTTAAACAGTACAAATAAAGTAAAAAACTTCAAATTTTTGAAAATGAAAATCTGAAATTTTTTTTCCAGATTCTTAACACTTTCTTTTCTATTTATCAGAATTTCAGAACTAATGTGCAGAAACATTTTTTTTTTTTTTTTTTTTTTTGGCAGGAGGGTCATCAAGGCTGACTACCTTTCCAAACAGTGCTGGTTTTAGTTTCCTCATCAAGTTACTTCAAATTCCCAAACTGGATTCCATAATAACAACCCTCTCTCCTCCCCCCTCCCCATTTTTTTATCTTCTGCGCTTTAACATTCTGAGCTTTCTGATGACTTTTACATTCAAGTTCTTCTTTTCAACGTACCTATGTTTGTCTGTGACATAACCACAGAACCTAGTAAAAAAAAAAATTTCTGCACAAAATAGAAAAGAGCATCAGCTTATTTATCTTCCTCTTTTGCTAGCAGTATTTTCAGTATTAGATATTAAGCTAAAACTAAAAAATGAGTATTTCAACCCAATGACCTGTAGGGAATTCCTTATTTCCAGATCCCAGGAAGGAAGAAAGGGAACACAGTGGTATTAGCTGGGAAATATCAGGGGTGTTCTCTGAGGGGTCTGTTCTTACTCCTGGGTCAGCACTCTGGCATCAGACACCACACAAGGAAATTTTTAGGTCATGTGCAATGAATTCCTGGAACCTTTTGCCAAGAAGAATTAACAGAAACAAAAACATAAGACAATGAATACCTGGAACTTTTACGGTGATCAAAGAGAAAGCCAACTGCTACCTACCTGGAGTAAGAAACATATCTCAAGGGCTATTTTTTCTCTTCATACTCTGACTTTGCAAGAAAACTACCTCTGAATACTGTAAAGATGGCAATGTTGTCAGGAACAATATACCTTCTGTAAAGCTTTTTCAGAGTTTCCTGCAAATTGTGGTCCCCATATGCAGAAAACATACACATTTTCTGCATTGCATTAAGCCAGCTTTCTCTCCAAAATTACACCCTTTTCACTGCCAAGGAGAAAGCTAAACTGCTAACAGTCTGACTGGGGAGACCACAGAGCTATTTGACTCTCATCTTCCTATTTCCTCTGATCAGTTTTGGCAGCTGGGGATGAATTGCATTAAACTTCATCTGTATCTGCTGACCCAGACAGTTTATTAAGAGAGAGTAACTTCATCAGGGTGGACAAGGAGTGACTGACAAAGGAGAAAACAATCCCAAGTTTAACCAATGATTCTGTCAGTGATGTTTATGAGATCTCTGACTACAGGGGGAGTAACCAACTGCTGTTTCATTGAGTGTTCAGAACCACCAACATAACCCTACGCGTAATTTCTGCTTGTTTAGGGGAGATACACTGCACCTCAGTGGCATGGATTTGCAAAATCCTCCCAGCTGATGACTGAAATATTTCTTACCAAAGTCTTGTGCACAGGCTCTCTCTGCTTTCTTGCTTAAAAGACTCTTTGGCATCTTGTCTGCAGCCTCCAACTTGCTCTGGTCCTTGCCCTTGTCAATTCAAGTAGCATTGTATCAATATTTTTAGCCATCCTGAGGGTACAGAATGTTAACTGAAGGAGCCCTAAGATACTTTATACAAGGAAAAGGGAAGAGTATCCTTTACCAAGGAGAATTGCTGACCATTTCTGTGCCCACTGCTGCTTTAATACAGATGTTGACAACAGGAGAGTCACAAGCCACAAAGCCGATGATGCTCAACCCAGCAAGAGTCCTGTACACTGATCCAGAGGCTGAGGAATCCAAGCTCCTTCTGCCAAAGACAGAGGTGCAACACCAGCTGAACCACAGCTTACCCCCTGCACCCCAGTCAGGGTTTTACTATAGCCCAAGAGGTGACACCCTTGTTGCCACACACTAAAGTAATTTGTGATTGTCTGAGTGCAGCAAGGCCCGGAGGGGATCCTTTCTGTGACCCTTGCCTCATTTATGTTGCATTTATATTTTTGGTACTCACTGCAAAAAAGACATCTGGGAAATTACCAAACTCTCTTAAAACAGATTTTAGATAGCCTGCAAATACACTTAACACTCAGGAAATGTATGATGTCCCCTTTCTTATCCACTCTCTTCATAAATACTGCTATTCTCTCCTTGTAGTCACACAGGTAATAACCCATCCCCTTCCTGTTTTCATGTAGTTTAATTAATACGGAACTTCTCTAAAAGTCAGCCTTTCTACCTCGCATATTCAGCTAAACATCTCTTTCCCGGCCTTCAAACTTAGTACCGTGTCTGTGCTTCACTTAGTCCAACACTTGAAGTGTTGCTGCTAAAATGATCTCTTTGGTTTTCGTTGCTGGGTTCACCTGTATATCAAAATAAGAATCTTGTCTTTGTCATTAAGGCTTTCTCTCACTTACTCTTACCCTATACTGCTGATTTGGGTGTTGATGTTACTTCCCTTTTTTTTTTTTCCCCCAAATTAGTTCATTCCTTCTCCCCCAGTGTCCTTTCTGCAGGGAGGAGCCCTCTTTGATAGAGTTTGAGTTTTCACACATGCCTCAGTGTTCCCCTTTACTGGGACCCTGTGAGCTTATGACATCTAAACACAAAAGTTGTGATTGTAGAAGAAGAATAAGAAGAAGAAGACTAAGAACGTGTAAGAAACAGGTAACAAACCGCTGCTCATTCTTCAGGAGATCCATATCCCAGTGTACTAGGTCTTCTGCCTCATCGCTGTTTGAAGAGCTCATGCTCTGAAAGATACAAAAAGCAATAAGCCTTGCTAATTTCTGATTGACACTGTCAATCTCCCTTACCAATAAATACTTGGCACAAGTTAAACCACTTGTATAACCATCTCATTGCTTTTCCACCTTGCAAAATTATGTTCAGAAGTCAAAAGAACAAGTTACCAGATTACAAAATCCACTTGCATATTTAAAAATTCACTTGTGATGTGCCATAAGCATAAATATGCACAGAGATGCACTCCCCGCAAATGGTTTATATAATGTTGCTGACTGGTATTTGAACATACAAATATTTAGCTTTTACATACCTTAATGCTCACTCACATTAATAATATCAAGTAATCACAATTTTATGAATACCCTGATTATCTTTAGAAAGATTTACAGGTTATTATTGAATAATAAGCAACTAACATGTCATTCTATATGCTAACCAACTCATCCCCATCATAGGAAAGAAAAAACCCCTAAAGATGGTGTAAGTTAACATTGCAGGGAGGATGCAGGTTTGGAGAAGGAACTAGTACCTTAAGCAAAATTGCATGGCAAGAAACTTCTTGTACTGATAGTTCTTAAGACTTAAGTAGTTATTAATTTCTTAAACTTACTAGTTTCTAGTAACCCATCTTCCAGTGTCTGTCTGTAAACACGTGCTAAGGAATTTTGTAACAATGATAGAGTTTCTACTAAAATTTTATTTTCCTATGAGGAGTTTTAATGGTTGTCATGTTCCATAGTAAAAAAAAAAAAAAAAATTGCATTTGACTGCTCTAGGTTATTTTGTTTTCAGACTTCGCAGTGTTTTGGCTTCTAAAAAGATGTAGAATTTCCAGACTATATAATTTTGGATGCTAGCTGTGTTTTGCCCCACATGCTTGTAATGTGAACACATTTTGAGATAATTTCTCTGGAAACAAGGATTCACTCTTGGTTTTCAGGCTATAGTGTGCTCTATTTTTTTGAAAGAAAATTCCCAAGTGAAACTGGTGAGATTAAGAAGATTTAGGGCCTTTTTGTCAGAGAAACAATTCCATTTTCCATCAAGTTTAACATTCTAAGAGTTATCTTTGGGGGCTTGATTCAACCTCACTGAAGTCCATCAGACTCTTTCCACTGCTCACAGAGCCAATAGCATCAAATTTTCATTTGGCTTTGGTCACTACTGCCTGATACTCAGTACACTTTCTTTATCATTATATTCACAGCTAGCTTTATATAGATCATCACTGTTGACATTGTGATTATTTAGATACTAATTTAATAATCTGCACAGCTATTTTTCCCTATAATTAACACAGCATACTTGGGAGGTGTTCCAAACAAACGTATGTGAAAGCAGGTTACTTCGTGTTCAATAGGTATCGTGGCATTTTGCAGGAAGAAATTTCCTTCTTTCTTGACTTTGCTATGAGATCAATAATTTTCCATAAGTTTATGTGGGGAAAAAGTTTGTTGAAACGATATTCAGGGCCTCTTTTTTAACAATAATTTTCCTTTGCTATATCTTGCCAAGATTATTTAAGCCTCCCAGAGCATATTTATAGGAAGTTTGGACAAGGATGGAAGGAGAATTCATTTGTTTTTTGAGCTCTCGTTCAAAAGTCTGAATATTTCATTGCTTTATTAAAATGGAGAGTTTTCACCCTGCTGTAGCTTTTGGATACCTGCATGAAATGTGTTTTCACAGGTTACTCTAAGGTTTTTAGAACAAACATTTATATCCAACATGCAGTCACGGCACATGCCAAAAAAATTCCCACACCTCTGCAGTGACAGATACACTCCAGAGCTTTTGCCACCTGTCGGCCCCTCACCTGAGCCCTGCCAGGCTCTGGAAGGGCTTTGTGCTCCCCGTACCAGGCAGAAGATTTCAAACCACTACTGTTTAGCAAATGTGGCGTTCTTCCAAGACAGGCTTGGCTAATGTCGCCTTGAGATAGATCCAGTTTACTGGAGGCTATGACATGGCTTTGAGCTCACCTTTGCCTTCAAGTTTGTCCAGTTTCAAGTGTTGTTGGATTTCACTGTTATTTTCTTTTTCATTGTTGCTTGTTAAGTGCCGCTTTTCTTGTATTACCTTAAGTATGGATCAAACAAAGGAAAATATATTAATGTTAAGACTAGTCATTTTGTCTGTTGTCTAGGCTGAGAGATCTGAACCCTCACCAACAGAGGGCTATAAACGTATTTGTAAGATTTTTAACATACGCTTAAAGCATTTCTGGTCATTATTACAGAAGTAATGGCACAGGATGTGGCCGGTGATCCTGGGAGTCCCATTTGGGACACCAAAAGAGTCTCACTGTCCACAGTGCTGGTGCACGTCTTCTGTACATTGACATGCTCCATGGTGTTTTGCAGATAGATCCAGATAAATAATAAATGAAAGGCTCTTGACTTGGCTCAAGCAAGACAGTGAGCTTGGTGGAGCGGTGAGAGAGTGGTGGGCACTGGGGAGGAGAACAGCCCTTTCTCACTCCCAGGAACTGTAAAGCAGTATTATTCAGCGCAGTACCTCTGCAGACAGCTGAGTCCTGCTCAAAAATCATTCAGGAAAAGGTAGGAAGAGAGGCCCTCACTGGCGTGACACCTCATGTAGACTGTGTTCCTTTCAGGATTTCCCAGCAGAGGTCCGTCTCATCAGATAGTTGACTAATGGAGTACAGCCGTCGTTCTTCATTTCCTGCAAAGGAACTCGCAAGAGGTAAAGCTTCAAGAACAGCCCTCTCCCTTTTCCAAACTGCATTCCCATCAGAAAACTTGGAGAAGTCATAATAGGAAAAAAATGTATTTTTTTTCTTCAGTTGTGTGTTCTCAAACTGTTCTGAAGGGTCTATAAACCAGGGCATGCAGCTGTGCAATGGATAATCTGCATACTTACTCGTTCCCTGACTACAGGCCAGAGGCTTCTCTGTGACAACATATGAGTTCTGCCTGGGCACCAGGTCTGAAAAATATATGTACGCATTGTCATTGCACATCTGGAATTTAGAATTGCTAATGGATATGCTGTGATAGAAAAGAAAAGTGTCTGGCCAATAAACTTGGTTTATATATTTATTTTAAAAAGCATTACCACATTTCTGGCTAGTAGCCTTTCATCCTCTAGACTTTACACCAGTGCATCTGGAATGCTAAGCAGCTCTTTCAGGGATGCAGCCATATCCCAAAAGGCATCTTTTTTATTTGAAATAACTTTAAAAACTAATTAAAAAGGAGGAAGGTGGTGTTTTTCCCTATGGAGGCTTACATACCTAGCATTTTATACCAGCTCCTACAATCTCAGAAACCATAGGTGAAAATTCGCTCTCAGTTAATCTACTTTACCTTTCAGGATGCCGCTATAGGCGTGCGTAGCTGTCTTTGAATAATGTATCTTGACCTTGTTATACGTGCAACTCTAAAGAGCAATTACTTGTGAGTAGCTTGTTGCAGCAGTAGCAGTGGAAATCTGAGCACTTTAAGTTTCTACATGTCACTTTGACCACCCTCCTCATTGTAGTCACTGAAGCTGTGAGAGTCCCTGTGCTATGGCTCACCCTCCCTGGGGCCGGAGATGTCCCCTTTGGCAACTCAGTGTCTCTCAAGTGCTGGGAAATCGAAAGAAAAGAAGAGAAAGAATCAGACACCAGCAAACAGAGAAAATTGCAAGACCGCTGCCAGTCCAGGCACACTCATAGGTGGCCACCAGAAAATTACATACCAGGGTGATGCATGGAATGTATTTCAGCCAAATTAAAGGCACGTCTCGTTTACTGGCCACATTTACAGTTATGGAGCGCTGGCAGACACGGCAAGTGTTTCACGTCTTGGTGCAGAGGCAATATGAAATGCTCCCCTGCACACAGGTAGGACATTTTATTTGTATTTGCTTCTATAAATCTCATACCTTTACGCAATGTGCACTGTGCACACAGCATTTTTAAGAGAGGAACCGACTCCAAGCCAATGGCAGCAAGCAGGAACCCTGTATGTTTAGTGAGGATTTGTAGGGCTGGATTACTGAAATCCTTGAGAACCAGAGACACATTTTCATTTTCTTCACTCAAGATTAGGAATTAGGCCAAAAGTGTGAAACAAGGGGTAAAAGATCAGCTTTTCATGATCAGACCACCCAGATGGTTTAATGGCAGCTGTTTTGTTGTCCATGTGGTGGCTTTGCAGGTACTCAGAGGATACGGGAAAACCAACCTCCAACCCTCCTCCTTTCCCACCCATTTCCCACCGAAGATCCCATGATTGGCTTCATCAACAAAACCAGAACCAGCCCAGTCAGTGCTTTATAAAGCTTTATTGCAAGATGTGTTTACATAACGCTGTAGAGGTGAGCTTTTTAACTACTTATATCAAGAAATTTTGGACACAGGTCTGCGGTTGGTTTTCCATATTGACCCTGCATGGCACAGAAAAAAAAATAAAAGTGTGACTGCATCTTTCCAGACAGTAAAACAGGGAAAGTGGGGGAGAAGAGGCAAATGAGGGGTGTGTTAAAAAGAATCCCCCTGGTTTATACTAAATGTGACAAAGCTTCTGAGGGATCAATACAAACGGTAGGTGAGCTTCGTGTGTAATAAAATATTAAAAGAGTAATTCAAGTTCTTTATGAAATAAAACTCAGAAACAAAAAATGCAGTTTCATGGACAAATGAACTTAACATAAAACAAATTTACCTAAAATGAGAAAACAACAAACAAAAACAAAACTCAACCAAACAGAAGGACCTGTAGATAATATCTCTGACCATGCATGGCTTGATTTTTAAATTACAATTCACAGAATAACACTGCTGGAAAGCCTATTTTACACTATGCTACACAGAACACGAAAAAACATGAGTAGTGACATTTACACAATTTTACAGTATTTCTCCTTCGTCTAAGAAACACGTCCTTTTCTACTTTACATTTTTTTACAATTCCCAGCTCACAATAAAAGGACACTATAGGCGCAAAGACAGTCTTTAAAAAGGAGAAATGCACCCAATGCTACAAGTAAACCTTTTCTTTCACAGAAGCCTCTGTATTAGATAATGATTAAACAAAATATATCTCTATCTGCCACTCAATGTGAAATGGACTAGTTAGAAATAATTTTAATTTTTTTTGAGTAAACATAAAACTATACAACATCTCTGAAACTCCTTGGATTACTTGCTATGTAACTATTAAACCGCTTGCCAAAAACCTTTTGGGATCACATCTGAAACGCCAACTGAGCCAATTGCTGCCCCATTCGAAAAAAAGGAAGGTAGGCTTTAAAAGTTGTTCAAGTGTTTGCAAATCATTTTCAACAGTTGCCCATAACCAAACATTTTCTCTTTCCAAAATGCTTCGGTTTATTTTCTTTCAGGGTCTGCAAGTACCTGGCAGTTTTCCCTGCGGAGAAACATCAACAGTCGTAGTCCTTAGAGCTTAGAGAAGTGTTCCTTGCATCCCGATGCTGGAAAGGCAGAGCCATCATCCCAACATGGCAGAGGGTCAGGCCCTGCCTGCGCACACACGCACAACCCGCCTGAAGGATAACGAAACGAGAAGAGTGGTACACGTGTAGTGAGCTCAGGAGTGAAAAAGAGAGGAATATGCTTGCGCTTCTGTCTGACACCGCGTCCCCACCACATCCCAGTCGTAGCGGGAGGATAAAGGATGTGAGGCTGGTAGGCTGCCACCTTGCCTCCATTTCATCTCAGTGACATCAAAGCATTGTACAAATGCTTTGTACACCACACAGTGTAGACACAGAATCACAGAATCGCCTAGGTTGGAATCCACACCGCTACCATCGGACAAACGGTTTCTGAAGCATTTTGGATGGACGCTGGCTGTTGTTACACTGCTGGGGACACTGGTGTAGAGCCGATGCCTGGCAAAAGGAACCATTTACTGCACCTACAGTGGCATCCTGCCCCTTAGGTTTGCAGTAGATGTTGTAGTTGTCACTTGTGACCTTTCACTGGCTTTTCACATTCGCCAGGGTATGTTTACAGCATAGCACACCAGGGATTTAAGGTGCTGTCCTGCCATATTTTCTAGTACCTTGAGGGGGGAATGGAGCACCTTGAAGGAGGCCCTTGCTGTTCTGTCACATCAAGACTCTTGACTCCAAATTTCTGTCAAATCGGGGCATGAACTCTTATCTAGATATTCACATGTGAGTGTCTATTAAGCTAAAGCCAAAGTCTTGTCTATCTACAAATCTTGACGCCTTATTTTGCTGACAGAGTCAATCACTACAGAGATTTACAATAAAAGAGGGTCAAAAGAGAAAAAGAAATGTATTTTGAAAACTGCTTTTGATGCTGTTTCCAGTATTTATCAAAGCAAGAAAGACCCTCACTAAACCTCCATTTTTTTGTTGATTTTGGATTATGAACAGGGATCTATCAAACAGAAGGGTCAAATGTAGCAGCCAAGGGGCTATAAAACATCTGGAATCCATGAGCCTGATGCCTGGCCTTACTGAAAGGTGAAGAGTGATGAATTTAATTTTTGTGAGGGGTCTTTCACTCTTGATTGTGGCACACGGCATTCCCTGGGGGTGTTCCTTCACCGCAGCCACATAACTGCTACTGAAAGTTATCCCTCAGTCGGGAGTGAGGGGAATACAATGTGTTTGTATGCAGTCTGCTTTTAAACACCAAGGGAGATGAAAGGAAATTAGGATAGCTTCCCTTTGGCGGCCATCTCATATGCTAAAGTTTACCTCAGCATCCAAATCAAGAAGGCATTATGGTGGTAGACGGACAGACAAGTTATTGGCAGCAGATGGGTGCTGAAATGAACACCAACAGCAACTCTGAGAGCTTGGTGGAGATAGAAAACTCTGGGCGCTACAGTGCAGCTGACTAGTACTATGAGAAAGAGAAGAGAGGTAGTTATTATGGCTGCAAGTATTTAAAAACTGCCTTTATGGATCTCTAAGTGAGAAATGGGAACATGTGTTACTACATCGTGTTTCCAAGACCTTTATATTTGTCACAAAACCACTCCATATCTCACACACGTTTTAAAACAACTGTTACACCCCTATGGTAAGCTCTTTTGATGATGGAGGAGCAGGCAGCAACTTAAATCCTGAAGGTTACAACCTGATTAGACAGACAGACAAAGGCATGCAAATATAACCAATTCCTCCATTTCATCTGGAATCCACTAGTTAGATGAAGGGGAACAAATGTTATTCCCACAGTCAGGACATGCTAGCAGACTCCGGAAGAAATACTGTCACTTTACAGATTTGCACATTGGGCCACTGGCCATTTTTATCGTGAACCAAAATGGAAATCTTTTCTGTAGTTATTCCATTGTTTCTGTGCTCGATCATCTTGTTGCAGTAAACACTGAGGACAGTGGAATTAATCTGACTGCACACTACTGCATAAACAAGACCAAGTTATCCTTCAGAAAAAATTGGTATCAGTTTTACAGATAGAGAGTAGGAACTTAGGCAAAAATACAGAAAAACATAATGAAAAAATAGACAAGGGTAAATATGCTTCACACGCAAGACACCTGCATCCACAGAATCTGAAAGAAACTGGCTTTTTTTCCTGAACTTATACTAACCCCTCTCCCCATATTTAATGTTCTCCTTGATAAGGAGCATATGAAGTTTTTCACAATTTTTGCACAATTCTTGGAAAATACGTATGCCCAACTATTAGTAATTCATCAGCTATGTTATGTTTCAGAAAGAGATGCCGTACTATGTCTAAATGAAACACAAATTTGCTTCCTGTTAGCAAGTGGTCACCAACAGCCACATACTTTGCACATTCAGCATATTTCAATTAAAATATTCAGTTTTAAAAACTTGTTTGATTTTCTCCCTCCAATCAAATATAGGACCTCTGGCAGCATAAATGCATTCTGTTGCATTTTTGCTTCTATTATCACTTAGCAAGTATCACAGTTCAACACGACCATTACATTCAGGGTGTCTTCCTCTTGTTTCTGACCTCAAAGACCTCCACAAACCCCCATTACCTTCATTTCTTTGTTCTAAGCATCTTTAAGAGAGATTTAAAAAGTCCATAATGAGCAGCACATAACGATCCACTTTAAAATCAAGATGCTCATGGGTCTCGCTTATTTTACAGTGAAATTAATTATATGCCACTTCTTTCTGTTTCCTAACCAGCTTCTTCCTTTACATTGCTTTCAAATATACAACCCACTTTATTAATTACACAACTACTGCCTTCTGTCTACTTGTACAATTGACTTTTTAACGAGCTGAGGGGAAAACCAGATCAAACTCAATGCTATCCTTAAGAACCATTGCTCGTAATTTTTACACACGGACTTTGACACGTGAAGATCCAAGGCAATGGCAAATAAGGAATGAAGTGTTACGATCAAGGAAAGGACAGCATAGCTAGGATGTTCCACCACAGATCTCATTGCAGCATTGTCAGCTACCTGGTTCTCTCATCACTTGGATGCTGTGCTCAATGCAATGTGATGGATGATCGAGCTTTTAAAGGCTTATCATGTTTGGTTCAACTATCTTTAACAATCTTCATTGATTATCCTGTCCTTAATGAGAAAAGAGTAGAATAACTTGTTGACATATCCGACCTAGCTTGGGTGCCAGAAGCAACGTAGCTATGGCATTAGAAGCCCGGCATAGACTATTAATTAACCCTACTTTTCAAGTGTGTTTTGCAGCCAAAATAAAACCCTGTTACCATGACTAAATTGCTGTACTTTCCCAGTTAACTAGCTTCAAGGGAGCCTCAGCTGCTGCTGCTGTGCAGATACACCCTTAATCTTAGAGGCTAAGGCAATGGAAAGAGATAATCTTGTGCATCCTTGAGGATCAATTGGTCATATACAGACTTTGGCTTAAAAAGTTCCCTTTTACGTTACGGTTATTTGCAGTTCTCTTCAAAGTGTTTCAGTACTGGCTAGGGTGACTGTGTTCAATTCATCTTCTCTGCTGTATATGTCCTCCACTTAAAGGCAGATGAGTTGACTAAAGGTTCTTCAAACACGCATACTGAGGGCAGTTATAAAACAGCAAGATAAGGGCAAATATATTGGAGTGTTCACTGTGGTACCCTCTTCACTTGCATCAAGGATAATAACAAAAAAAGAGTAAAGAACAGCAAAAACACAGCAGGCTTTTAGCAGGGCCATTTCATATTCAGATCCATTAATTTGAAAAAAAAATCACCACCACATTATCTTGCAGCAGAGAAAAGCAGCATGAAGGGCACAGGCAAGTGAACAAAACTTCTTGATCTTAGCATCTGAATGCATTTATAGAGTATGTAAAACTGTTGGCAGAGATCTCTTTGAAACTGTACAAATGCACAGTACAGCCACAGCTCAACAAGAGGGAGGTATTCTGTGTCCTCTCCTCCGTGTGCATGCTGCTATGTACAGTATGAGTGTGTATTAATACACATGAATTCACGACCCTAAATTTTCCACTTGTATTGCAGGCCATCTCCTGCCCCACAGGGTGAATCCCATTGAGTAACACTGAGTTCTTACAAAAAGACATTCTTTTCCTCCTGTCCAGGTGGAACAGTAAGGCCCCAGAGTGAAAATCATGGTCTAGCTACCTTCAGCAGGAGCATGATTTCACACCATGACTGTATGTGTATAGATACATGCACACATGTCCACACATTCATTCTGTACATATACAGAGGTACACGTACATTTTTACATTCTTTGGTGGCAAAATAATAATAATAAAAACCCCCAAACCCCAGGGCTGCACAAACTGTGCATCGTTGCTTAATGAATCTGCTTCAGGAAAATTGGGGTCGCTGTAACAGGAGTTATTTTGCCTCCTTAAGGACTGTTCCTTGCATTGACAAAATGCCATACATTTACAATGACTAAAACAGGGCACAAGGAAAGCCAACATAAATACAGCTCACATGACAGATAACTCAGAGAGAGCCCCCTCTTACCCACATCAATACACCATGAGAGAAGAAGCAGCCATATGCTTTCACCTACAAGCACTCAAACGCTTCCTCAGTTACTGTCCGGATGTCGGGCTGAGCTGCGGTGCGCCCTTCTTCTGCCCTGGCTGTGGGGTTTCGCTGTTGTTGCTTATTAGAATGGAACTAACAGAGGACGGGACATTGGGAGCAGCAGAGGAGGCTGGCAGGTCAATGCCACACCGAAGGGTTGTCAGCCTGTGTGCTTCAGATGAATGGCTCTTCTCGTTGCCACCTCTGGGACGTCAAACCTGCATCTCGGAGGTGCTGATGAGGCCCAGTGCTTTGGCTTCTTCCGGTGTCAGTCCGCTCTTTAGTGTCCTTCTCACTGGGTGGTGATAAATTCCAAAAGCAGGCAAAGAAATCCCAAAACAAAGACAATGCAAACAATTAGAAGCGATAATTACGCAAGACTTGCAGCTGAAAAAAACCCCCTGTTAACATGCAAGCCGAGTAAAATCAAAAGTTGGTATTTACTCAGGGCCTCAAGTGCAGAAATACCAAGTAATGCCCTATGCCAAACCCATGGGAGCACCAAGTACCCAGCAACTCCAGTCTGCCAAAAAGACATTTGTCATTTGACATTTAGTCAACAAAAACTTACAAGGAAAAATATCACAGCATTTTAAGATTTGTTTTTCTCTGAAATTGTATCAGTTTATTTTGAATCCATAGGAAGTATCATCTGCCCTATTATTTTATAGTTTCATAAACATTTTTTAAAAGAGCTTTTGGATCTTCATAGGGCTCAATTGAATTTATCACTATTAAATCCTATGTCACCCTTTAAGGATGTAAAAAAAAAAAAGCCAAAACTTAAAAGATTAAAAATTTAACTATTTAATAGTCTATTCAAATCATTAAAACATGTCTTCATACACACTCCCGTTTCTTCTGTAAAGTTCCCCCATCCTAGCCCCATTTGTGCCATCTTTGCCATTAGTAGTCTGCAGCATTTCAGTTGAATTTAAATGATGAATCTAGGCCAAAATCTTGTTTCTTAATTTTCTATGACATGTTCTGAACACTAGCCCCGACATAAAACTTTTAAAATTTGTGATTTACTTTTTTATTCAGGAACAAGTGACTATGTGACTGCACACACTGAGCATTAGCGTCCTGCTAATTTTATTGGTGCCATGATTGTCAGGTGGATGGGCTTTAGTTCAAGACACAAATGGGGTGTTCACTCCACAATTCGATATTCCTCAAGTAAAAAATGTACATTCAGAAGTTTAAGCTGCACACAAAGCATAAACAAAAATATATTCAGAGCCCCAAAACAATGAAGTGTAGAGGAAACTCTTAGCGAAACCACTTGCAGACAGTGGTTAAGGACTTCTTGCATCGCTATCATCTAGCACAATTAAGACCTCTAATTTATTGAGAGATTCAGTTCATGTAACTGAAACTGGGTGGTCACATCCAAGGGTCTAGCTGGAGTGAGAGAAGGGAACAGACTGGTATAGAAAACAAGGAGATAAGAGAAAGGGGAAATACAGCATAGTTGAACATTTGATACCATGCAGGTAGGACAAAAATGATCTATGTTTGATAGTCAAACTGCTTTCGTCAGTTACTGAGGTTAATCAAATGAGCAGGGAGTGCCACATTTGTAATTGTTCCTCCGTTATGAAACCCTTACTTGAAAGTTTTTCTTCAAGGCTCACTCCTTTCTTCTACACCATTTGCATACGTATTAAACACCACTAGGAACCTGCATGGCAGCTTTTTATGATAGCCACTTTTTCCACTTTTTTTTTATACTGATCAGCAACATCTTCCAAGTTTAACAACGCTTACCTTAAAGCAGTACAAGGGTAAATGCTGCTGATAAAGCTAAGATTGAGAAAGACCGGCAGAAGACCAATATGCGTCAAAAAATGTTCTGGTCTCCATGGTGCAGAATACCCAATACAGACTTTTGAGTCAGGCCTCAGCACTGGCACCCTTTTATACTTCTCAAATTTGATATGCAAATGTCTATGGTGACAAATGTCAATTTCTAGACATGAGCTATGAAATACCATAGGCTCTTAAGGTCTCAGTGAGTCATCCAATGCTTATTTCTGTATCAAACTGAACTGTATGAGGAGTAAAAGAACAAATCCAAGAAAGCTGCAGTAGAAACATTTCTGTCCCATTAGAAGCAAAGACTTCCCCGTGCAGTTCACCTGCTTAGCTAGCAGCGCTGCCTCTCCCCTGAACATGTTTTTTTCTGTACCCCCATAACACGCAGCCAAACACAGGCCAGAGCGAGCTTGACCACCAGATAGTAGAGCCAAGTTAAAAAATATGTGTACAGGAGACCAAACTTTCAGAAGATAACTGTCTAGATGACATTACATCTTCCCACTAAAGGCAAAAGTGAACTGGAAAACTGAATGTGAAACCAATTTCCACATTTTAGACACTTCTGCAGAAGTGTGAAACTGAACGTATTCATGACTGCTCTCACATATATCCCCAACTCTCTCAGACCACAATCACTCACTGACATTCACAAACTGAGCACAATAACCACTCTAAAACAAAGCTATTTTTCTTGTCAGATGGTAAGACAGAAAGAGTGAGAGAACAAGCAATTGTTATTCCTGTTTGTAAACATTTAATAGAAAATGAGGTGCTCTGCTAATGCTGGCCATGTACTGGAATAAGCAAAATGCTTATTTATGACAATGTAAATTTGGAATAACCTTCTTTAGGTCAGTACAATTACTACTGCACAAATAACTGGGCTGAGACTGTCTAACAACTGAAAGGAAAGCGTGTGCCTCTAACTTTCATCAAGCAGAAAACGGTAGTTTAAATTCCTCCATCAGCCTGAGTGACAGGATTAATAGTTAACTAGGAAAAGCCAAATGGATTTACAATAATATACAGGTCTCTTTGAAGAAAATTACAGGCGTTTATACTCAGAAGTCATAATCAGGAGTTAAAATACCATGGTAGAAACCATCTTCAGGAAAAAGAAGGTAGAAAACTAAGGAGTCTTCCTTTACATAAGCAAGATTTCTCTTTGAATCTCCAGATGCCATCCTATCAAACATACTAAAGTCTTAGTCCGAGGACCTCACATATTAACCCTTGGACGGCTGAAAAAAAGGAATACCGTATGCAGCATGTGACAAGGACAAGTGCCCCATTCTGGGTTTGCTGTATGACTGACACAATGGAGGCCAACCCTGGGTTTGTTCTTCTTGTGCACTGCAAAACAAGTAGGAATGACAATACTCAATGGATTGCTGGGACATACGCAGCTGTAATGAAACAAAACAATCTCTTTGCATCCCTCAGTTGACTGTTCTAACTTATCTTAGCTCTCCTATAATAGAGAAAAAGATGACTTGGATTTAAGATATTCCAGTGACCTATGATTTTAAGGCCAGCAGCTAGGAGAAAAGAGTTCCAAACAATGTAGGGCTCTGATGGTCATAATGAGATTGTCAAGAAAATAAAAACCAAAGATGTGAAGAATCTTTTTACTGACTGAATGGTTCCCATAAACACTGATGACTGCTGACTTGCATAAACTAAGCGTGTGGGGCCAAATACTGCAAAGTACAGTGACTACTGACAAGATTAAAGCTGTCCACCATCAACAAGCAACCGGAAGGATAACAGCTGACAGAATCATGGTCCAGACTCAAATCAGTGAACTCTTGCCCTACAATGCAATAGGCCAGTCTGACACAGATTAATCCACTTGCAGTTTGAAGTATTTTGTATTTAGGGAGATGAAAGTGGCCTGATAAAGGGTCTCTATATAAAAATTATATCTAATATGTGCAAATTACTCACAGTACATTTCGTCATCTGAAGATACAGTGGACGGATGCAGTATGAGTAGTAATACAAGAGCAAGTTCCCACCCCACTATTCTCTGCACTGGCTTGTGGACTATGGAGGCTTGTAGGTGATGAAGCCAGAAGAAAGTTCAGTTATCTACAGGAGCAGGGACTATTCTGGGAGGTGAGTGAACCTTGTCTTAACATGCTGTTAAACAGATGTCCTCAGACATTTTTCTGTTTCCTCATAAAGTGGTTGGTAGGGCTCCTCTACCTTAGGAAAGGTCATGAGCACATTCAGTCATCAAAATTGAATGCAGAGAGATATTTTCCTTCCACGTTTTATAGGCATTGCAAAATTACATTTCTCAAACTAGATCTTCACTATCCCCTCTTCACCGAACTCTGTCGTGTCTCTAACCGGACTAGACATAATATCTTGGCTTGTAAAACTCTTGGCCTGCTGCAGATCACATTAAACTGAGTTATGGAATGTATTTTGGAGGCAGTGACAATAAAAATAAGACTTTCAAATGACCTTTTAGGTTCTTTAAGCAATTTTTAAAACATTTGCTAAAGAAACATAACATAGAGAGAAAATAACTTTTACTATTGTCACAAGCAAGGCCTGCTGAGATCCCATAACCAAGAAACTAAATGTTGTTTTTTCTGGGATCAGAGGGCATGATGTTCTTTTTTAATCGGGAAATCTGGAATTTTATTTCATATCCTGGCAGAATACAGCATGCTTATGATGAACTCGATGAATTTGACTCTGTCTGTCGGGTCAAGATCTACACGGATACATTGCCCTCACAGTACACTGGGAATGTTTTAAAAAAGAGTAATTCCCTAAGTGTAGCTTTGTCAGAGAATATAATTATCCAGGGGTTAGTTGTTTTTTAAAAAGCAAATAGCACTCCTAATTTCCCATCAGATATGACCATTCTCTGCTCAAGAAGTCACAGAGTTAGTGTTCAGCCCTTTGATCATTTTTGTGGCCCTCTGCTGCACCTGTTCCAACAGGTCCGTGACCTTTTGGTCCCAGATGCAAAGGTAATGCAGTTGCTGATTTGGAACGAAGAAATTCTAGGTAGCTGTAAATTACACAGTGAGGACAGCAGGAAGAGCAGATTATAAGAGGCAATGCAGGCCAGCTCCGTCATCTCATTTCATGTCATGTATCTCAGTTTTCTTTTCTGTTACCTACTCACACCCACCTTGCACATTCAGTCTATTTACTCATATATTTAGATTTAACATATTCTCTTGGACTTTCCTCCAATGAGTCCAGCAGTGGCCATTTGCAACTCAAAATTTCTATCCAGACATTCTTGCTCATATTCTCTTACGTTAATCCTTTTCTGCATTTGTGTATATTTACGTTACTATGTATACAACATGTTTAATTATGCATGTATCATTGCTTAATACAAGTAGGCCTAAATGCTTAATAAAAATACTAAAACATTTTGTGTAGAGATTTTCTTACAGGGGTTTGTAGGTAAATTTTTGGATTTTATCATGCACTTCACTGAAGAAGCACAGACAACTGAAACGTGGTCTTTGTCTGGGTCAGCCACACAGAAAGCTCCAGGAAACAATATATTATTATGTATTATTATTGCTCTGCAGCTTTGCTTTGAGTCCTGTCAGCGTTTCATAGATGGCACAAGTCTCTCCTAACAAGAAATTCTGTAGTTCATAACCGTCTCTGGGTGTAACTTACGGTGCCTGTGACATAAAGAGGAGTCTAGCAGTGGAAAAGGACAAAGTGCAATTTTGTGAGGAAAACTTAACTTGTGTTTCATCTCCAGGTGGCTTATGTTATAGGGAACAACAAGTAACATTGCTTTCGAGAACCTGGGCTGCATGAAGAACATACGGGTTTTAAAGTAGTATTTAACATGTAGTTGAAACTGTTAAAGGTTTCCAACTTTATGTATTTCACAGACCATCATTTATGTAGTCCCAACAGTAAAGCAGAAAAGATTTAACTCCTACCTTGAAAGCCATCTATGAAAAAAAGCTCAAAAAGTCCTAATTATCAGGGCTTCGGTGAATTCCACTGTAAAAAGTCACTACTAAAAGCAATCCTGCTGCCACCTCTTTCGTAATTTCTCCCGCTTAGCTTCACCAGTCAGAAGTGATTCCACTATTAATAGGTAAAGCATCAAAAGCACAGAGCTCACCAACAAGTGAGTCTGCTTGTAAGCACTATATACTATTTTCAAGACCAGACTATACAGTAACAATGCACGGGACAAAAAGAAGGCAGGAGATGGGATACAGAAAGTAAGCCACCTAACACAAGCGTTTCAGGCATGCAGCCTTTACGTTCCATTTGAAATTTTAAAATGACTTAAAGTCTATTTTAAAGTGGCCTATTGTTAAATAATAGACTTTCACTAAGAGGGTAGCTCGGGCTTACAAATGCAGAGCTGTCTGTTGGAGAGTGACTTGGTGGAGAAGTGTGACTATGTTTGACCACTCAGGTTCTGTGGAGTGCAAATTAATTACCCCCATTAGGAATCTGTGCTGGGGAAAAACCCCAAACCAACAGTAAAAGGCATCACCTATACAAGTCCATTAGATTAAAAATAACTATGATAAAAACAATCTTGTAATTATGCTCATCAGGTGCTCTTACTGTGCCTAGACAAAGCCATCTATATATGCATTTTTACATAATTCTGGGGCAAAATAAATCAAAAGTAGCTTTGTATGACCCACTTCTGTTCATTTTCTAAGACAGACTTCCCTCCAAACACATTTGATGCTTGCATTCAAGCGTAGTCAAATTCCTGCCTTAGCAGATCCTGGTGTTAAACTCCTTCATGGCAGCAGAGGGCTCTCTTTTGCAGCTGTGGTATCGTGATGCTCTACTGGAAAGCCACACAGGAGATCACTTCTGTTACTGCACTTCTTTTGTAAGGCAACTTGAAAAGCAACCCTGTAGTGCCCTGTCTTTTCTCATTCTCAAATGAAGCGCTTTCCATAACGACTCTGTCATCTTGTCAGCCAGCAACTCACTGCTGCTGATTTCTTACTCGGATGCTGAAAACAGTCATCTTTCAGGAAGGGAGGATGATGTAAATAAGGAGTAAATTGCTAACCAGGGGTAAACTTGAAAGCCATTTCAATACAGAAAGAAACCAAGCAAAATAAATATCCTGTCAACTTAGGGCTGACAATGCACAACTCAAACATACATTATTTTTTTAATACTCAAAATGTATCTATCCCAATTTTGGGAATGAATTCTGTGACAAGAATTCAAAAGGCTTGAAATATACCTTTAAAATATACCAACTAAAAAGAAAACAGAGGGTGACATAAATGGATTCACTGAAACAGTGAATGACAAACTGGCAACAGTGAAAACATATATTTGTATCTCTTGCAAGACGCGAACAGATGAGGTAAAATTAGACTTTTCTACAGAAATACAGTTGAAAAAGTACCAAAGGTGTATACCATAACAAAAGTATTTCTATAGAAAATGTCTGTACTAATCTTTTCTGAGCTGGCCACATGAACAGCTTTGACATCACTTGCTTGTTACCAACTGCTCACCTCCTGCCAGTTTCTCCCACAGTACCTTCAGCTTGTTCTTTCCTTCAATAAGGAAACTGCCATTTGGCCAAGAAGAGATGGCCAGAGCATTTGTAAATCCGTATCTAGAAGCTCACAGGAAGCTGCAGAACTCTCCCTCTTTTTGGTTCTCCCAGTACTGGAGACAGGGCATGAGGAGGTCCTGCTGGGACACAGGCTTCACCTGATACCAGGCTGTGCTCTTTGCTAAGACCAAAACCTGCGCAGTGGCTACCTCTTCTTCCACAAAGCAGCACATCTGGGCAGGCATTCAATCCCATGAGGTGACAGCCACTCTAAAATCACCAGAGACAACTCATTATAGCAGCACTTTTCTCCTTGTATCTACATCACGCCCTCTGTGCTTGGGTAATATAACATACATGTGCAAGTGAATGTCTGTGTGGTGTTCAACACTTCTGTCTTCTCCCTGTGAACTGAAATAAACAGGGATAAAAGCTACAGAATTCTTTTGTACACATCACATATTTAATTCTGACTGCCCAGATCAATGCAATGACTTCTCACCTGTTTTTTTCTGTTGCTGTATTAAAACAATGCTGCTCAATTGTGAGCAAATACTAGATTCCACAGTATAGATATTCCACAATATCTACTGGTACTGGAATCCAATGCAAAGATAAAGAGTGTACTTAATGGTGCAGGCTGGGTTAATTTTATATCTGACTTTCCTTATATAAAAAATATAAAGCTGCTTCAAGCAGAAAGTTTGAGGATAGGAGGCCCAAGTAAATAATCTGTATCTGTATAAAATTCATTATAGAAGTGACTCATAGATTCCTTTAAAACAGTGACTGGAAAATGAATTTAAGCCTCTTCTACAAGCATTTTTTTACTAGATTTTTAGACCAGGCTTTCAAAAAAAAACTTTTGTTTTGAAGGCTACATGATGTAGAACTGTACAGAATGATGGCAATTTCACTTTCACAATGGCAAATACTCTTGAACGAAATTTGAGCTATGAAAGATACAGTTTGAAACTCATGAAGACTGCCAACAAAATACATAGGTACTATACATATGAACAGTTAAAAAGGAGAATGTCTACCCCGGTCTGTCAAGATCAGTTGTTGTAAAAGAAAGCTATAAATACAAATGTAATACACATCGTAAAGGAGAAACTGAACACTCATAAATAAATATGTACCTACTTAGAAATGGTATTAATATCAACAATCACAATTATATATGTCATCCATTACACTTGAGAAAACAGTAAACATGGTATCAGCTATTCAGCCTCATGCTTCAAATAAATACACTGATTTACAACGACTAAAACCCACGATGAGATCTGTAGGTTAGTCAACTAATCCTACCTCTCCTGTTTTTCTCCTGCAGCTGTTGATGCTGGCCTCTGGCATAAATAAAGGACTACAAAGGCCTTGCACTGATCAGGTACATCAATTTCTACAGCTTGCTGTGATCAACTGTATTTATTATTCATTCATTTACTATTAATAATATTTTTTAATTATTGTGTTTTTATTTATTGTTATTGTTATTTATGTGTTATTATTTATTGTAAATCATGGAGTTTAATTCTGTCATTTTTGCAAAGAACTTGCCATCCTAAGGATGAAAGAATGTATTACTTAAAAGGTATCCAAAAGACACTAGCTATCTTGGCATCTAATGGAGATAACCTTCAGCTGCCAGAGTTTTAAGTGCTTTATCTCACGTTCCATTTTCATTCAATAATTAGATTTTTATTAACTGGGTACTGACCTTCTGAAGGCTCAGTACTTTGTGTGAGAACAAACAGACTCTGATATGGAATAATATCAGTAATACATATACTTTTTTTAAATGCAAAGAATTGTTGCTAAATGTGCATCACTAGATTACTCTGCCCCCTCCTCAAACTCCTGATGGGATCCAGTTAGTCAAATCCTAAATAATTAGTTGCAAATTCTAAGTGAAGTTGTTTGCCTTTAAAGTATTTTATATAGACTTTCTTCTTGTAAGGTTTTTATTTTTTTAAAAGCATAATTTCCATTAACTCCTGCTTTTAGTCAGACTATAAATACCAGAAGAACAGTCTCCCTCCTGGTATTTTGGCACTTCTGTATCTTTTCATAGCCAGAAAAAGTAAGTGGAGAGACATTAAAATGAAAAATAATGAAAAAACAAAGAAAAGAAAAGAAAAAGTTAAGTGAAGCACCCTATGAATGCCAAACAAAAATTACACACCTTTGGATTCAAACAGTCTTCCCTCTAGTATGTTGTTTGCTTACAAACAACCTTATTCCAAAACAGCGCTGCATGTGTTACTAAAACTTGCCTAAAGCTTGTCTCCAAGCCTGGTCCTTTGGCAGAGCTCTTTCCCACGTTTTGGCACCTGATGACAGTGTGCTAACTCCTATTTCACTTGTACTGAAGGTGGAATTTAGTATGAAATACCTGACCTGGGATGTTATGTAGTTAAATTTAATCCACCGGCCCTGAGTTTATTTGTCTAGGATTCAGATAATCTTGATTCAATTTCCATCTCCTCCACAGTCCACTCGTATGAGCCTGACAGATTACTTGAGTGGTGCCTCAGATCCATTTTTGCATAAGGACTGTAAGAATTTTTTACTCCCTGCAAGTCATTATGCAAATAAATCAATAAATCCTTATGAGATGTTTCCATATCTCAAGGGTCAACCACAGGGTATATTATTAGGCTAATGTGATTCCAAAGCCTAATAAAAGAACAAGGCATTATCATGTCTCTCCTCTCTCTTTCTTAAACACCACAAATAATTTTGGTCAAGTCATCTCATTTGAATATTGGATTATATTCTGATTCAATTATTATCTGCTCCAAACTTATTTCTCTAACTCAAATCTAAAGCAGATTTTCAATTTTAATAAAACCTAAGAGAAATAAGACTGCACACACATGGAGATGCTCTGAGGTACAACAATGTGGGAGAAAACAAGCCTCTCACTCTGCAAGGTCCTCACGCAGAGTCTCCAGCAGAATCCAATACAACCCCCACTGTGCTACTCACCATCAAATATTAGTCACACCTGGGCCCTACCTTCTGGTTTACCATTCAGGGTCAGATGAAGATCCAGATGCAGTCAAGCGATCTTTAAAGAGCTATCTCCTTGGCACAGTTATCTGAAATTGTTTGTTGGCAAGACTGTTGGCAATGCTCTTTGACCATTGCCTTGACTTTAGGGAGCCAGGAGACACATTTTCAAGCATGAAGGTTGCTAACACTAAAAATTCATAAAGAAGAAGGAAGATACTTGCAGATTCATGTTTTAGCCGCAAGGTACTTGCTAGTCAGCTGGTCTGGTTTTGCTGCCCTGTGCTTAACCGGCACTTGAACAAAGTAACAAATCCTTAGGACTTTCTCTTTTTCAGAGCCCTGCCATGGCCATTCACAGAAGTCAAAAATCAATTTGGCTCAACATTTCCAAGTATTGCTGTGCATATGCCAGAATTAGTGTGAATACCTTCCAGATGCTTATTCACTATTATTAAACTGGAGTATGATTTTTCGTGATGCTGACTCATGGGAATCATATCATTCCCCTGGGACAGATCAATTCAATTCAATGAGACCAACAGAGAGATGGCACCTCTCTGTTGAGTCTAATCCTGAGAAAAGATTTTATGTTAGAGGACGGATGTTTTAAATAAACAGTCAGTACAACAAGAAAAATGGCATTATCTTCCTACCTGCCTATTATGGAGTTTTGTGGAGGTTCTTTTAATTAAATGTAAATTTTAATCTTATGGATGGTACTGGTGCCTCAAAGCAGCCGTGGCTATAAGACCTATTTTTCTTCTCCAGTTTGAAGCAATTGGCACAGGCTGCTTCATAATGGTGTGAAAGTCTCTCATACAGAAAGTTTAGTTTTTATTTCCCCAAATCCTCTGGTGCAACGCCTGTAATACTGTTCTGTAAGCTACTAAAATTAACTTCATCAATTGTACTCATTGGAATTTGGACTATCAAATCAAGCGATTCTTACAACTTCCTTATCCAAATTTTCCTTTGCACTCATTGTTTGTTATGGCATTGTTTGTGAAGGTCATCCTAACCTTACGGGAGAACCAGACAATCCTATTATTTTTTATTTCTTTGCTAAGTTGAACAACTCCCCATAATGTTATAAAAACTTGTCTCACAGAAAGCTGTCCTCAGTCTTCAAGAACAGAAACAGTATATTTTACAGCTAATTTGTATTTTATGCTTTTAAAATATATTGAACTGACATCTCTAGAGGCTGGGGTCTGTTGTTTACACAGAGAATAAGGACATCAGAGAGAAAAAAACAGCAGAAGCTTCCCATGACAACTTGCCTTGAAGCTGTCTTTATATGACCACCTCAAGGGGTGACAGAGCATTTCAGTTTCTGTGACTCATTCAATACTGTGGCTTTCTGATGAGGGTTCCAATGAATGAATACAACCGTAATGTTGTTTTCTCATATATTACATACCTCCAGTATGTCTGGTAGGCAGGTCTCTGAACAACCTTCATGAAGCAATGACTTCCAGTTGGTTACTGTACTTCTAAATGTCAAATTTTATCTTTATAAACCTCCACTGCATAAAGGTCTAGCACAGAATTAAGTTCTCTCTCTGCAGATCATCACAGGAACTCAGTTGTTATGCACTTACCATGTGCCTTAGCTTTCTGTAGTCCATTTCAGCTCCCACTGAAAAAATTCCTTCCTACTAGGTCTCAGTAGACTTCAGTCGTACCTGGATTTATCAGTGACCCTTCGTATCTTCAACCAACAGATACAGACGTTTCCATCTGTCTTTTGTTGGGATGACTCATTGCCTTATTCCTCCTCCCAATTTCCTCCTCCTATGTTGATTGCTCTGAGAGTTCAAACTCTTCTACATCATTAAGATCTAACTAAGCTCTCTGCATACCAGACACAGTCACACGGCTCAACAATTACAAAAGCTAAAATGGTTCAAATGAACATGTCAAAATGTCTCATTTTCCCATTACAACTATTTCTTGAATTTAACTTAGCCTCTTCCATATTCATGTTTCTATTTTCTCCTAGTTATAAATTATTTGAGTATCACTTGCTTTTCACTTCACAGTTTTCTGTCTTTTTTTATGGAAAAAAAAAAACCCTCACTCATGAAACCTTCTACCTGAACCACAGGAAATTTTACAGTGTAATTGCATATACATCTATTGGGTTTCTGATTTTGCTAAAATCACATATCTCAGCTCGGGTTCACTAAAATCATTGCTAATTGCTAAGTAAGCCTGACAAGATTTCCAGCTCTGCACTGAAAGCAATGAGACATATGCAACATAATGCACAGTGAAAATCATTCCTTTCAACTGAGTTTTGCTTTGATGTCCATGAATAGATTGAATGGTTAATGGTAAAATGGTAAAAGCCAAAGAATGTGTATAGGAGCTGGAAGATTTAAGGTGGTGAATCAAACCCATCAGATAATATGGTCTCTTTACTCTGCAGACAATAAATATCATAGTGTCTTCTAACCTACATCATTGAAGTATGCCTAAAAAATCTACTTCCTAATATGTTTATGGAGGACCTGTGTTATATTTCTACCTGGAAGATCTTCTGCTCATTCAACTCACATCATGCATTGACAAAAGCTGGTCAATGTTCATTTCCTGGAGGTGCAATATTATCACTCCAGCTGACTGTATTTTACAGCTAAACTACTTCATTTATTCATCATCCAGGTACACTGAATATCTATCAGAATGAAACAGTTCAGTTAAGGTATTCTCCTTTCACACTTTCTTTCAGCATGTCAGCTGAAAGTCACTCTAAACTACTGAACTTTATGTTTGTTTTGAAACTGCCTTTTAATCCACTTAAGAGCCTCATCCAGATCTTGAAGAACAAACAAACAAAAGGGCCGGACTCTATCATGATTAATTACAATGGAAATCAGTCCTAGCCTAAACATTTACTGAATGCTTAATGCCTGTTAATGTTTTTACTGAATATGAAAAGCCAGCTTCATGGAAAAATATGTAGTATTTTTATTATCATTATCCTGTTTTGTTTTGGGTTTTTTTTTTCCTGCAGCAATTGCTTCCTTGGGAAAAAGGTACCTGGTAAAAAGCAGAAATAAGACTTTTTGTGTGTGTGCATGAAGATAGTGTTGCTAACAGAGGAAATATTTTAGCACGGGATAAACCATGGAAATAGGCAAACATACAGGAGGTTTATTTGATACACACAAGCCAACTAGGCAGTCAGCACCTGCAGAACACCAGGACCGTGTGGGGAAGTGGGCAGCAGCAGAAGGTGATGCCACAAAGAGGTACAGCACAGTGTATGACAGAAAGTAAGACAGACAATCCAGTGTCAGCTCATTTTCTTTGCTTAGAGTCTGGCTCATCTAACCAGAGCGTCCACTTTACTTTTGCTCTTGCCACATGCAGAAATCTCTTTCATAGCATGTTGGGGAAAGTGAATATGGCTTTCAGCACATGCTAGCTTATAGCAATCACTGCTTAGAAATGTTTTTGATCACCCACTAGGTTAGAACAATTCCACAAAAAACGAAAATCTGTGTGATTTTTCACTCACTGTTGTTGTCTCCTCTTTGTCCTAACTTCCCAGAAATGCTAAAAAGATGGATGGAAAGGTAGTCAAAAAGCACATATGGTGAATTACATTGAACACTAAAATCTTAGGTTCTTTGGGTGCTTATCCTTCTCACAGTATCGTAGCAGTCTCTGTACATATGGAAAAAAAGAACTAGAAAGATCATCACCTCTTAAACGTTGTACTTAATAAAGCGCAAAATCAAAGTGCTTAAACTTGGGTGCTGCAGCTCAGCCCTGTGGCCACACTACACCATTGAAAGATCACTTTATAAATGCACTACCTTTTCTTCCCAGTGGAAGTTAAGTTCCTCTATAACTACTTTGCAGCCAAGTAGCAGTAGACATTTTGTTTTCAGGGCTGTGGAAGCATGGGACACAGTACAAGAGAGAAAGATTTTGAGAGGTGGAATCTCTCAAACACTTTTTGCTTTATGAATAAATTCAGCTACAAATACAACTATTACTCTTCATGCCAGTTCACAGTATCTTCACAGTCTCCATTTGAGGTCTTGATCTGACTTCTCTAGTTATGAGTAAGTACTGTCATCAGAGAAGCTCTAAAGTACCATAAAACATTCTTCTCTTACTGCTAAGGACATTTCAACTTCTGTAGAAGACAAGAGTCATCCACTGCACACATCGTTTAAATAACAGTTAGAGCAATATACACCAATCAGTCAGTATACACTCAAGCTACTAGGAACTACCAATGGATGTCTGCGTACTAAAAGCCTGGTTCCTACATGGATACATATAAATTTTTGCATACTGGCTAATACTGAGAAATTGAATAGCCATATACTCACATGACTTCCTATTTGCTCGTGACCGCTTCCTCTCTCTAGGCACCGCTCGTTGGCTTGGCACTTGGGTGGCGGACTTTACAATGCGATCCATGATCTCATCTGCTGCGTCATCCGTTGCATTCGGTGAATCGTCATTGCCAGCGTTCCACGAACCGATACGGCCTGGAAAAGTCCAGCAAATGAATTGAGGGAAAAGAAGACAGAAGTCTCTTGCATCACTTTGGTTTTGCAGTCGGGTTTTTTTGGGGAATTACAGCAGACAGCTCAGTCACTGCCACTTCAAATTGGTCAAAGTAGAAGACTCTGTCTAATGGAGCATACTTCTAAATAATACCCTAGACTCTCTGCTGTATCAGCAGAGACCCGAGAGCTCAAATGCAATTGTAACTTTCTATTCCCTTCAGCCTCAGAGTCTTATCCTTGACCATACAACTGGCAAATGTCTGCTAGAGACTGTCTATAAGCCAAAGATTGCTGGAGCACGGTGTGACCATATTTCCCTCTGCTCCTATTACACAGAGACTAGAAGACAAGCCACATGTTAGAAATTGCAAATCAGCAAGACAGGTCCTTTGTACCAAAAGAGACAATGAATCCATTTCTGAGCTTCTGTATCACAGCCTAGTGCAAAGAAGACGTGAAAAGGGCAAAAAACATGGTTTGACATGTCTACTTGTCCTTTTCACAATGAAGAATTCACCTTCTCATCACAAAGCTGTATATGTCCTGGCACAACTCTGTGTGCTCTGTTCTGAACAGAAAAGCAAGAGTCGCTGGCAAGCTGAAAAGCTAAATAAGCAATTTTGGTTAAAACCACAAACAAACAAGCGAGCCATGTCTCCGAATCCAAGGCTCTGGCAGTCCTTACTCCACAAAGCTGTGTCAGACACATCTCTGGGTTTCTCCACTACAGACTACTGTTCTGTGTGCTTTTTGTTTTTGAATAACTTGAAGGCTAGTGTGAAGCGAGAACACCGACAGCAAGCTTTGCAAAGGAGTGGGTGTGGTAGAATTGCAAGCTAAAAATTCACGGGTGAGGCCACTCGGTATCACGTTCCCGACATCAAGAAACAACAACTTTGATTAGCACTTTGCTCTGCTGCTTCTCTCCTGGCTCTCATCAAGAAGAGTTGCATTTTGATAGTGCTCCTGACAAGCCTCTGTCTGGCTCAGCCATCTCTGCCTCTGCTGTTCTTCAGGGGAACATAAGCTGACTGCCATTATCAGGACACACTGCTCGTTAGCATTCAATGGATTACTTCAGCTATTCAGGTTGCTGCAGTGCAGTTTGAATTATTTCATCTTTGTACTTTTGCTAGTTGACTTGCTTCTTAAATTGGGGCTGTGAAAGCTCTAAATCGGGTAAGATCATGGTTTCAAACCTTAATAAACTACACACACAGATTGATTGGTGGATGCTCTGATGTGCTATCAGTGGTATCAAAAAAAGAATCAAGAAAGTGTAAGATATCCAGATATGAAGGAAAAGAAAATTCCAGAACAGAAAACCGAAGATTTCAATTTTGGTGCATCACCTTTACTCCAAAACCATCTTCCAGGTATCACATGTATGGAAGGAGGTGAGGGGAAGACAAAAGAAAATAAACTGGTGAACCCCGTGTCAGTAAAATGACTTAGCATAAAGGAAGTGGTTCAGTGACTGCTTAAATGAAGAGGTGTACCAGTGAATCATGTCTTGGACAAAAAACAAGGCTATCTCATTGCCAAGAACAGTTGTACCAGTGAGCTCTTCTGTCAGAGTATCAGGTGTTGGAATTGGCGGATTGGGTCAGGTTTTCATTTCCTCCCTGTCAACTTTCAAAAATCACCTGTGCTGACATTTGGAAACAGCAGAGCACTGTGGACCTCTGAGAAAGAGGTATCTGTCAGGACAGTAAGGGGATGCGAGGCTGTCCACAGCAGCTTTCTGTGCTCCTAGGCTCCACTTAACCCACTACCTTTGCAGCTAAGCAGGGAGTTGATTAGGAGATTCACCATCTTTTTCCTACCCTTTTTCCTCTCCCCAGCCATTCCTAAAACGCTGCAAGGCCCTTTCACTTCAATCTGAATTGCTACTTTCTCCTTGCTTCTGTTGAAAATAAAAAGAAAACCACATCATGGAACCCCCTTTTTGCCTTCATAACAGGAATAAAAATTAGGGTGTTAGTGGGCATCCACCTTCACAAGGGTGGGGGGAAGAGATGCAAATTTCGGAGGCTTGTACTCCTGGCACCCCCAGGTACTACTTTGGCTGTGATCTATGTGTTATAACTTCAGGTAAATTCTCCTACATCCCCATGCCCCAAAACACCACCTCCAGTGTGGAAACACCACTAGGGTCTTCTCCTTCCTCTTCAACCCTTTCTGCCACAAATGCTATGCAAGGGGGCCATGATCCACATTTGGGCCACTGTGTGGCTACTGTACCACAAGAAATGTGGCCAGAAGGAAACCACTGGCACTTACCTCGGCTGGCCCGACTTCGAGTGCGGACCCCGAGCGCCGTAGTGCTTTCCCCGCCGATGGAGGAGGTCTTCAGCACAGCCTTCATATTCTCATGCTCTGCAGCATCCTCAGCGTACTGCAGCCCCTGGGGCTGGTTCTGGCAGGGGGGCGAGCTGCTGGAGAACTTGCCGGACTGTGGGAGGAAAACGGATTTGTTGTTTGAACAGCAAACAGCACAGAGAATAGGCCAGCATCTAGACTGGGAATTGCAAGAAGAGAAGTGTCTTCTCGGGCTGGTTTGGAGGGCAGATATTCCCAAAAAAGCCAGGCAACATGGCTCTCTGCCAGAGTAGGCACCCTGAGCACAAAAAACTGGAAACAGGGCAAAAGCAGGGAGCAGCAGACAAAATCAGAGGAAAACCAGATGCAAGCTTTCTAATTTTGACCCTCTGTTGGAGAGTATAACGTACAAAATTTGCTTTGAAACCTTTGACCCAGGCTGGGCCCGATCTCGGGTCAGGTACGGCACTAAGACATAAGGCATAAGATCCAACACAAAAAAGAAATTGTTTTTTCCTGTACCATCACCTTTCAGTAACAAGGCAAAACTTAGAGAATAGTCTAGGAAGAAAGCCCTTTCCCACTTGCCTCTCTGCATTGCTGCACAGAAAACTCTCAAACTGGTCTAAACCACAAATACCTACAAGTAACCTTAAAATACATAACCAGTAATGCTAAAAAAATCCCTGGTCCCAAAACACTCAGCCAAATTATTTCATGGCCAAGACACAAAAATTGCAGTCAGCAGTTAGAAGAACAAACAAAACCTTACAAGAGATTTAGGAATCTGCCCTCTGCTTCCCCGGCCCTGCTGTGTGATTTCCCTGTCACCACGACTACCTTAACAACAGCGGCTAATGTAGCTGGGCTCACACCACACAGGGATGCAAGCAGCTCCCCCGGTTACTGAAAACAGCTAGCTAGAAACGGACGAAAACAGCAGAAACGGATAACTTCTAAGGAGAAGAGCTCGCATCGCTGGGCTGCTCTTCCTTCCCAGCCTCTGCCTACGTCGGTATTCGCTCTGCTGCTCTTATCTACAGATAGGCTAAAGCACATTTAAAATACAGGCCTGGCTGCAGAAAAGGCAGGCTCTGTCAACAGCAAACAGGCATCAACAGATAATAACATCCCTCTGTATTTTCAGTCATATCAGTCCAGCATCAGAAAATTAAACATGTTTTCCTTTTAATCTTTCTTACTCCTACCAATTCAGCACAGATGAAAGAAGGTGTGCTACATTCGCTTCTTCTTTTGCACAACAAACAACATTAATTATTCACTTGACAGTGCAGAGCCTTTCTGTCAGATAATGGTAAATTGGAAGAAAAGACTAAGTCCTACTTTTAGAGCTTTGATCAAGTCCCTGGGACTGTCAAGAATGCAAAATGAAAATATTTCATCTGTACATCAATGAAAGTATGATTCTATTTTAACATAGTGACTTTCTGGGGTAGGACAGCAAGTTAAACTAGGTAGCAAAACAATAAACCCTACAAGGCACTGAGCTAAATATACCAGTGTGAGATTTATTTTTGATAGTGAGAAGTTTGTTTTCTTATTAAAATATGAGCTTGCAACATTTTGATATAGAAAGTGTGCAAGTGCTAGAGTTTCACATGTGAAATTAAAAGACAGAAAACCATTAGAAAGAAACTTCTATGAAAGTGCATGCCATTTTGGATTAAGAATACTCTCTTATATGCAAAGCTAATCAATAGCATCTCAGAAAAAAACCAAAGGGTAAAGTCTTCACATAACTGTTAGTTACTCTTCACACAGGTTAGTTAAAAGTTGGCATAAACAGGCTAATTCATGTAATTTTCTTTCCGCGCCTCAAGCTATACAGAACAAAGCATCACTTGGGGAGAAGCTCTGTAGCCAGAAGTTTTATTTCACTTCCTTAATTTTCAGATGTTGCTGCAGATAAATGGCCAAACCCCAGCCTCTTGAGCAAATGACTGCTGTTATGAAACAACAAGCATTAAGCCACATTACGGTCAGCAAATTGAAGAAAGCACTAATGCTGAACAAAAAACACATCGCACAATAGATGCTCCTCAAACCGATAAATTATTTTATCATGAATATAGCTACTGCATTATATATTCACTCCTTTATTTACTTTCAACATTGCCTTCAGGAGCACTTTATGATAAATACATTAACTACTCCATGGCTCACCTCTGTGGTGACTGAAGTATCTTATTCACAATTCATACAGCAGGGAGAACCATTACAGTTTGATTTGCATCCCTGTACCCTGATGCTTTTGAACACCTTATGAAATAATACCATTTGGACTTACACAGCTTAGCAGTGACTATGAAATTATCATGGTAATCTGTAGCACAAGGTAACTGATGATCCCCGTAACATTCAGACCACTGATGTTTTGGGTAGTGGGGACACTCTGCAGTTTGAGGAAACTTAAAATTATTAAGGCGTCGGATCAGGATATCCTTATTTGAGAGAGCAGGTATGCATATGGTTAAAGCTGACTGAAAAAATGCATTCTTATGATTGCACGAAAAAGCTATGGGAAAAATGTCATGGTTCATAGGTCCTGTTGAGGAGATGGAGGCGAGCAGTCCATACTGAGTTAGAAATTAGATGTCACAGCACACAGGGGACATGGGAATGACATGCTCTTTCAGAGAACCATACCTCAACATCCTCTTCTTCATCGGTCTGCCACCAAACACAAAGGACAGGGTGGAGAAGGACAAACAGCAAGATTTAGGAAGGACAGTATGGTCAAACCACAACAGAGTAAGAGGTAACCATGGTACTGTTTATGCATTATAGGAGAACATAAAAATACAAAGCATATAAGGAATTATGAACTGAAACTACCCCTAAACCATCCGATCTCTCTCCCTCGAGTCATGCGGTTGCTTGCCCACTTTTTGCCCTGTGGAAACTGAGAGCACTAGGAAGGACTCCCACTCCTTTTGCCAGCTCTGTTCAGCACAGGGAGGTCCTGGCTGCTCTTTCTCCCAGTGCATAGGTCAGCTTCTTGGCAATTCCTTTACACTTAAGTGCTTGTTTTAATTCCTTTTTTAAGCTGAGGCTTTTCAACTTCAAGTTCCCATTTAACAAAATACGAAAATCAAATGCTGAGTAGCCTTTGCATAAATGCTTAAAGTTCTTCAGTAGCTGCCTGATACCAAACTCGGGAAATTAGAGAGATGCAATTATCCTTTGTCATTCAGGGCTTTCACCCTCTGCAACAGCAGGCACATAAAACTACCTTGACAGTTACACAACATTAAATGCACTGGGCGTATCAGAATATTATGGTCTATGGAGTATTTTTAAATTTTGGGATTTACAGGGAAGTAGCAAAATATCTAGAGCTGTGCTCCCAAATGCCTGGGGAATTCTTCATTGTGTTGTAGAGATGTCCCACATGGAAGGTTCCCAAAGTAAAACAGAGTTTCTAAAGTATCTGGGCTCTTTGTTTCCATAATTTTCAGTTTGGTTGTTTATAAAGTGCAAACATAGCCTAGAAATTCAATGCATCTTTTTTATTTGTGGGTTTTGTTTTGTTTTTCAGAAGCAGCATTCCACCAATTCTGTTCCCCTCCCCAGTGTTACTAATACATATTTTTGACCTTATCTCCATCTCAGCTATGATTTCTGTCTGGGATTGATACATTCTGTTCCAGAAACATTCATCATTAAAAATGAAAGCCTGATTTACTTTGGCCCTCAGCTTAGTTTCAGCACAATCTCCATAAGAAGATTAGCTGTGAGAGTGCTGAGCAGCACATTAACATTACTTTTTAAGGGTATGTTTTATTCAAAGAGTGAGATGCTTATTTTTCTTTGGACACAGTGGCACTGACAGAAACACAGGCAGATGTTTTGCAGAGGGACCTCGGCAGGTATGTTCCCTTTACATTATGAAAAGATCCATTTGCTTTATTCCATCCCCCGGGTGGCAGGGAGTCACACCGTAAACAATTCTTCTGGAGGCCACTTTTCGGCATGAATAAGAAACAGAAAGGAGAAGTGGAAGCAAGAACATACTTGTATTCTAATCCATATGTACATCTATCTAAGAAATAAAAGGTGAGAGGAAAGCAAATTAAGCTAAACTGTAGGCAAAAGGCACTAAAGGAAAGGTGAAAGAGCAGAGTATACACATTACAAAGAGTGTGCTCCAAACAGAAGTGTATTATATTATTACTTTATATCAGGCTAGATTTTTACAAGGAAAGTCCCAGCCACTGGCCGTCCTTCCCTTTTAATCTAGCTAAAAGTGATTTGCTGTGGACTTAAATTAAGGGCAATGTACAACTCTCAGACTTTGCTCATCTCCAATACTCAGGGCATTACCATTTCCCTTCCTCCTGCTCTGGGTAGAGGGGACTCACACCTCGAATCCCTGTCCCTCTACACCCAAAGCTGCTCCAGTGCACAGGAGGAGCAATTCACCATCCCTATCACATTTCCATGTCTGGAGAGCCATTTGCCCCCAGCAAATACTGACAACAGGAGTCAGAGTAGTAAAGTAAATAAATCAAACTTTTGTTACAGGAGGGGAATCTGGTCTCACCCAGGTGTTTGCATTCTGCCTTTTCTTTCCTTCTTCTTTTCATCATTATAAATACACTGAGAAATGTTAATAAATTAGGAATTTTTTAACATGTAATATTACCAAAATGCACTGGAAGAATACTGCTGTATTGAATACCTCCTAATAATATGTTAATTTTAAGAAAAAGGGGCTGCTTGATTCTTCTGTCATCAAATATTGGATGTTGCAGAACAATCCAAGGATATCTCCCTTCTTCCCTCCCTCTACTCTCTCTCCACCCCCCCCCTCCCATTTTTCCTTTAGGCTAGCATTTCTATGTGGTGGATTTGCTGTTTCAAAATATTATTACTATTACATAGCAGTTTTGGAATTGAATCTCTTAAGTATCATAAAAAGCAGAACTTCATAAATCTGGGAGACAGATGCTTATATTACCTACTATTATTAAAAATCATTAAAAAGCTCAGACTTCTATCTATAATTGCATTTATTCCCTATTTTGCTTGCTTGTTATTTTTACTGTGACTGAAATGAGTGACTGCTATCATTGGCGAAAACCAGATATAAGGTTACAGAGACTAGGCAATTTTCCCTGTGAAACTGTGGCAACTCTCTGTTTTCCTTTTTTTCCCTATCCCCTCCTCCATCTTTCTCTCTCTTGCAGACAACATTCACCAAGATTTAAACTGACAGTGCTCAGTACAGTTTAGCTATTAAAAAACATATAAACATAAAGATCTCTGTGGTAAAAGGTTGAAAGAAAGACTGGAAATATTCCCCATCATTTTTCTCAGCCCTACTCCATGTGAGCAGTTGCTGAAGCTGATGCAAGTTCTCCACACAAAGAGCCAGCAGACTCTCTCCATGTGAAGAGCCAGCACCCCTCTGCCTTCCAAGTCTGCAGGGGGGACCAAGGTTTAAGAGATACGTGCCTTCTCATTAAGAACTGGGATGGTTTTGTCTTATGCCTTTCCCATTTCTGCTAAAACCCTTCTTCTTCTGCCTAAAAGCAATATACTGTAAGGTGATAGAAAATGAGATCTGAGGAAACTTTCAAAAGGACCGGGAGGTAAATATCAAAAAACAGCACAATCCTTCTAGGTCTTCAAAAGCAGAAATTAAAATACCACATGACTACTTCTTATTAGAATTATTTTCTACAAAGAGTTTCTTTCCAGTGTCAAGATCTAAACTTTCTTCTCTCAGTGTTTTGTAACTAGTTGAACATACTGTCAATGCATCACTGATATATCTTCCCTTTCCAATGCCTTCAAATATAAAACACTAAGAAAATCAAGACCAGATACAAACCACAGCCAACACAAGACTACAATAAAACTCCCCTTTTTCATCATTCTTCACACATAAATATCTTCCATCCTGCTGACTTGGAAACTTGTTTTGAGGTAGATCTGACTTTGAAGTTATCGAAGCAAGCTGTGACAAATAGTCTGATGCAACTTTAATTCTGTTTTACCATGTACTGCAATCAAATTTACTGCAATGGTAAATGAGGCCATATTACTGGGCTACAGTTAAAGAGATTTAGTAAGTCCATGTGGCCATATGGCCACATGAATAACTGCCTTAAAGAACATCTCTATAAGGGGAATTTTAAAGAATGTGGTTTTTTTTACTCCAGCAGGCTTTTTGGTTTTAAGTTAATAGAACCATTATATGATTGTAAATTAGTGATACGCAAAAAATGCTCCCTTTCTGGGGACCTGCAAGATATTTTCAGGTGGAACAATAGCTGTCAGATGGCATTTAATTCTTGTTAAATCTCAACACTATCCTGAACTGAACAAGACATCTTCTTCCAATAATACATTTTCCATAATACAAGAGAGGCCTAGCTGCCTCCTCTCTTACATTTTCAGAAAACAGCCATCGTCCCTGGCTCTGCTCCTCACTCACTAGCTGTCAACCCTGAGCCTTCTTCTGGTTTGAAAGGGTCCCTTCTCTCCACTTCCTGAACCCAGCTTCCAGTGACTGGATTTCCTTTTCCCCTTGCGTTTCCTGCAGGAACAGGACATAGAGAAGCTTTGTGTCCTGCCACTTCTTCTGAGCAGATAATACAGAGACACTGTGTCATACAGTAGGAAAACAGTAACTCCTTCACGTCTCAGTATTGTTTGAACTAGTAAAAAGTATTGAAGCTACCTAAGGAAATGAACATTTTAATTTACTAATCTCTTTGGTTAATGCTATCTTTTAGCTCCTCTAGAATGTGTCAAGAAAACTGAGAAGCAATTCAAGAAAGTGATCCGAGTTCCCCAGTGGTAGTTTTGAAAATTTGTAAGACTATATTATACCTTTTGCATAAAATCAGAGCCTCTTTCTTAACCTGAGGCTAGATCAAAAGGAAAATCTTTTGAGATAATAATACAGGTTTAACATTTTCTCTAGATGGGGCAGATTTCCAAATTTAAAGAGGATGTTGCCAGGAAAGATCTACAAATGACTGTGATTCAATGACTTAAATACAATCTCAATTTATATCAGTCTCAATACATATACATATTTTGACCTGTGTTGCCTGAGTCATAAAATTGTAATCAGCTTAGAGCTTTTCATGCCAAAGGCAGGGGTAGCTTCATATGCAATGACCTACTCACATCTAATCGAGACTCCAGATTTGGATTTTGAGACAGCTGGAAACTTTTATTAAGTACTGGCACTTCTTAAAACTTTATTTGGATTGAGTCAAACTACATCAACTTAAAAAAAAAAGACTAAAAAAAATCAAGAGAATTTTAAACCTTACTACACTGAGAAAACTAGTCTGATTTTCACTTATTTTATCAGTATGCAAGCGTGCAGTCAAAAACTTTGCAGGGTAACATCTACTGTGAACATAAATTTGTCCATTTTTTCAGAATCCCAAAGTAGTCTATTCCCACAAAATTCTATGCTTTAAACTTGCTTTGTGTGTGCATGCATATATATATATACATAAAGATAGATAAAATACTACGATTAAAGATGGCATATTAGACTATTCAAAGATGGAGGAAAAAATCCATTTAAAATTCAGTTGTAACCACTTGAATGGTTACAATGGTTCATCATTTAATTCATATCCTCAATTAGGATAACAATTTTCTAGTTTCCTTTCTTTTTTTTTAAATATTCTTGGCTGATTAGGTGTACACAGCTCCTGGTATCTTCTACAGACTGTGGGCACAAACAGTGTGACAGCACACTACGACACAAAGAGATGCTTTTTGGATGCTTAATTTCAGTTTGTTGTCATTCCATAAATTGGTATGAAGCAAAAAGTATATACAATCAAGGACTTGCAAGTTTTGTCTTCTAAGAGAACAGGGTTCATGAAATACAGCAGGAGAACCCCTTAAGAATAAAAATAAATTAGCAACAACACTCCATATACGACATTCAATGAAAGAAAGCTTTAAAAATCCATGCTGTGGGAGATACATTTTGCCACTTACATCTGTTATCATTTTCCCCCTGGTCTTGTTTCTTTCCCTGTGGTTAGCTCGTTTCTGTTTTTGCTGCAAAACTCGTTCCCTGGTGGTGCGGTATTCCAGAGCAAATTCGCTAATAATTTTGCAGAACTTATTGATGTTGACTTCACGTATTGCATAGGGAGGATGGCCCATAAATAACAAAAATGAGTGAAACCTGGAAAACAATGAGTTCATAAATGCAAAGGGAAAAAAATATTTGTTGATGGTTTCTAGGAAAAAAAAAAAGACATTTCAGTGAATCCATTTATTACTTTATTAGCCCCCATAATTTCTTTTGTGCTACGCAATTTTCATGGATGCTTCGCATAACATTGGCATGTTCTATAATTAAAACCATGAAAGTCTAGTCTATGATAACTTCATCCCAGTCCACTTTCCCAGGCTGATTCAGGAGATAAGATGTTTATGAACTCCATCTACTTTATATGACTAATTTGGCATGTGAATGACCAATTTCATTTCAGTTATAGAAAAAATATTTATTAAGTTTCAATCTTATTTATTTGTATTAAGCAACTTCAAAGAGGCTGTTAGGATGTTGGGGAAAGTCTAGACAAGAAGAATGCAGATTCACAGGCTAGCAAACACAAGAAGGAAAGAATTTCTGGTTCACAATACTGACCATAAATTATATTATCTACCAAGTACTTTAGTTTGGGATACTCTTAATTCACAGTTTTACTGCTTCTGTGGTATTCAGAGTTTTCACGCTATTTTCAACTTTTACTATTGTTTCTATAATGTACGTTTACAATAGCACACTGAACGTTTAAAAATGGATGGGAATTCCTTTTAACAGCATCTACAACCCTGATGATAAAATGTCTTCCCAATCCTAAAAAGATGCAAATTCATGGGTACATTTTTTGAGAAATCTATAGTAGTAGTTGAAAGGCATAATAGAAGAAGTTACTATTTTTCTTATTTGTCCAATGCATACGGGAAACACAAAAGAAAACTGGTGAATTCACTTCCCTACTACTGCAACTGGGATTTTCTGCTCAGGTACAGCATGAAAAACAAGTCATCATGAAAAAAAAGAAGAGCTGAATCAACTTCTCAAGTGTATATCCACAAATTCGGAATCATTTGGAATCCAGATCCTAATTTTGACCACAGCAATTTGGAAATTCTTCAGAAGTTGGAAAATCTCTCAAAATATTGCTAATAAACAGCATGAAAGCAGATAAATTACTCAAATGACTTAAATTCATACAGCTAAAATTGTGAATCTGAAAAAAAAAACAGGCTCAGGTGTATTGTGGAATTATTGTGAATATGTATATTTCAGAGCACTACAGTTACTGGATGAAACTAAATCCATTGGATGAAACTAAATCCAAAAGCAAGTCCTAAAGAGAGGAATCTTTATTCTGTCTTCTGCTGTTTAGGCATAAAATACAGTCATAGATCTTGCAAATGGGAGTGGTGCTGCTTATAAGAACTCCTCATTGTACCAGACTCATTTCAACTTCTGGAAAGGATAAATTTGTCATTGAAACTTCATTTTTTTTTCTATAGCTCGTTCTTGTTTATGAGACAGTAGATAATCCCCCCCTCAACAGTATTCAGGGAAGGATAGAAAAAATAGCAACTTAACCATAAAGCTGCTAGCTTTTGGGGAATTGATGCTAAAAGACCCAGTTATTGCACCTTGGGAATAAACGATTGCCTGAATCATTGCTTCTTTTCATCAGAAATACAGTGGGAATCTTCTGAATTCCCACTATATTCCCACTTCTTTCTGGAGTGGGAATCTTTTTGAAATGGTGTGTATAACAAGGTAAGCACCACATACTGGTAACATAACTTGCTGGAATGTGGATTAAACACTTGTGAAAAACACATTTATGATGTCATATTTTATAATTTTAGCAAGTCATTTATTATCAAGATATTGCTGTCACCGATCTGGTTCTGTACCTGTTAATTATTCTTCTATGAACAATCTTCAGGATTATGATTCTTTCTGCACAGTCTTTAAGGAATTCAGACATTTTTTGCTTTAGAGTTGGCTTCATTTCATGTTTTGCTATAGCCTTTAGGTGATCCCATGATGCTTTACACCGTCTTTCCATCTGACACAAGTTTTCCTGGAGTTGTTCAAAGTCAACCTGAAAAAAAAGAAAAGAAAATGGAACACTTTAAGCAAAAACACTGTGGTGGTATCCTCGGATAACTGAACAATGCCATGTATGTATAAGAAAGGGTCAATGTAGCAGCAGCATAACATTAATTTGCATTATTAATTACTAATAAATAATTAAGAAATAGATTTCTCTGTGGCACTTTGCCTAGACGTGAAATGTTAGTAAGCAAAACTGAAAACAAAGAAATACCCATATACATTTGGTTTTAGTCTTGGAGGCTCAATACCTAAAGAAGGGACAATAAAATATTGTGATGTGTTTTTTCCCTTGCTAATAACTTCATGGCTACACCAAGCAACTGCATGACTCAGTTATTTCTGAGGTAATACAAAACTTTCTCTTTTTCTTAATCCTTTTCTTTGCCACTCGTAGCTTTTTATACCCTGCTTGCTGCCCACTGTTGCATCCAGCCAACACTTCTCCAATTTAGGAAGCACTTGGATCTATTCCCTAGCCAGGCACTGGCTTGTTAATAGACATTCTACTTCTAATCACAAAATTTACGGGCCAGAATTTTTTAAAGTTCTATTGAAAGTAAGTGTTATTTAGTGATCTCAGCTCTGACTTTCATCCTTTGATATACAATATGAATTTGCTGGCTTGTAACAAAATCATATAATGACTTTGAAAGTCTCTCAACACAGTTAAAATAAATGACTGCATCTTACGGTAACATTCATCAGGACAGATGCCAACACATTCCACAGAAGGTGAGAGAGAGCTTCTCCTTTACTCATCAACCAAAAAAGGTGTTCAGATTACAATGGTCTACAGAAGACATTCAGGATGCATTGCTAACAACTGGACAAAGTGCATTAATGACCCAGCCACAGCACACAACAGATGAAAAAAGTAAAGCTCCCCAACATGTTCTTGAATTCTGAAGAAAAGAAAAATTTATTTTATAGTACCACTTCACAGTTCAGATGAACTCAAGCTGTAAAATACAGATTTAGCTCTCAGATTCTAAACACGTCAGAGCTTGGGATATTACAGTCTGGTACTCAGTTAATTCCTTAATGCTAAATGAAAACCAGTGTCAAAGACAGGTTTTAGTCTACTCTTAGCTGTGCGCTGCACCCACTGCTGAGACCTATACTGAGGATAGCCATAAGAAATGCATTATTATTAAAAAGCTCCTGGTATTGATTTGATTTGTTTTTGCTGTGATTTATAAAGTGATGAATTCTTCCTCTTCACAAGGAAATAAAAACATCCTTTGATCCATTCTGCTATCCAGAAAAGCCCTGCAGGCGGAGCAGCTGTGGGGTTTTTGTTTTCCTTATATCCATATCAATGCATATGTTTGTTTTTTTTAAAAAAAGTCCTTTCCAGGTCAGTATTTTCACTGTTGATGATAAACATATTGCTGCTTTCCATAGATGGTATATCTAAAACACACATGGGGAAAAATACTAACGTTCCTACTAAGAAAAAAAAGCCAAGAGGACGCACCTCTAGGTCTTACTAGTAAGAATTATCAAACCTGGTTGGGGAAGTCTGTCAGCCCCTGCACCAGAGAAATTAATTGTATGACATTTATGACAGCTTTCACTGAAAACAGAATGAGTTTTAATCTGTCAAAAAGCCGTGAGGTTTGAGCCTGTAGAGGTTCAAGCAATGTCTCTGGAGAACAGCATATCATCAGGGAAAAGACGTGGCCGGTTCCCTGCCACATGAAATCTGCCAACAGCCAGCACATTCACAAGAGGGGGCAGTGTCAGTGGGGTCTGAAGATGGCAGTTCGGGCTAAGGGATGCACAGAAATCTTTGAGCACAATCAAAAATTCAGATCTCTGGGGAAGTCCTAAGGAGACTGCAAAAAGGAGAATGCCACCTGAGCTCCCCTGGAGCAAACCTCCATGGAACACAGCTGGCTCTGCTCAAGAAAAAATTGTAAACTCCTGGAAGGAGTAAAGCAGGACATCCAATATAGGATAATGCCTGTGGATTCCCCACATGCAAACTATCCTGTGCCCACAAGAATGCGATAAACCTTCATGAAATCTAAAGTCTTCTGGCTGCCAGCTCTCCAGAATTTCGCCTATTGTTTGTGGACAGAAAGGAATACACTTACAGAAAAAATATCCATGTGTGAAATATTAGAAGTCAGATTTTTTCAGACGTGACCCCACCTGGTATTTCATGTAGTGCTATTTCACTAGTGCAAATTATGCAGGTCAGCACAGAATCCAATGCATTTCAGTCTGCAAGGAGTTAAGGAAAGCTTTTTTCATACTTGATATACCATGCAATATCCCTCTCCTCTATCCAAGGCATAGAAACTGTCTCCCAACAGAGCACCAGGTAACAAAACTAAGTCTTCAGATCTTTCTAAAAAACACAAGCAACCAGAAAACCTGCCGACAAGACTTTTCCTACTAGATCTTGCAGAAGTAAGATTTAAATGTTCATGTTGGATCAGCTCAAAGGGAAAATTCTGAAGCTAAAAATATTTGGACTCTTCTACTAAATGTAACAAAACATTTGGTAGTTTGCAGCTTTAGAGTACTACCTGCATGACATTTCAAATCACAAAAGGCAACCTTTCCCCCTCCTCCCCATCCGCTTTTCTCCAAACAGCAATAGCACTAATGTGATGCTCTCCAGTGGGAAACAGTGTAATGTGACAAGCACAGTCACCCTCGCTGTATCTCCTCTCTTCTTAATTTACATACCTTGCCCTCATGTTTCCTCTGCTATCCCCTTTCTTTCTTCAGTGCTCATGTTTAGATAAGAAAGTAGCTATAAACCTCATAGCACAGTAAATCCAAAGATCCACTATCTTCTAATTGTACTCTCCTGCAATTGCAGACTCTTGTACACAGGATCCAGGTGACAGTTTTTTTCTAGGCTAGTGGAATATAATATCCAGGTTGCACACCAGCAATTAGTGTATCTTAAACATGTGTATCAACCCTCACGCAAGACTGGCTTTCCATGTCTATCTGAAATAGCAGAACATATTTTTAACTGATAAAATAAACCAAAATCCTGTCGAAGTAATATGCTCTTTTTCTGCAAGCTCTTACATTTTCTAAGCATTCCAACTTGTGTTGGAATATTAACCAAGACAGACAGCTACTAATTCCCTTAATTATCAGCATTGGATTCCACTGAAAAGCAGGATCCTAAGGAATTTGACATCCTCAGATCCTCTTCTCCCTTCACTGTGAAGCCAAATGCATCATGAACATGAAGAAGCTTTTACAGTATTCTAAGCGGCAGCAGTCCAATGACTGTGTGGCCAACAAGTGTCTTCATTTTATGCACATTTGTATCATAAACCAGCAGCTACTTAAATCAGTGAAAAATGTAAGTAAAATATAAATCCATCTGAAAAGCAACAATTTAGCCTCACTTGAACTTAGGCAACTAACCTCAAAGATGAGCACAGTGGTCCAAAGATAGACCTAATATTTGTGCACAAATGTTTAAAAGCAGTCACATTGCTCAGCAATATCCTTGTAATTTCCTTTTTCTGGGCTCATTTTTGCTATTATTGTTGTTCTGTTTAAGATATCCTTCTAACACCAAAAGTGTTATATACAAATATAACAGTAACAAGGATGATAATCATCCCCCAACTATGTATCCCTCTGATAAGGAGAACACGAACGTGTGTGGAGTAATAATGATAATTACTCAATCTAATATGCACAAAGGAAACATGAAAAGGCATATATATAATGCCACAGTACCTCCCTGCCAGTCCACACACAGCATTCCCAAGGAAGCACAGATTCCATCTTTTTATTTATGTGTTTATTTCCAACACTCTACTGAAAGAATTAATGCTGCATAATGGTAGAAAGATGCAATTCCTTTCTATTTTTCTTTTCTTCTTTCTCGAAAGGAAAGATGCAACAACTCTTGCCTGAAACTGGAAGGCCATGCTGGGACTAAGGAGAGATTCAGGTGAGTTTTGCATCACCTTGTGGCTCCAGGAGACCTCAGCATAGGAGGTGCTTGGACAAGAACTGCTGTGGCATTATTTTATAACTATGTTGCACTGAATAAAAGGAAGCAGTAATCTGAAATGGTGATTCGAGCTTTCTCCCTGGCTAGTTGTTGTGCCCAGCCCCCGGTTTTGAAGGAAGCTGGAAACATACATTTTTCTTCCTCCTCAACTCAGTACAGGTATGTGCAAAAGACACACAGCTTGCTGGTCCTGCTTACTCTTACCTTCTGCTACAATTTTAAAAGTAAATCTCTTTTTTTTCATCAGGCAAAAGAATAAGCAGTCTTAGGCTGTTATGCTAAATAAAAATTACTTTTCTTTCAGACACTTTGTAATGTTTATTTGGATTTGAAAACCAATTTAGAAAAAGCAACTTTCTAAGTGCTCCTGGGATATATATGGTACGTTCCTCCTTTTTCCTGCCAGGTTCCTCTCCATTCACAACCACATTAGCTGAAAAATAGTCAGAACTAATTGTTACTCATCGTGAAATCTCCTGCTAGGCCCACTGTTCAGTTTTCTGAGAAGTGCCTTTGTAGATACTGTTGCATCAGAGTAGCTGGAGACAGTCCATCCAAATTTAAAGATTAGTTTATGTGACACAAGCTCTGCAGGGTCAGCCTCATTCAGGAAACCATTGCCGTAAGCCACTAATGGGCAACTTTAAAAAAAATAATAATTTATTTTTCAATTTAATGCACCACCACATTTTGCACAAATGACACTCAGACCAAGAATAAAACCTTCCAACCCCATGCCAGTGATGCCAGCACTCATTTTAATCCCTTTATATCATTATTTATTGCTTGCTACTATAGTAACAGATGACTCTGCCATAAACAATAACACAAAAAAGAATTCTACCAGGTTTCTCACTTCGTCGGGCTCAGAATTCAATATCGTGTGATACACCTACTGCCCAAATGACTTCTGTTCTCACTGGTTTTTCACCTGACTCAAAAGCTACCACCACCATCAAATGGCTCAGCCTTTACCTCCCTGCCCATTCAGGTTCCGGGAACATTAGTCCTTTGAAAGGCCTATTATTTTCAAGTTCAGTTCCATGCCATACAACCAGTATCACCTGCTGCCTACACAAGTTTAAACCTTTCTAATTCATGAAATACTAGACAATGCCCCAGTCATTCAGGCAGAATACATATCAGGGAGCCTTTCTGGTCTTCGGGTTGGGATGTTATTTCTCTGTGTGGCCAAGATTATTTCATGGCAACACAGGAACTGGACTCCTGTTGTTTGCTGGGAGAGGGAGGAAGGGCTGCTTTGAGGTGACACTGGGAATTAAATGCATTGGCTCAAACCTAAAGTGCCTTCTGCTCTATATTCCCTAGGGCAGTGTATACAACTCCAGGTATGCATTGCCATGCACAGCAAACAACTGTAGCCGCTGTGAGATAACAGGCCATTTTTCTTCAGCATTTCCTCAGCTGGAATGTGTTTTACACACACTGGTTTCCTCTTCCAGCTAAATCTCCTTTAGTCTCTGGGCTAAGCTCCACCGCTACTGAGAGTACAAAACTGTCCTAAAATCAAAGACGCTGCACCTGATTACACTCATGTTTCCTGCCTTCTGTATTTATACTCAGCCCTTGAACAGGGTCAAAAATGTCACAACTGGATTGAAGTAAAAACACCCAAAATAAATAAATGAAGGGAAACTGGTGAAGCTGAGGTTTCTACTTAAAAAGCACTTTTTTTCACAATCACTGTAAATTATCCAAAGCTTTGTTCTGAAGACCAGTGAATAACTTGTTACACAGCCTCAGTATCCCTGTATACATTTTCTATTGCTTGCTACTTCATTGTTTATTGCTGCAGCTTGTTTCTTTTAGTGGTGAATATATCAAACACAGGTATTTTCTAAGGAAGACCTGGATGTCTGCATTTTTATCCTACCCACAAGGTGCATTAAACAGAAGAATGATGCTTTCAAAATGACAAATGTTGCCTTAAATTCACAATAAAGTGAAAACTATTTTATCTCACATCACAGAAAGATATGCATAACCACATACAAAATCTTTCTGTCTTCAAAGTTGAAGACAGGTTCTGCAGCAGACCACAGCCTAGTCTGAGCTGTTTATAATTTAGGGTCAGACCGTTCATTCTCACATTATTACAGGGATGTGTTCTGGCAGGGAACATGAAATCTTCCTCTTTTCCTGAGCTGGTTCAGCGCCAAAGGAAATTCTGAGAATTGCTCCTTGCAAACACACTGTCATCTGAGTGCAGCGACCTTCTGTGGCGTATGTTCAAAACTTTGTCTCCTCCAGTATTTCCACACTGGCTTGCTTCACCAAATGTCACAAGAATTACCCCAAAACTAACGCTAGTCCAATTTGCACCCTGTTGGTCACACATTTTAAGTGAAGTAGATACCAGCTCTCAAAAGCAACCAAAATATAAAGGAGGTTCTGTCCAGACATTTCTAATTCAAGGGTAGGAGATGGCATCCTGCCAAAATAATTTTAGAAATGAGAACACCTTAATCAATCCACTAATTAAAAATTAAAGGAGAGCGATGCTTACTGAGGTATGACCAGATAAGTCTAGCCAAACATATACACATCTCCACTGCGTTTTAGTTCCTTAAACAATCTACAATAAACACACCCATATGGGACCTTTTTGCAGATGCTGCATAACCGTTCCCACAATCTGGGATGAAGAAGAGCAATAGCAGTAAGTGGTGACGTAGGTCCCTTCAGATGGTGTTATGGCATCTGCAAACATTAAAATTGCAGTCATTTCACCTGGGATGTTATTGAAACACCGCATTGCCATCAGGCACATGTGCTAAACTTCATTCTCTTTCAGACGAAACCTCGAAGGCTTCATTTGCTGCCGAAGCTCCTTCCCCTTTGCCCCAGTCTGCCCTGCAACCAGCAGCCTCTGCCTCATCCTGCTCTGGCTTCACCTCTGCTCCCACTGGCCCGTGCCAGGAACAGCAGCCCTTGCAGCTGGCAATGCAAGGAATGACATGACCGTAAGAAAACTTGCATCCCCCAGCCCCTCTTTTCCATGGAAAATAATTTGACTTTTGGCATTTATTTTTGTTTGAAATAACGTAGGGAAAGCATACTTGGATGATAAGTGCACGCAAATACTTCTTGTCAAGCACGACAAGAGAAACCTCGCTGAAGCAGCGCAGGAGGCAGCATGATCTCCTTACTTTTTTTCTTCTTTTCTTCTTTCTCTGGTTTCCAGCATATCAAGCAGAAGCTACAGCACACCAGAGCAGCACTTCTGTTTCAGCCACCTCCTTTCTCCCCACACATCCCTGTCAAGTCCCTCAGAGGGAAGCTGCAGGCTTCCTTCTCCCCTCCATAGGTCTCAGTCTTGTCCTAAATTTTTTTCTTACCAGCAATCCTTGCCCCCTCCCCTGTGTCGTTAACATTTCCTACTGCTTTCTTTTAAAAGCTGCTCACTTCTCCATTGCCTAGTATCTGCAACTAATCCAAGTGTCTTGCTGCAGGGGTTAAAAAACAGCCAGAAGTTTGGCATTTTGCAAATAAATTAAAATTAGGGGGAGAAAAGGACAAATAGTAGTTTACTCTATGGAGCTGGACAGCTTTCAGATGCATGGGGAAAAATATTTATGGAGATGAGAAAGAAGATGAACGTTTTTAATAAGAATACATTTCTCATTCATCAATAGAGACGATACTAGTGCTGATGCAACCCTTCCCTGCCGTACTGGTAATGAAACTTCCAGGAATGGTACTGAGTTTAACTGCAGAAATCTCAGGGTGTGCTTCAGTATTAGGTACATCAGTTCTGGTACAACTGCAGCGAAAAAGCAACCTAAAATATGCTTTTTTTTTTAAAAAAAGCAAGTGCTTTTTAATCATGGGATACTAAAGAATCAGTGGCCCTGCATGATCTTGTATATTTTTATACAACTTTTATTTATCTATAAATACTTTTATTTATCTCAAATTCTATTTTTTTGGTCATTTTTTCACTTGTGTCTGCTTTCTTTTGCCATTTATGACTTCAGTCCTTCAACAAAAAGCCACAGGTTTTGCAATAACTATAACATTTTATTTCTGGTCTTTCTAACTCCTTTCTGGTGAAGCAGCCTGTTTTCTTTATGGGTTTTTTCATGAACTAAGGCTTAGGAAATTCTCATGTGATGTGCATCTCAGGGGAAGGGGCATCTCTGTTTATCTACAGGATGGAAATTGTTTAGCCTTTGTGGTTTCTGAAAGATGTTTGTAGACAAAATGGAGCTCAAAATGCAGCCTAATCCACAATGAAATATTAGTTCTCCTTTCCTGACAGCTTTCCTAAACCAAGATTTCTCCTCCTCTGTGAACATTCCCTTGAAGAGGGCAGCTTGGATGGCTTCCATGTCCTAACTCTTTGATTTGTGGCAGCTAAGATCAAGTGGGAATAGAGCTTGTTACAGTAATCCATCAGTGGTATAACACATGCAGGAACATCCCAAGGAGGGAGACCTTGGGCGTCACAGGGAAGGTTAAGGCTATAATTTCTCTTAATGTGATTTTGTCTGGCCTTTTCAGAATTTCGTCCGCTTTGGGCAGGGCCACTAAATCAGCAAACCACAGACTGAAAGACTGTGCTGAATTTTGTACGCTCTTAGACCTAAAAATTTTTTAAAAGTGATAGCATTGTGTTATGCTATCCTCCACTTTCTAAAACTGAAGAAGGGAAGATTCACTTGAGAGTACAGTGTACATGCTGTGGATTTTGGAAAACAAGGACTCTTCTCTTTTATGATCATTTTCATTTTCGTGGTTAACTTGGTCCCAATCAAAAAAAAAGTGAAATAACTTAACAAAGAAAACAAAGAGGGAAATGAGAAACCAATATACCTAAATGTTAAGAGATAAAGAAACACTCAAATGAAAAAAAAACATTAAAAAAATTAAAACCTTCCAAGCATGAGAAACTAACTTCAGTGAAGGCAATAAAACAGAGCCTAAACATAGGCTGTACAAGAGGAAAATTAGGAGAACAGAGATGGAATCCAAAGAGCAAATATCTAAGGATATAAAACAGAAGCCACAAATTCCTTTATGGTATCCAAAAAAAAAAAAAAAAAAAGGAGGTCCTGGATCACTGTGGATGAAAGAACCTGAGGAAGCCAAAAGTTATGGAAGGGACTTCACCAAAGAGGATGCTGCAGAGAAACCTATTCTGGTACTTGTTTTTATTTTTCTGTATTTTATTTTTCAATACATATGAACTAATAGCAAGGTTGAATGCTTGCTAGCAGAAACAAATGTGTTGAAGGAAGATGATAGCTTGCAAAGCAGTAAATAAGCAGAAGACAAGAATTCTGACAGCAATTAAAAGAAAGAAATTAAGCCACTGGCTAAAATGAGTATCCTTTCACTAACCTTAGTAACTTAAGGAATCAGAGAAAAGCAAAAGTTTCACCTAACTTTACAAAAGCAGCAAGGTTGACTCAGGTGACCGTAGAACTCCAAGCTTTATTTCTATACCTGGTAATCTGACTGAAAGGATGAATAATAGGGAATTAAATACATCAAAAATAATCACTAGATTCTGAATATGTTTATAAAATAATGAACAGATAAGAGCAAGTAAAGAAAATCAGACTCTCAAAATCTTTACAAGAGCCTTATGGGAGGTTACCTGTGAAGTGTGACATTAAAAGAGCAAAAGAAAAGAAGGAATATATATTGATTCTCATTGGATTACATGGTTAACAGCAGGCATCTCATGGTTTGTACTTTGTATTTCAAAATTATCCAGAAACAAGGAAGCACACTGAGAGGGTAAAATCTACAGATGGCAAGACATTATTCACATTAGTCCTGATTTAAGATTATTAGGGATTTGAGAGATAAGCAGTAAATCTGCTTCAGCAGATTATGGTCATTACTGTAGATCGCAATGAAGTGCACATTGCAGACAATGTTGGATTTCTTTGTGCATCAGGCTGAGTTCTGAATTGCTTGATGAGCTCAGGAGACCACCTAGATGTCCTTGTGAACTGCCCAAAGGTGGCAATATCAAAAGGATAGCAGCAGTCAAAAACCACAAAGAAAACCTCAGGACATCTGACAAAAGATAGCACAAGCAGAATGGACCAACACAGTAAGCATATAACATTTCAAAGGAGAGGCTGGAACACTGTGTTTCCTATCGTTTAACCCATTCTAAATGGTAAGATGGAGAAAAAGTGCGGAAATGGTCTAAAAAAAAAAGATGTAGAAGGATTATTTAACACTTAGACAAGGATCTGAGCAGCCTGGTTTAATTTAGTCTTGCACTGAAAAGGGTGATGGACCAGATGACCTTCTGAGGTCCTTTCCAACCTAACTTATTCTATGAAATAGAGAGATAAAAAAAGAGTTTTGACTGTTCAATATATTCAGACAGTAAATCTTAAAATTGCATCAGATAAAATTAGCATCAGATAAAATTAGATTATGAATTCATTGTCACAAGAACTGCACTAGGAGCCAAAATAAGATTTGATTTTTGCAGTTTTAAAAGAATTGTTTCCCCCTCTCCAAAAATATGCAAACAAGGTGGCTTTTGGAAAAGAAATCATTCCTCCATTTTATGCATATAATGAGTATTATGACTCATATAATAAAATTTTTCGAGGAGAAATCTTCCTCTTCCTTTGAAGCTTGTTGTGTTCTCTTCTGAGGCAGCTGGCATTGGCCACTGCCTGAATCAAGACACTGTCTAGATGGATACTAGTATTATCTCCTGTAATTATTTCCATTTTCACATAGACATGACTCCAAACCAGAATTTTCATGTTTGTTATCTCCTGACGATATTATGTCATGTTTACTCCATTAATCAAGTAATGTACTGTTTTTAAGGGTCATGAAATCTCACGCTTTGAGAGCTCCAAGAGTGAGGTTATAGTGTTTCTATCATGCCTGCTAGCAGCAGTAATAAATAATCTGCATACCAAATTGAGCCACTGACCAGACCTATGCATTAGCCAAGGTTTTACTACTTTTTAAGAAGAGGTGCTGCCACAGGTTTCCTTCATTTCTATTTATCTTCCCTAACTCCTAGTTATCAAAATTATTGTCAGGAGGAGGACAGAAAAGGAGTTAAATGAAATATTTCAGGTACATTTTCATTCTGCAAACAATTTTATTATGAAAAAAGTTCATTCCTTCCATTGCACTTAAAATATAATTAGAGACACATCTGCCTTAAACAATAGATTCCCCCAAACCACGAAATATATTTGAAGATACTGGTGTAATAAAGTTTTAACCTGAAAATATTTCCTAATAGTTATATACATTAATAATGTACATAATATTAAATGGTTGTCATAATGCGGCTGCCTATTAGTGCACTGATGAGGAAAGCACCTGACAGACGAGATAAAACTCAGAAGAGAGAGTACTGGCATCTTTGAAATTCAATGGGAATGACACAATGAATCCACATTCATAAAAAGGGCTGTGACTAGGGAGGAAAAATATCAAAGAATAAAAGAAAATCTTAAATATTTCACTTCAAAGAGGATTTTAAAATATATATATATATTCAGCCCCTTGACATACCTTGGCTGACCTAGTGATGGCCCCGATCTCTGAATAAAGATCAGTGCTGTCTGGGAACTTTTCCACCACCATAGTGCAGACGTGGTGCAGGAGGGACTGCTTATGCACTGTGTCCTTGACTTCTGGAACCTTTTCGAGGTAGCTCAACTCAAAAGCTTTGGCCTGTAAGAGGGGGAAAAATGCAAGAAATAAAAAATAAAAATATTTACTCCTTCCCATGCAGATTAATAGACAAAAATGATTACCAAGTGGGGGCAGAGGGGAAAGAAGAATAATAATCCTAAAGCAGAAGAAACTTATTGCTTTTATTTATTTTTAACTTGCTGAGGAGTAGGTTTAAAATCACTCCATCTGCAGCGAAATGACTCATGACACAGTTCTCACAATTTGAATGGGGAGCATCAACACTAAACTCCAGGGAGTTACACAGAAGAGTATCTAGCTCTACATCTCCTTCAGGTTATGCTGAAAGAGGCAAAGAGCATCCCCTGACACACAATAAAAAGAAAAAGCAGATTCTGTTTTCTAAATTATTTTTGGTACAAAATAAAGACTGGGTTGTAACTGTCATAATGGTTTTGACTTCTGTTTTTTGAAGGAAAAAGCTGCAGGGGAAATGCTGGGACATCAGGCTTACGTTGGTTCCGTTCAGAAAGTTCCCAATGGCTAGCAGAGTAGAAAGAATAAATCCCAAAGTTTTATTGTGCTCCAGTTGATCCATTCCTTCCTTCAGGTCTAGAAGTGGTTCTGCAACTTCCTGTCATGAGAACAGAAACAAGAAAGTGAAGGCTGCTGTTGGCAATGGCTGCTTCTCGTTTTTAATTCTATGGTTTAGATTAATTACTGCAAAAAGTTCCTGAACTGGCGTCTTGCAGAGTGTAAACTAGCCATGTGTGCTGGCCTTCCTCCATGTTCCAGCTAATAAATCACACGCAAGGACACCAAAGAAATGCATAAAATACTTTCCTAATGTTGCTTCTTTATGTATGCAATTGCCTTACTTGTCCTGGGGATTATTCTGTGATTCCAAATAGGAGAGAGAGTATGAGAAAAGGGGCTGCTGCATTTGACTTAGATGCACGAACATCCCCCTCCCACAACTGAGGGAGCTTCTTGTAACTATTTTTTTCTAACCTTTGAAAAACAAACCAAAAAAAAGTTAGAACCCTGGCTGACTTGATATTTGTAGCCTGACTCTAAAGCTTTCTTCAAATTATGGCCACCTCTAAGTTTTAGATATGGGTTTGTGCTTGTGTGACTTTAAAATCAAAAAAACCCACCTCACTGTAAACATCAAGCTTTACAAGTGTTCTCATTTTAATCTTTTAACTTAATGCATCTTCCATCCACACGTGTTATCTGAGTATAGGTATGTAAACTGATAAGACCTGAAAACATAAATTCTGTTCCATTACCTCGGGAAGTGAACTATGCCAGAGAGTTCAAAGGAAGAGAGCAAGGGTAACTGAGTTGACGGAGCTTATTTCTGTGTCTTTGTGTGAGGCCCAGGGTTATTTATTTTGTATGCACAATAACAGTTCACATTGTTTCTATCTCCAAATGCGATCCTAAGCATCCACCAGCAGATTCTTTTCCCAAGTTATTACACTCACTATAAGCCAAAAAGCCAAAATTAACTTACTTTAGACCAAGAGGCAAAGTAACTGGGAGAGTCACTTTCTTGGGGAAATAAAGTGGGTCATTTGATAACTGTACTGATATTTTACTATAAATAAGAGCACAAAGATGAAGGAAACATACATTTCTAGTCACCACAGAACAATTAATTTCTTGAAAAGTGAAGAATATGGCAAATTCGAGACAAATTAAGAGATGGTGAGCAAAGTAATTTATACATCAGAGGAGAGGTACTAAATAATCCAAGACTTTATCAAGTTAAACTAAAATCAATGAACTGCTGCACGGAATTCTTTGAATTGCTTTACCAGTCAGGGATGATATGGGGGATGGATTATGGGGATGAATCAAATTGCTCTGCATCTGCCGTAATCACAGGCTTTTGAACTATTTAATTTCCATCAATTCGCAATCTGTTTAGAAGTCATTCCTAAAAGGTTAATTTGAAACATTCTGAAGGTGGATAAAAAGGCAGCATAAAAGGCTTCCAAGCAGGCCATACTGTAGCCATTCATTTAGCTACTTACATGCAAGTTGTCCAAGCTTAAGACTTTCTTGCATATAGCGCACATTTGTAATTACTCTTTATTGTTTATTTTATCATAGCATTAAACATTTATTTCTCTAGCACACTCTCTCCAGGGAGACTAGAGTTCTTTCTACTCAGAAGAGCAACTGAAGCAAGCCCCTTTCTTTTTCAATTCTACTTTTCTCCTTTCTACACCTGCTTATGTTCATTTATGATCCTTTAAAGTTGTCAGAAATAAGAATATATTTGCTCACAGTGACCTTAAGAAAAAAAATAGCTGATTTAGGAAAATTAAAGATTCTACTTCTCTTCCTAAGACCTTTAAAATCCCTTTGAGATAATGAGATTTGACAGCATCTGCAACATAAATAGTTCAGTACAATGAATTACCAGTAACACAGTCCAATTTTTCAGAGCAATCAAAAGTCTGAAAATGAAGATTTGAAGTTGAAACTCTATCTCTTCTGTCTATGCCCTTAAAATATGATATGAAAAGAAGGGTGAGAAAAATTATTGTTCCACTGATGATCTTCAGTAGGCATACAGTACCTTAGATACATGTTAACATTTCAAAACACACATTATTAAGCAGATCAGTTGGAAAGGGTTTTCCTTTTTCATTTTCACATGCGTATATTTGAACATCTAAACCAATGTATTGAGGCATGCTTCACAGCTTACACTGAAGGCTGCAATTGTACCATAACTGCCTGTAAAGAGCAAAGAGTAAGTATTCATCCATCCAGTTCAGCCCCTCACAGTCTGAGGCTGCTCCCTACCAATGTGCCCTGACTTGCTTTAGTTAATTAAATTCAGCCCAAGAAAGATGACTGACTTCATTATGCCTGAAAAGCTTTTCTGCAAACGTGAACAGTTTCTCACTTAACCTTTTTCTTGAACAATTTAATGCCGTTTTTCTTTCAGGTTGTCAGAGGTGGAGCTAAGACTTGCTTAGGCAAATCCCTGTTCTAGGCTGATTAGCAAACAAGCCTCATGAATGAGAACCCCAACCTTACGTCAACAACTTGGGTGTTTCACACTCTTGATAATGTGGACCATCTAAAACTTCCAGCATCACGGAAGTAATAGTAAGGTTCATTCATTTCTTACATAAAATATGTGTGACTTGATAAATAATATGAATGAATTCTGAACTGTTATTAATTTTCCTAATTTAAAAATAAGTAAATAAAAAAAAAAATCAAGCAAATGCTTGATTTGGACAAAAAAATGGACAAAAACTGTGGTGATTGATTTGGCACCTAAGTTCCAGGAAGGGTTTGTCCATTTGCAGATGGATCTTCTACAAAAACAGTTTCAAGCACAGAAGAAAGTTAGCAGGTTATGGGACTCTTATTATCATACTCAGTAATGCAAACTACTCCATTTTTTAATTGGATATGCTCATGGTATCTTATCTCAGTTTAAATAAGGCTTATGTTTATTGATTACCTGGAACTTAAACTCTGAGTTCAACCTTTTGTTATTTGAGAGACCCAACTGCTCACCCACTCTCATACCTCTGATGTCTGATCCCGTATCTTCCTCTTCACCCAAGTAAGACCCAAGCTGTCTGTCATATCTGTGCTTGTCTGCTAGGCTGCTTATCACATGCTGCTCTTATTTTATCATAGTTATCACCTTTCAACAGGGATAAAAATCTTGTTCCAATCTTCAGCCCAGCTATCGCTTCTTTCAGTAATTCAGGTATTTCAGACATTTTATACTGGCACCAATTTTACGTGGATTTTACCTAGCAAATCACTAACTCTGTGGCATAAACTTTATAGGATCAACAACAGGAAAACTAACAGAATTTCTTTAGCTTGCAGTAGTGCTTCAAATGTTACTTTTGGTTGAGAGGAAGCTAGAAATTTTAGGTATAGACATAGTTCAGCAGCTACACCAAACTCAGCTCAGATGAAAGGAACAATTTAGCCTCGTGGTAACTTCAAAGAAAAATAAATAGCTGTACCAGAGTTAAAAAAAAGGCAAAAAATATTCAGGTCAGATACAAGGATTTTATGTTTTACAAGCCAGAAATGTAAATGTGTAAGACTAAAATGTCACAATTAAAAAATCCTGAATATTAATGTGATTGCATTTCCTAAAATCTATGAAAATTAAGCAGAGGTTGAATAATTTTGATAGTATCATCTGCAAATCAATCCCCTGTTGTATAGCTTGTTAAATAACCACGGCTAGGTAAACACAAAGCATTTTCAGAAGCATGTCCCACTTCTCAGAATCCATATCACACAAAAGTTATACTGACTTTTTTATGTGTGCATATGCACACTTATACACATACAAAATTAATAAATACAGGAGAGAGAGCTGGTTGAAGAGCAATGCATCGGGTATGCACCAGAAGTGCAGCCAGAAGGCGGCTCCTGCGCTGAGATTCCTGAAAGAGCTTGTAAAAGTCAGCAAGTAGCTGAAATCTCCTGCACAGTTTCATTCTGTTTCACCTATGCACAGAAATTATACCCTGTCATTTTGAAATTTTTGCCTGTGATTCATCATTCATGACAGACAACCCAATTACAGTGTTCTCTGAATAAATGCCATCCATGAAGAAGGTGGCAACAACTGTCTGTGACTGAAAAAAGCCCCCCTGAAGGACGCCTTATCTTTTGTTTGTAGCTTTGAAAGAGAGATATAAACAGAAATAACTTTAATGGATGGTGTTTTTCTTAGTTCAAATGGATGTAAGGTCAATACTCTCATTTTACGATGTAAGGCTGAATACTGTAGTCCTCATTCAATCTCTATCCAAAGAAAAATTCTTACTGCTCTGAAGTAAGAATTTCCTGAATAACAACATCTGGAAAAGATGTGGTAAGGATTAAGCCCTCTTCTTTGTTCCAATATCATTACTGCCTAATTAAAGGAAGGAAGACATAATCTTTAATTTTCTTTTATAGAAGGACCAGATTATGAAGGATCATTTTAGCTGTTTCCTGGTTGGCCACCGAAACAAAAGCGACCCATTTACTGTTTCCTCAAAATATATGCTCATATAATAACAAGGTCAAGGAAAGATTAAGCAAAGCCTCGGAATAGTCTCCACCCCAGCCTCCCTGCTTTCCTCTCACCTTTTCCACTATCTCGTAGTCCAGCTTGAAAGCCCAGAGCTGGAGTCTGGCAGAGAGTTCGCTGATGGAGGAGAGGGTGAGAAGGAACTGCTCGGCGCTGCCCAGGGGGACGTCAGGGTTCGCCAGCTGTGCCTCCTGGATCTTTTGCTTTTCCTCCTCGGTTGGGATCATGGTCAGGATTTTCTGGGAAGGGAGACAAAAGGAGGTGTCAGCTGTGGGGCTGAGAGGTGTGCGAGGGCTGGACGTTGGGTGACTTCACAGCAACAGCAGAAGTCCTCAGGTCCCTGGCTGGTAAATTAGGACAGCACTGCAGTAACCAAGAACTAACGCACTGCACAAGAAAGCAAAACAAGGCCTGACATCTCAAACATCTACAGTTTGCTGAAAAACACATCTGTATTTAAATGCATTTTAAAAAAAAATTGTACTCAGTAGATATGGTTGATCACAGGATGAAACACCGAAGGAGACATGAGAAGTCCTGGTTAGGACTGCCCTCCTCAGCTTTCACACGTTTAAGTCAAAACTGGCCACCTGTCTGCAAATTGTAATGAAAAAGGATCTCAGTATTTTCAGTTTCTGCTGTCAGTATGGCTCAAAACATTTAAATTTTCCCTTTAATTCTTGGATTTTACATGCTTGTTTTCATGTGGCAGCTTTCTTTTTCAAAGTATCTCACTCTAAGGTATTGCTTCTTAATTAGCTTTTAACATAACAATGCATTTTAAAATGAAAAAGAAAAGTAAAACAACTTAAAGATAAGTTGAGGTCTTTACCATGCTGATCAATGCCTCAGTAAAACAAAGCAGTAGTTTTTCAACACAACTTGTTTATTCACCTGAGGAGCAACATGGTTTTGCTCTGGCCTTCTGTAATGATAGAGGCTGCTTTGGAGGGGAGAAGAGAATAACAAAAATACAGCCAAAGAGCTATCAAACCTGCCAATCCAAACTACAGGCTTGTTCCAGTGCTGGACATAGCCAATTCATCAAAGTAGCATAACCGTCCCCTTCAAGTACCGATAACTCATCTGGCTCCTTGTACAGTGCTGGAGCTAAGTGTGGAGAGCAAGGGACTTTTCCTGGTCCATCAGGCAAAGAACAAGAGTTAAGCAAGCAAATAACATTCAACTTGTTGAACTGGGACTTATTTAATTTCAGATGCAGCATTTGTATTGCTGTTCATCTTCTTATGCTGACTTCCATAAACGTAAATAAAGAAACAATTCTTTCTGTTAATGCTGGCTCTGCCTTTCAGTTGAAAAAAACAAAAAAGCCTCCTTGCTTGGACGTGGCAAGCTTCTTCCTTAGTAAATTAATATCCTAAGGAAAAAAGAAGATGAAAATCCCTCAATACACTGTGGTGCTTTTCCTTTCCCTCTCAATGACTCTTTGGAAAACATTCTGATGTACACCTGTTCCGATTGATAGCATTTGTATATTGATTGATTTTGAGATGTGCTACCCATCCATGCACACATGCTGAAATCTGTAACTTAGGTCATATCTAACATCAAACTAGATTTATAAATAGCTGCTTCGGGGCATTTCTCAGTATCATTTCTCTATACTTGTCTAAAAAAGTTCATAAAAAAGAGAGACTGAGTCTGAAACTCATAAGAAGAGGTGTTTGGCAGAGTGTCCTTTGAAGAAGTAAGGCCTCCTACTGCCTCCTCCTCTCTTCAACAAGAAGAAGAAGCCAACGCCCCCTCAGCTGAGCCAGGGCAGCTCATAAATAGGATGATACGAACATCCATACATGGAGAGTTCAGCAGTAGCCATGTGATGGATGTAAAAATGCTTCTGATGCATTTTTGAAGGCTAACACACCAGCCGTATTCTCAATTGCCTCCTACAAATAACTAGGACTTCTGGCAGCTACCCAGGGATCCCACAAGTATTTTGTGGTGGTGCAGGGCCTTCACTCCAGAGATTTTGCACTGCTTTCGGGCATTTTAAAGAAAGCAATGAAACAGAAAGCTTTATTTCCAAAGGGACTCTCCTCCTCCTCAAGCTTTATGTAAACACCACAACCCAGATGGAGCTGACAAAAACCATTTGTGTCCAAGTACTGCAAGGCTGCTGTGCTGCTTTCTGTACTATGTGAAACAGAGAATGCCAAGCAAAAAAGCCTTTACTTGTGGTGCCAGCTGCTGAGGATCTCCCCTGCTGCTGAAAGCCCTGCCTTGATGGGACCAGAGCTGCTAGCAGGTCTCACACCATCCAGGGTGCAACTGCCCCATAACAATGACCCACTCACTAGCACTTCTAATCTGCTCGCACAACTAATTCTGATCTTGCTGGTCATCATCCTCAGTGTGCTCCCGAACAAGTGGTAAAATGCTCCTATTCTTGATTTCCACTCTGTGACTAATTTGAGCCATTTCTTCAGCACTGGAAACTGATGACTACACCATCTGCCAGTTTATTATTGTTATTTTTTTAAATTTTATTATTTTTTCAAACATCGCTGACAGTAAAAGTAGCATAAAAACACAGCAGGGCAGAAGGTTACTGGCACTTGATGTGACCATTAAATCACAAATAACTTTGAATCTAATCATTAGTTCATAATGCTCTCCCCAGTTAAGCATTCTTCAGGTTGATTAAAGAATTGGTTATCAACAAACCCTATGCTCATATCCTCTAATATGTGTTTATTATTTCACTTATTTCACTTATTTCACTTCCAAGCATTCTCATGCAACTGTTTGCGCCAGAGACTAACAGTCTGAGGAAAACCAGTGCATACATCTTTTCATGGAGAAAAAGAAGTAATTTTTGGAGATCCTGTTCATGTGACATAATGGATCCTAATTATTCTGCTCCTGGACTGCTGGATCCAGCCATTTGCTTGAACTTTCAGTGAAGGGATCAAACTGCTTATTTCCTGGACTCAGCCATCCTGACGTACGATCTCCAGAAATTTCTAAGAGGAAAGCCTTACAAGGCTCACAGAGCGAAATGTATAAACCCCATATGCCTGAGGGTTATGAGCCTCAGTGTGGGATGCAAGGAAGCACCTAACCAGAGACTGGGAATAGCCTGGAGCCTCTGCAGAAATTAGGTGCTCTAAGTTATCTCTTTCAAGAGATAATGGAGCTTCTCAGTGATGATGAGGTTGTAGGAGTGCCTCGGCTTTCTTATTTGGTTTCAGCTGATTTTACCAGGTGAACAGGAGCCTGAACAAAAATAGTAAACTACGTATCTGGTTGTTGTTGGGCCCAAAGCTTTCTGTGGCTCCAGGCCCACAAATTTGTAAGCTGCATAACCAAATACACATTAGTGGGTATTTCATCAGATATTTGACAGGCCTCAGCAGATGACTCAGCTCCAAAAAGACTCTCACACCTCAGTATCCAGGCAGGTATTAACGAGACACATCAGTGGTTTGTGTTACCTGCAGAAACTCTAACAAAATATAAAAGCATATGAAGGTCAGGAATCCACAGTAAGTGAGGCCGCCTGCACTATTTTTATTTCAACTCTTCCAAAAATGATCCAATTCTGTGAAGGGACTGCATCTAAAATGCTTGACAGCCACCCCTGTAAACTGGGAAGTGACAGCTATTGCCTTGGACAGACCACTCCACTTCCTCAGCTCTCTACTGAAATACATGAACATGCCATTGCTGGTCACAGAAACTGTAGAATACATTTTAGTTTGCTGCAAGGAGTGAAAGCGTAGCTTTTTTTCTTTAAATAAAGTCTGAAACTCCTTAGGGCAGTGATACACTGACTGTGGGTGTACAGCCAGCAAGGCACCACAGAGCCCATTCTTTCTTCTGTCTACGCTTGTGAAAAGAGGTGTTCTTTCAGGTCATGCAAGCTAGCATAATTTGAAACATCCCACCACACTTTTACAAAGCGCTAGCTAAACAAATTGGAAACTGCAAACGCCCCAATGTACCCAAGACAACTATCAGAACAAAAACTTAAATATCTTGATCATTTCTAAAAATAATTATTTTGTTTTTTGTTTATGCATGTCACCATCTGCCTTTTTAACATTAGGCTCTTGTTTCTTACCCCTTTTTACATCTCAGGGCTACCTAGCCACATATGGACTTCAAAGTACTTAACAAATATGGGTAAGGAGGGTCTAGCACACCTGGAGAGTTTTTTAATTTCAACTAGTTTTACTCAAAGCTATACCTACCAATGCAATCAATACTGTGTAGCATCATGAAGCTATATTGTAAAGCACAAAGCAATCCACCTTAATTTCCTCACAGCTTTGCCCTAATTTTACTCTGCTAAATTAATCATACTCGTTGGTATAATTTGATTTCAATGCACGTTCCCTTACTGAGTAGCCCTTTACAGAGGGACCCACTCATTTCCTTTACTAAAGACAAGCAGCAAGGACTCCATTCGTGCAGTTGCCCATGATACACTTCAATAAAATTAGGCGCCAGAATTTTAAGCTCGCCTCTTGTGCTTAGCTCACAGAAAGCCCTCATCCATGCTAAGCAGGCAGTTCTTTATACTGCAGCGAGCTCCAAGTTGTTTGAACACAATGAATGCCAAGCTTTCAAAGAAAGGAAAACACAACCACTTTGGCAAACGTAAGGTGGCAAAAATTTTTTAGTTGGATTGACGCATGCTTGCAGACACACATTGTGCCTGCTTTGCATACCAAATGGACTACATCTGCCTTTCTAGCACCATGCCCCATTTTCTGCCCTTTTTCACAGCTCAGGGGTACCTAATCACTTCAAACACAGGACCTAAAAATACACAACATACTTAGGTAAGGATTACTAAGAAGAGTGAAATGTCACAAGCAAAGCAACAGAATGTAGGACAGTAGCAGAGGGTTTACTGGGTCACAATGAACTTGATGATGATGGGTTGGGCTATCACAAACTTCCAGCCTGCCATTGCATCACGCCTTGTTGCTAGCACTACTTTAGTCCGCTGTCCTTAAAGGTATTGCTAAGGTGAGTTTTGAGATACCCTTTAATCTGAATTTATCCACCAAGGCATAGAACTAAAGCCACATGCACACTAACATTACAGTGATGATGCTCCTCAGTGAAAAGCATAGCACAGAGCTCACAGCCAAGGCAACGGATGGCTCAGGTGACTTTTTACCCTGTTGGAGCCCTGCTCCGTGTTGGATCCACTAAAAGCTGAAGATGATTCTAAATTATAGCTTCTCTGAAATTTTAGCAGTGAATGTTATGTCCTCACAGCACACATTACATCTCTTCTCCTGCTCTTCTTACATCTCTCTCTGCTGCTTACTAGCCATGACATCTCTTCTAGACAATTAACTTTGCAGAAAGGCTTCTGAGTACCCACTGCGATGTAGTTTTTTTAATTAGACCAACTGCATCATTTTTTTTCCAAACCAGTCATGCCTCATTCAACTAAAAGGTTACTATAAAGCAGATTACATAGCAAACAATTTTCTTTATTCTCTTCCTTTCTAAATAAATGAAGCTGATGCTTACACTATTACTGATTCAGTCATAATCACTACTAATTATTTCCTAATATTTAGGAACTGTAGATATGAACCAGAAAACTTCCTAAAAATCTAGACTGAAAAGACAACGCCTGTTCCCTCTGAGCTAACTCTAAGGTTAAAGCCAATGAACAGATGGATACAGCGGAGAACGGAAACAGGAAAAAAAGCTCATCTACACTGTAGGTCAAAAGGGCAGTACAGAAAACAGGCAGGGCTCTGCTGAAAACAGCAGGCCTCACAATGATACATTTCTGTACCTCTCTGTGCACCTCTTGGACAATTCTGCATGGCTTAATCCAGCCCTCTATCTCGCTATCAGTGTCCGTCTGACTCTGTAACAACACGCTATAAGAAAAATCTGTAAATTGGGGATTGGGGAAAGGAATCTGAACTCAGTGCAGGGTTTTACCTGATAAGAAGTAAATAAATAAGGATCATTGAGGAAAAAAAACTCTTCTCTCCATGAACATCATCCTTCCCAACTAATGAAGGCTTCATCCCTCAAGATGAAAAGTACCTGGGCTCTGCTCCACTTCTCCTTCTCTTGATTTTAAATATCTGAACTATCACATCTGGGTTACCCACATCCTTAGCTTCAAGCTGTGGACACAGAACTCAGAAATCCCATTGTCTTTAGCACTGGGAAAGTATGTCAACTGCGTATCATTTCTTGGTTTCCGAATTTTTCAATTTGAAAGCTACCTGCATATATATTTTAAATGAAATTATAGGTTTCTGGCAGCTAATGGAAAGGCCACCCAAAGGAGGGTGTGGTGGTACAAGGCACTCACAACTGTGGACACCACAGGTGGCTGGCAGATGGGCAGCCCAGCTACAGATGTTTGGCACTGGAAAGGGTGAGCAGTGCAGAGCAGCTGAACTTCTGTTAAGGGTGCCAGAGAAGGACACAATTTAAAGGAGATGATACATGGAAGATAATGAAGATGTACCTTTATCAGCCATTTTATGTTGGACTTTGTATGGAACCACTGCCTACAGCACTGAGATCTAACTGGTGGTCTGTGAGTTGGGCTTGGCTGAAGGGGTACTTCTCTCCAACTTTTTAAAGCTCAGTACTGCAAACTGCAGTGGTGGGTGCATGGGCTGGGTCACGAAAAATTACTTTTTTAGCTGATTTGTCACCTTCATAATATCAGTAAGGTATGCATATAGCAAATAAATAATATAGCCTTGGGAAGAAATTATATTCTAGTAGAGATAAATCAGGCCTTGCCTCTAGTTAGAACGATCTTTTGCCTTAAGTATTTCTTTTGCATGTAACTGTTGGCAACTCCACTTCCATTCCAGCCAGCTTTTCTCATTTTCTTCTGTAGTCAGCACAGTGAAGGTGGAAAGGGGGAAATCACGAAACACAGCGCCAAACCACTGAAAGGTGACTGCGAATCAATACACGACCTCTGCAGCTCAGCCACTGGTTGAGATTTCTAGTTGTGCAGATTACTCTTACTAGATGATACAGGATTATTAAAAAAAAAAAATAAAAGATTTGAAATGAATACAACCACAATGAAAAAAACCAGGGGGAGCAGCAGGCTGCTTTTACACTTCACAGAAGAAAAATGTTTTGATAAAAAAATATAATAAACAGAGCTCATCTTGGATCTCGGTAGGAATATCTGCAAAGTCAAACATGTAATGGTAAAAATTACATCATCTGTAATCTTTATACCAACTGCTTTTCTTCAAACAACAGTAACACAGAAATGCTATTCTGAGCAGAGCTAGTCACTGTATTTGTTTTCCATTAGATATACAATCTAGAGCCACTCCAACAGCTAGCTGGGCATGAACTTTATTAAATGCTGTACCAGTTACATCAGCCCTAGTAACTCACTGCCTATTCTTGCTGCTCACAATATGCCAGTCAAGCTTCAGAGGAACAGAAAATCTTGACAAGAATTAACACACCATTGTTACTCAGACACAAAGCAAGCAGGGAACCCATGTTTACTGAGTATGCCCCACCTCAAATGAATACTACATGCTTCTGAGCACACTGCATCGATTTGACAAGTTTCAACACCCAGTCGTGATATAATACATTCCCTTTTCCCTCTTCCATCAAAAGTCTGGCCTGTACCATGTGTAACATCGGAAAAAAGGAAACATTGAAAATGCAGACTTGAAGACATTGACTATTCTTTCTTACCTCTATTCCTTCCTTGTTTAAGGCATATTCGTCAAAGTTCAAAATAGCAGTCTTGATGGTCCGGGGAGGGGGCAACACAGTCAAGCCAATATTAATAGCGTTGCTTCGTTTTGAGTCTAATACAATGATCTCCTGTCGCTTCCCATCTGCAGCAGTTTTCTTGGTAAAGAAGAGAACAAGAATATTATTCCTCCAGCCTGTTTTATAAAGAAAAAGTCATTCCTTTCACTAATGACTTCCCCTACTCAACGGTGCTGACACTGGATGTAAATCTAATTCGTTTATAGTCATCCAAAAAACCTGAATTCTTCTACCACATCCTTGCTGGTATCAGCATGAGCTGCCAGGATTTAACCAGAGAGCTGAATGCAGTCTCATGCTGTGCAAAGCTGAGCTTGCCTGAGACACAGGAGTCCCCACAAGGGCTGGGAATGCTGCAGTTCAGAGCAGGATTTGGTCTGAAAAAAGCCTGAAGCTGTCTCTGCCAGGGGAGAGCTCTGTTGTGTGGCAGGACCAGCTGGCACAGGGCTGTCAGGGCAGCAGTCGGGCGGCTGATGGGCTCTGGGCCTCAGTTCCCCCTTGGAGGCATCAACTCAGAGTGGCCACAGACTCTTTCTCCTGTGTGGCTGGCTGGGAAATGGACAGGGTGGTTCCCACCTGCCTGCCAGCACTCTCCTGTGTTCTCAGTCCACCTTAGGCACTGGCAAAGGAGCTGTAGAGGCCTTTCTGGAGACACTGGCACGGTTTCCTGATCTCTGGCTGCCAGAGGAAGGGTATTCTACCCTGCTGCTCATGATATGTCTGTCAAGTCCTTCACAGGTGACAAACAATTTCAACCCTTCTGCTTTTTTTGAAGTTTTATTTGAGACTAGACATAATCTTTGGACCTTACCTCCAGTATAAACTACAATATAAGTAACAATGAAAGCACAAAGAACTAACAACATAAGATTTAAATTTCATTCTAGAGAAGAACCAAGAAATCTCTTCCTCTCTCTCCCCATCCTCATAGTGGCAAAATGCAAACCAAGTAGGCAAGGTGATTCACAAACCATTTATACAGCATAATGCAGCGTTGAACGTGGTCTTTGCTTTTATGCCCCAGCATGCCTCTCTTTTTCTCATTATCCCATGCTAAAAGGTGTCTCTTTGGCAACTCCATATGTCATATAACAAGCAGCTGCAAGAGGAAATGACTCTGTTCCTTATATGCAGGGTTATTTTCCTCCCTATCCATATACATGAACTTTGGAAATATGTTTTCTCTGTTTCCCCTTCCTTTGCCCTACCAGAGATGGGGTGGGGGATACTGCCGAGCACAGGAGTGCAGGGAGAAGACCAGCACATTGACGGAAGCAAGCACAAACGTGCTTCACTGTGCATAAACCCATCTTTCAGCAAGGCCCAGGGTGCAGAGATGTGACTGTGACCTCCCTGTAGAGCCCGTTACCTGGACTGTGTTTAGAGGCTCTGTCAGCAGCAGCCTGAGCACAGATGCGCCTCAAATGGGCAAAGAGAGAGACTAAGCAATCCCTCTTTCCAGGCTGCAGTGTGGCAGCCCACACAACTGTTCAGAACGGGGAATCATCCATGTTGCCTACAGCAGTAGTGCCTCTTGCCTCTCTTGTGGATTTGGGGGAAAGCCAAGAGATTTGGAGATCATAACTTACTGCCCTGGCCCTGATCTATGCTCAGGATTGCTTTTTAGACCACAAAGCTTTGTTCTCCACTTCCTTTGGGTCTGTACCACAGCCACCACTGAGTCAAAAAATGCCCTCCTGCCAGGTCTACACGCTGCTTCTGCATTGAAGAACTAAGTTAGTAAATATGACTTTATCAAACTACCTCCAGCTGTGGGTCAGCCCATAATGGGAATGCAGTTGTATCATTACAAAGGTGCTTTTTTTTCCTGGCATAGCTCAGCCCCTTGCCTGCGCAGGAGGACATGTGCCCACCCATCCCAGCAGCCTGCCCAGCACGTGTGCAGCCCCACAGCCCTTTCATCATACCAACACAATTAACATGGTAGGATGCAACTTCTGGGTGCAGACAACACTGAAGACAAGTGCAGTTTACCGGAGTTAGGGACTACCATAGGTGCATGATCTGTGAAACTAGTAAGAGGATTGTTTTTTTTAAACTTAAAAAGAAACAACAGTTTTGCAGTAAACAGGATAAATTTTAGGAGAGCAAAGATAATATTTGTTTTCAATTTTTGTATGTCCGTTCTGTCAGAACTGCTCTCTTCTTAACACCTTGAAGCCTTCTTGAATTTTCCCTTCTTTGAGTAAGGGAGTCCTCCTTTTTGTGGGGAGCTACCTGAAGGATCCAAGATGCAGCTTCTCCTTTAAAGCAGTCAATTTTACTTCCAGGGCCATTAATCACATTTTCAGGACCACAGTTAGTGGCCAAGACCACATGAAAACAAGCAGGGCTCACCAGAGACTGCTTCCTCTTGAGTCTGTATTGTACTAAGCCTCTTTTAAACCACCACTTTTTACCTTGTCCTTTGCAGCACAGAATTACACAGCTCCAAAGAATTTAAGCAGAAGGGAAAAGGCTGGGGGAAAGGAGTTATATTTAGGTTTCCCACATGTGGTATGGGTAAGTAAGCCTCAGATTTGCAGCTCTGTTTTTAGGCTCCTAAGTTTGACAAGAGAGACATATTCATTTAGGGGATATACGATGTTAACTGCTGGGATGATTGTGATTGCAACAGTGCGCCTGCTCCTTAGCAATGAGTTATGAGAGACAGATGAGCTGTATAGGGGATGTAAGCACGTAGGTATTTTCCAGAGCTATAACTGCATATGGGGTATAAACTTTGGGGTAAGTAACTCTTTTCAAAAACAGGGGCAGAAGAGATTTTAAATTCAGTCTGGGGACGATGTCTGAGTTACAAAGGAATCCTTTTCAAATGAATAAAAGGATGAAGAAAAGACAAAGATTTTACTACCATGAACTTTATTACCCTACCGCTAGGAAAAGAATTCCTTTTTGTCTGCAATGAAATTGCACATGTGTAAGTGTCTGACTGTTAAAATAAGCTACAACTATTAATTTCTATTACAATATTAGGTGACCAGACTGTGCTTTATAAGTTCATTAACAGAGAATGACTTCAAACGCTTGAGGGAACAGTGCACTAGTACACTTGATTTTATATTTTAATGCGTCAGTATGTAACGTAAGCCCTGAACTTCTGAATATTACATTATAAAATGTAAATAAAAAATTAATTCCAAAATACAAATATATCAGGTGATATAATTTGTGGGAAGCAAATGTTCCTGCAATATATTAATAATTACACTGAATTCAAATCTTTACAAGACCTAACTGGTCAGATTTTGTTGCCTCTATTGAAGGCTGTGTAGCCCAGACAGGTTATTCAAAAACAGTTAACATCCCACAGAAGGTGATTTGTGGTCTGATAAGCACATAGTCTAAAACATGACTCTTTGCTTTAATTAATATAGGAAGCAGCAAAATTTAAATCCTCTTTCCAGTGGTCACATAAATAAGTAATTATATGTGAGCATCAACTCAGAAATATCTCCTGCATTTAAACCTGCAGAACAATCTGCATCATTAGTACAGACAAAAAAAAGGGGCTAACCCTTAATAGTGAGATGGCAATTTTTAAATTTCTATCACAATTAGCAAGGATTTAGCACTGGGGATTTAAAATGGAATCACTCAGCTACTCAGCTACCATTGACTTTGTTCAGGATATATAATTTATTAAAAAAAAAAAAATCTGGTCCACTTTTATGGCTTGCCTTGGCATTTATTCAAATTGCAACAAACATTTTCAAAAGGAATATGAGTCTAGGTGTGTATATACATGTGTGAATGAAAACGCATTCCTTAATTTTTCACTCCTACAAGTTTTTATGTCTGTGGGCACATGATGGATCACTATATCCCACAGGGTATAGATGAATCAGCAAAATGGTATATTCAAACGATATGCAGAACCAAGTGGATGGCAGAAGGGCTGAACCGTTTGATTCAGCAGTGTCTGTGTGTTTTCATTTCTCTTCACAGAAAAATAAACACTTTGAAGTACTTTGCCAAAATACCTGCTTTGTTTGGCGGAGTGAGAAGGAAAGAAATTCTAGACTGGCTTAGAGGGGATACCTGATCACTTTCTTTCTATTTGCACACAGAATGTCGTGGTCCTCTATTGCAGAAAATAAATGTTCTGCAACTAAAGGTGCTCCACTAACTATAATCAATATGCAAGCTGTCCAGTGTGGTATAAGTTTTCCTAAAGTCAAGAATCTCCCCTCCCAGACTTCCCCCTCAAACTCTCATATTATATCCTACAATTTAAAATCCACTTTATTTTATTGCAGTCTATTGTGTTTAATGAAAAACTTCTCATGAGCCAGGAAGTAGCTGTTTATAGCTGTGTGTTGTGGAAATCACAGTGAGGGATTAGAAACTGGAGTAAAATTGGTTACAGCTGTATGAAAGAGCATATGTGCAAGATAGAGCCAAGCTCCCCCCCAACACACCCTGACCGCTTCTCCTCTCATCCTTCTGGACTGTTCCTTTTCCATGCACCTGCTTCCATCTATTGCTATGAAATCTGGAGATTTGACTTTTGATTTGTTGCTCTGCGCTCTTTTTTCAGCTGAACCAACTGAGCTGTGCGTCAGACTTTACGATATTATAGAATAAACCTGTTTTGGATTGCAGCCATTGGACAGGAGAAACGAGACACAACGGGGAATGTACTCCCTGGAAATAAACCAAGCAGTCTGGAAAAAGCAAGAGCTATCCTAATTTGAGTGCGATCTTCATACCAAACCTCAAGTCTTTTACAGATTCAGTGGTCTGCTTAATTATTCCCACTCTCACTTGATCTAAGGACCATTCCTACCCTGGAAGATTTGCTGGTATTCACCAAAACCAGGCATCAGTCTCAGAAGTCCAAGTAGACCTGCACTATGGTGCTCCCTGGTCACCACTGTCTTCTCTACAGAGACAATGAGACTTCTGTGTCTGTGTTACAGGACAGGGTGGAAAGAGAGCCAAAAGTATAACGTCTCATGCAGAGAGCAGTTATTAGTCTCCAAGAGGAAAGCAGTCACCTAAATCATTCCTCAGACTTGCACTAATTTCAAAGAAACCTGCTCACTCATCTTCCAGCCAGAAGCCAAAAGCTGTGCCAAAGCATCAGGCAGCCCAGGAAGGTTTGGGAAGCAAGCATGAGGGGAGGGAGGGGAAATGGCCAAAAGTAGTTTGGGAACGTGCACAGTAAATGACTGGAAAAGTAAACAAGTCAAAATTTCAATAATTCAACATTTTACCAAAAATTTTTTGGTGAGAATTAAAGATTTAAGAATCAGCCAGACTGATCCATTACAATACTGGCATTTAGCACAAAGCTAAATTTTGGAAATGGCAAATATGTCATAATTCCACATTCAATTCGAGGAATTAAATGTTTTATGGATCTAAGAAAACTCTCTCATTTCTTCCATCTATGAACCATCTGTGGCAGATTTGTATTTACAGGGAGAGAGATGAGGAGTAACACACCACGACATCACCAGCATTCCTTCCTCAGCAGAAAAGGAATTAGAGAGAGAAAATAATCTCAGCATTGGCCAAATGAATGATCAGCTGAATGTGTTTTTAGGGCTGTTACGCCATATGCTTCACATCTACATGCATCTGTGTCACAAAAAATTCAGCTAAGAACTGCGATGGCAGGATCTACACCAGCCATGTATTTATGTACCTGTTGTTTGCTAGGTACTTACTGAGGGGCTTGATTTTTCAAATTGCAATGCTTCCACTTGGCCAAGAAGAGCAAGAATGACTACTAGAAAACTTGGAGTTAATAACCGAAACAAATGACACAGAGAACTTTTAACGTGAGACATTCAGTCTCCCCAGATTAAGAGCAAACAATAATATATATGATACATAATATATATAATAACTTTTGCTAGCCAAAGAGAAGTAAAATAGTCAAGGTACTGTCTGTTATTTTTATGTCACTATAAAATATATAGGCATACATACAAAACATAAAAGCGATTTATTTAAGTAAGAGAGATGGACATCTTTTACTAGCATTTTAACTGGAAAAAACATTGTTTCCCTAGTACCAATTATTCTGTTTAGAAGAAAAAGAGTTTATGTAGCCACGAAAAACAAATGTTCGAGCTAATAACGTTTTTAATGCTACTTCAAATTCCTACTAAATGTAACTATAAAAGACTTCCTTTTGTTGTCGAGTCTAATGTTAAACAGCCATGTCACCAGACTTTGTGAATTTATTTTATGACAATGCTCCTAAGGAAGAGGGAATCCTAGTTACAGAGGTATTTCCTGTGCCAGCTTCTATCCTAAAATTTGGATAGCCACATTGTACAAATTAAGGATTTAAAATAGGCCTGTTCACCAGTATAAAACAAAAATCCAACGCCCCTGCACCGTTTAGCTGTAAACTCGGTCCAGCTGATAAATCGATCCTTCAGAACAAAGCACATGTGTAGGCTCTTTGCAGCAGATCCAGTTTGATATTCTAACCTTTCCACATAATGATTAGGAAAATATTACCAAGTGAAGAACTGTCAAATACACAGATATGAATCATCACGCTGTGACCTTTATATGAATGCACCAGGAAATATTTTAGATTTCAGATTTCAGTTTGGCACCTAGCTACCAACAACCTAACATAAAATTTGTTGATATTCCCCACCTGAAGTGATATCCCAAAACCGGTAGACCTGAGATAAGAGTGCAGCTTGGCACATACACTACCTTAGCTTCATCTCCTACATTCAGACTATGGAATATTTTCTGTCATAGATCAAGCTAGAAACACATCCAGTAATTTCCACTGTTTTCATATAAATAACATAAATCACCTAGATCTAAGTCAGAATGAATACCAATACAATAGCAAAATAATAGCAAGCTGAATACGAGCTGTACCTTCGTGACAGGCAGTTCCTTGGATTTAGACTCAAAGAGATGCTCCAGTTTGGAAGTGTCCACCTTAATGGGTTCCAGTTTCGACCACAGGAATTCTCTGCAGCGTTTGTTGTTTTTACACTGCCACTCAAATGGCCGTACCTCGTTCCAAAACAGACGGATGGTTTTCTTCTTCTTTATAAATGCTGGCTGACCCCTGGAAACCTGGGGTGACCCTAAACCCTGAGGAGTGCTGAACAGTGGAGGAGGAGCCAATAAATTAGCAGAGGGTGGAGGTGGAGGTGGGCATCCAAACAGCGGGGGAGGTGGTGGAGGCGGCAAACCCAGAAAAGAAGGTGGAGGTGGAGGAGGGGGAACAAGGGAGTCCCCAGGACCCATATCCATGTCCAACACATCTACGTCATCCTCCTCCCCCAAGTCTGTAAAATCCATGTCTTTGATTTTAAGTTCTCTAGGATTAGCCATGAGCTGATCCCAGATGTAGTCAGATTCCTTCTTTGGCTGTGCTGGTGTTTTCTCGGAGACCTGTTCACTGATTTCATCTTCAGGCATGGCTGTCCCCTTGGCCAGCTCACCACTGTTGAATTTTTCTGCAAAGGCTTTCACACTGCCTTGGTTGTCCAGATTTCCGATCTCCATCTTTTTGACACTTTCGTCTTTGGCCTGCTTTGTGGCCTGAAGGATAGAGATCCTACTGGCTAGGCTCGTGAGTGACTCCTCGCTTTCCTCCGTCTCCTTCTTTTCCTCCTTCGCCTCCAGCTCCTTCTCCTCTTCATCTTTGGGTTTTTTGTTATGCGCATACAACATGTCCAGCATAAACCGCTTGTTGTTGAGGATGTTGCTGCACTGCTCATTCACACCAGCATCCTGAATGGTCTGCGACCACGGACCTGCAATCACACACACACACAGATGGGAAGAGTCAAGGAGAAGGAACCAGAGCACCAAGAACACTCTTCAACCCACCGGAAAAAAAATTGGGGGACACATGCACAATTAGTCTGAAACTGGGCAAGCAGTAGCTTTGAAAATTTTAAAATAAGTGACAGTGCTGACATACGGCCTAATCTTGATGGGCTGGGAGTAATTATCACAAAAAGGAACGGGAACAGGAAATAATCAGTGTAGCTCATGAGGGATTGTGTAACTGTCAGGATTTCAAGGTTCAGGTTCCTCCTGAAATCTCTAAGTTTTCATGTTTGTAGTTACTACCCCAGCTCACTCATACAGTGCATAAATGCTCAGAACCTTTAGTAATCCAGAATGAGGCTTAACCTTAACCTTATGAAGTTATCATCATACTTCTCACCTGGCCATACACTGGAACGACCCCAGCAAAACTTCCTTATAAAAGAGATCTTCCCTGGCTGATGTAAAGGTGAACATGAAACTGCTTCCTCCCTCCCTGCTGTCTAGGGGAGGACAGCTTCCACAGCTGACTGTTCTTCAGACCTTCAGGCTGGGTACCTGGGTCATCTTGACAATGGACTATTTGAATCCCAGAGCAGGTTGCATACCCAGGATACAGTTCTCAGGGTAACTCAGCGAGTATAAGCATAAGCAACATTTTTAAAGCTACTTCTAGGAATATGAGCACCTTTATAAAAGATTTTTCAGCACGCTGTTCATCAACCACTGTTACCCTCCCTGTAATATATGACAGCATTGAAAGCCTAACGGCCTTCTTCCCAGATCACAATCACTTCACATGTCACTGTAATGGAGCTTCATCTTTCTGACTACTGCTTTTCTCAACAATAAGCTGCAAAATAACATGTTTGAGATAGCACCATAAATAACAAACTATAGCAGTGAAATTGTAAAAATAAATGATGTAAGCATCTCTTCGATTACGTTTCCCTGAATATAATACTGCTACCCAATGTGGATAATGTGTCTAAAAATTACGGTGCTTCTTCTTCCAGCAGGCATCAGATAATTCTTCACACTTAACTGTACTTCCTGTACAGTATTCCTTCTGTTCCCCATAGTCTTTACACATTTTATTAATATAATTTTTATAAATTCTATTTCTTAAACATATTTTATTTTGATTGCTAGCCTGCCTTCCTTTTGGCCTCTTGTAGTTGAAGATTTTTTTTTTATACCTGTCAGTTGCCCTTTCTCTTAAATTTCCATTTTATCTTTGTCTCTCCCTTTACGCTCCCATCTTTTTCAACACTTGAGATTTTTAAACAACCTTTACGACTTCCTTCATCAATGGAGTTGCTTTCTTACCATGACATCTAGCCCTTTGCTCTGAGAAGGTGTTCCCTCAGTGAGATCCACATCCAGGGCCCCACAACTGCCCCCCTCCCTTTGAAGTACCACCACATTAAAACGCAGGACGGGCCTCACAGCGCAAAGCATTTGGACAACAATGACTCTTACACTGATTTTGGATCAATCTCTAAACCACATTTTAAAATGAGTCCAGACAAAGGAAAGACATTTTTTCAGCAATGGATACAACCTCCAAAACTGTTTTCTTCTACTTTCCTGCAGGAGGCTTGACTATTTCCATTACCTGTTTATTTTTCTTCAGACTTTATCCATAGGATTGCTTTCTTACCAAGATTTGTCACCTGAGATAGTCTCTCAGGTTTGTCTCTGAGGTAGTTTCACTAGACAACATGACTATACAACTCCTTCCCCACACCATAATTTTACCCAGCTGAGGCCCCACAGAGGTTTTGCCCCTACTCCCAGCCTCTTCTTTAAAGATGGTCAAGACTGCTCCCAGCAGTCCTACAAATCCCACATGACCTACTCACGCTCATTTTCACCAGCTGGCACCCTCCAGGATTGAATCCCTTTGCAAAACTGCTCAGAATTCACCCAGACACGATCTCTAAGGCTCCCCAAGTCTGCCTCCATCTGCCCTAGTTGATTAAAGGCTATTGCTGGGAAGACTCTGGCTACCTTGATGGACTCTTCTGCCCTCTCCTCCCCAGGCTGAAATACCAACTCTCCAAAGCTTTGAAATGCCAAACAAGACTTGCTGGAAGACAAATTCAGCAGGATGACTAACAAAGGAGGAGACAGGACCAAAGTCTTTATTCCTTTGTCCTGAATGTGTCTGGACAGAACCAATAAGCCACCTCATAAATGGCAAACTGCTTATTGGAAATGTGAGAACTGCTGGAGAAAGCGCTTTCATTTGCTTTCCAAATCTTCTCACCTACTAGAGAGCAAACAACTCACTATATGAGACCTCCTACATAGCACAACCTAATAAATCTTTGATCTACTGGTAGCGTAGGTCACTTTGAAGATGTTGATTTTTCAATAACTTTTAACAAAAAGTACATAAGCACTGAATTAGAGTGGTAACAGGTTGGTAACAAGCAAGATGAGGGGAAAAAAACCTGTAACTTGTTCTCCCTTGCACTTGGACTATGCCACAGTGTAACAACACCCTTCAGCTGTCATGCCTCCCCTCCCTTTCCTAAATATATAACCATATACATCCTTTAACAGTACAACAGAATTCTAAGTAACTCAATCTTGGTGCTGGTTGAAAAGAAGATAGCTTTTAAATTTAGAATAAAATTGACTTAATGCTTCCCGGAAAACAAAATATGATAAGGTTTAAACATGAACAGTACAATCTGAAAATTTATCTCTGTGAGATAATCCTTGTGATTTGGAGTTATCCCTCTTCTTTCAGGAAAGAGCAAGACTATTTCACACTGTGACACAATTCTTGTTTTCTTATGTAGAATTTAGAAAACTTAGGACAATGCACTCCACCGTTCAGTCCTAAGAAAACTTGGGAACCAAGTGCTCTAATTCCATTGCATTTGCTTACCTCACTATAAAAAGGGGAAAGGAGTAATTAATCAACAATGGTCAAAATCTGCCTTTTACTCCCTCCCTGTCTGGGCTGCATGACAAGCTCTGGTTGTCATGATCTCTCCAGGAAGAAAACTGCTTCTTAAGGTGTTTTCCACGCTAGGCCTTTACAGGTGCCTGGTGGCATATTTGACCAGAAACACTGGTCACTTCAGAACTGATCTTTTCCAGACAAGGTCTCCTTGTGCCTCCTCCCCACAAGGAAAAGATGGCCACGGCCCAGACCTATCTTCAACAGCTCCCATGTATCTCTCTCTGCTTCCTGAAGCCTAACCAAGATAGGAGAACCGGAGGGAAGGAACAAAAATCCCAGCCCTCATTGCTTTTCATCTTCCACTAAAAGGACGAGAAAAGGTATCTCGAATCTCATGACAAATCATGTCAGCACAGCCCCTCGTTTCATTGTTTTACATGCAGAAAACCCAATTAAATTCTCTGGGAGCTAGAGATGCAAGTCGCTACAACATGATGATTCAATAGTTAGTATATTAATCTTAGGGAAAGAAAATGGTCTCAAACCAAAGGAAACCTCATTTCATCAAGGCCTTACTGTTCCTCAAACACAGAAACCCCATTAAAGTCTGTGGATTTCCAAGCAGAAAGTAGATCAGACTTGGCCACGGTGAAGAAAGTCTTAGGTGCAAAGCGTTTGTTAGCTAATTAAGACAACAACAGAGCTGTTAATTTAACACTTTTTTCCACCAGAAACCCTTCATTATTGAAAAAGCTTCACTTTACCAGTTTCATTGTCACTGGTTAACTTGTCCTCTCTCTCTTCCCTCTCTAAAGTGCTGCTTGCTGAGGATATGCTGGATGCAGAGCAGTTGTCTTTTTCATTCACTTCCTCATTCTGCCTCTCTTTTTCACTGAGTATTGCACTTTCTTCTGGCTCTCTCTCTGGTCCTTGCTCCACCTCACTCTCTGGTCCCACCTCTGTAGCCTCTATTTCCTTGGGTGTCTCCGTTCCCTGCTCGGCCTCAGCCTCCTGCTCTGGTTCTGGTTCTGTCTCTGTCTCTGGTTCGGGTTCACTGGCACTCACTGGTGAAGAGAACAACGGGAGAAAGAGATTCACTTAACAGCGGAATCATCTCAGGGTCACCCCTCTAAATGAGAGCGATGCGAAAGTTGTACAAGTGCCTTATGGAAAGAAAATAAAAAGCAAGTCCACGGCATGCTGAACATTAGGAGCAACAGACTGATGAACGTTGTGCGACGACAGCACTGCACATGAGAGCAGCCTGGCAGACCCCCTCGCTTGCTGTCTGGAGCCAGACCACTGGTTTTATACATACTTCCACAGCTGGAGTGTTGGACTCGCATAAGGATTTGAACCAGCAGAAAATGGGCATCCCACCTGAGCATGACATTGACAACTCAGTGCCTAGACACAGCCAGGAAGGAACAGATCTTTTAAAAAACAAAAAGGAGGAAGATTGTGGCTTTTGGTTGAGTTTTCTTTGGGTTCTGGAGCATTCTTTTTTCACCTGATGAGGAACACTTCAACGAAAAAATACAGATATTAGTTTTATTAACACAGTTGAATGACACAGTCTGGAAATGGCACTGTCACACAGTTGGCTGACGAAAAACATATGTTTTTTCATGCACATTTATTTCAGAATAGCCACATCAAAACTGAACAAAGTTTCCAACTGGTTGGCATATGGCAAATTTAGTTTCCAATTGGCTGGCATATGGTGTATGACGAGCTTTTTTATCGATTGGCACACAGCAAACACTGTTGATAGTATACTTGGTTTCTTCTTCCTTGCTTTATAATTGACAGTGAAATTCATTCATTCACCTTTAGGGTTTTTAGCTATAACAGCAGATTTTCACATGCAAATATTCTCTGCATGCTGCAAAGGAACTGAAGAGCACCCACACATATTCACATCAAGCAGCTCACAATATTCTGAAAGCTGAAATGGCCATGCAAGAGTGATGAAAATGGGCATGCATGTTAGCTCTGCATAGTCCCCAGATTCCCTGTATCTTGAAGGCTGAACTACAATGACCAAGTCATACTTTATTTTTCCCCTCTGTTAACTACTTTTCATTACAATATTGCAAAAGAGCCTTCTGGACTTGTCATGGTCTTTGGATTGCTTGATGTACAATGAGAATGTCTTCAAGAACTATACGAACTATACTATATCACACTGGAATGCAATCCAAACCTTTCAGTCATCTAGAGAATAGGTAAATAGATTTATTCTGAGAACGCATAAGCCTAAATAATGTAGGTCACAAAGTTTTCTTAAGACTATTTCATGTTGTGTGCCTATCCTATATTCTGAGACACCCGTACAAAGAATAATGATTTCTAATAATGCCTGTGCCTATCTTTACAATAACATTCTTTTACATTAGCTTTCACTAATGCATCTTCAGTACCACACTATTCCACTTAATTTCACATAATTTAAGTGTACTAAACTGCAAATTATATTTTGCCACTGATTTCATTGGAGCTAAGCTTCTACACTTTCACAATTGACTTTCAATGTATAATTAGTTAAATAACTAGACATGCATATATATAAGTGTACACGTAATATGTTTAATATATAGTCCATGCACACTCAACCCCCTCTAAGATGTTTCAAAACACTCCCAATTAGAAGCTTACCTCATCCCTCTTCTACATAAAGAACATTTAAAAGTCTAACAACACAGCAGCTCTGCATGTGCCTTGTCTCTCTAAATACATCTTACCTATGACTGTACCCTGGGCACTGCCTACAAGAAAATCAAAATTATAGACAGCTAGCAAGAAGAAGTTGGCAGACTCTCTGAATCCCAATGGTGTGTTTCTGACCACAGCTGTCAGTGTGTAGGTACAGCACAAGAGCATTTTAAAGTCAAGCCAATATTTTAATATAACTGAGATGCAAGCTTAGGAATTCTTCAGGAGATCCTGGAACTAACACGTTACTGTAGCATGAAAGACTGAGCTTGCCATGCTGCAATGGCTCATATATATAAATGTCATCAATTCATCTTTGAATAACCATAGTTTTGTACAAATTTTAAATTTTTCTCTCAAAAAAAAAAAAAAAAGCTGTCATGCAATAGCCAAAAAGGTCAACTCAACAGCTCAGGTGGAGAAAGAATCTGACTAAAATGTGGCCAGCAATGCTAATGCTTATGGCATTTTTGTTGTGACGAAGCTACACTGAAGATTCAATAGGATAAAGTCAGGTGGTACATAAGAAATGGTTGAGAAAATGAGAATGTTCAAAAGAATTCTGGGTACTTTTCACACCAGAAATACTCCACACACACCAGAAAGATGTAGTATCTTAGCAGAATCTAATATACAACAAAGAATAAAGAGCCATGTACTGACACAGGCTGCTCTTTTGAGTTCAAGGAGTATCAAAATCTAAGCACTTCTAGAACAAAACAGGGATATGTTGAAACTCATTTTGATGGTCTCTATCTTTTGGGATCAGGTTGAACAATCCACCCATAACCCAAGTAATCTGCAAATAGTGAGCTAAGTCCAACAGCACTTTCCTGAAAAAGCAGTTAAAAAATCAGATCTATCAGCAAACACTACAACAAAGCCAGCAAGCTGGACATGTGTCTATCACTTGCAGTTCCAATGTAATCCATTGGGCTGATATTGATGAGAACTTCTAAAGATGTTAAAAAATACAATTCCCAGCGAATGCTTGGTGGTGGCCTATTTGAAATGAGCTGGAACTTTCAGTCCCATATCTACTGCATCGATTTTCACACCAGTCAAAACACTACTCTAAGTGGCAGCAAATTTAAATAACAGACCAGGCTCTGTTCCCTGTCTTCAGACTTCTGCTGGTGGAAACTGCAAGGACCCAGGGAAGCAAGGCACAGTCATATCAAGCAACAACAACAACAAAGTCAGAATTCCAGAGACATTAAGAAGTGTGATGCCATTATAAGGAACATATTTTATTTAAAAAAAAAACAAACCAATTCTTACACATACACAGTTCTTAAAACCTAAATTGGGATTGCCAGATTCTGTAGTAGAGTTAATCTATTTTCACTTGTATATACTATTTTTCACACTTCTTTCAAGGCTTAGCTTTCCCCTCCTCCACTAAAAGAAATGAGTGAATTGGGGTCTTTAAATTAGCAGAAGTTTTACTTGCAATTGGATTAATCAGGAGAAGGAAAATTGAATGTGGCTTTAAGGACTAATTTTTGTGTCATATGCCCACTTCTTTTTCCACCAGAACTTAATCTCTAAAAATGTATTACTGGAAAAAAATGCAAAGACTTCTTGGAAGAATGAAATCTCCCAGTGATGTGTAACCTCATCACTAAAAGAGACGGTAGCAGGGTCCCTCAATAAATTTCTACAGATCTTGTCATTTTTAGAGATGGCATAATATGCATTTTCAAGACTTGGCCACATAAAGCCCTAGCAACCTGATCTGATCGGATGTTGGCGATAGCCCTCTTTTGAGTGAGAGGTTAGAGGACAGCAAGCTGCTCCCTTCTGAAAAACATGGTTACAAACTTGTAATGCTATACAAGAACATGGAGGAAAATGACTTTTCTTCCAACACTCAACTATAAATGAACTCCAAAGCAGACACAAGATGTTGTGTCCTTAGTACCTGCTGGTAAGACTTCAAGCCCCTAGTGTTATAAGCCCTCAAAGAGAACAAACACCCCTCTGGGCCCACATCTAATCCACTACCAGGTTAATAGATGAGCCAACCACATCTTCATCTGTTTTCTCTGTTCTCTACTTGGAGCTGGGAGATACAAACGCTAAGCGTCTCATGAGGATGCATACAGTAAGTCTGTAGACAGCTATACCTACCCAAGCCGTCTTGGTTCAATTGTTCGGGCACCGCTTAAAGTCTTGGTTGTTATCTCACTGCAGTTTCTCCAGCACAGGATTCCTCCTGCTGTGAATTCAGGAATTCACAGCAATTCAGGTACTCAGGAATTCACCAGTAGGGAACTTGCTCTTTCTTGATAAAGTCAGAAATGATCTTTCTTGGTCCTCCACCCCAGTTCCTCCTCTGACTTTCTGTACTATGGTTCCTTTGGATCTTCAACTGGGGCCGCAATGGCCTCAGTGTACCCTCATGCTCTGGTGCTTCTCCATCTGCTGAGACGCTTTCACCAATCATACTCTAGGCAGTATTTGACCTTGCTTAGCTACTAATATGTTCAGAAAGTTTCCTGCTGTCCACAACGTCCACTTGGGTTGGCCTGCTCACTTCCTCAAGTGCTAAAAAAGTTGCTCCTCTCAGAGAAGAGCTCATCTCCAATTCCTTTGTGTATTGACTTCAGAGATGTCTTGGTTATTCTTGGTCTCCTTTACTGCACATGTGCACTTCATAAAAAATTCTCCAATGAAATTACAATGGAGGAAGTAGCTGCTCTGAAAAAAAATATTAAGTTCCATTTTGCAGTTATGGGACTGCCTTCATTTCCTCTGAGTGCCATACCCCAAGTTTTACAAGAGTAAGTCTTACAAGACTTGATTACTTTAGTGGAACCAATTGTTTTATATGAGAAAACACTTCAGCTCAGTAAATCCAGATTTTTATACTGGGTAGAGATACTGAGACGTTTCACAGCATGGGACAAAGTTCCACAGACAAAATCCATTTCCTTCCTATGTCCAGTAGATACCGGATGGCCAAAGGATACTTCAGCACAAATGGCATAAAATAAATCTGACGCTGAAAATCAATTATTGTTTTGCAAGTAGAGGAACACACTTCCCATTTGACTTCAGGTTTTGAATTCTGCAGATGAATATCACATATCCGTTAACACCGTTCTTGCAGAGTCTTTGGAGGCTCCCATGCACAGAACCAAAGAAGTGTTTTCCTTCTGCAGTTTTATCCTTGCTTGGGAAGACGGTGACTCCCTTGTTCAAAGCAACAGCTTGGGGTACAAGTAATCTATGTTCTGTCCATAGCTCTATTTCCTACAACTGGCTTAAGCAAGTTAATGCCTCGGTTTCCTACCTATTAAATGGAATTCTTAACATTTCCTAAGGACAGTAAAAGCTGAGATTTTAATACATTATGGAGCATAAAGAACTCAAATAATCATCTGGAGGCCATGGCACAAAATCTATAAATAAGCCTGCCAACTGTTGGCTGATATCCAATAATGTGGCCACCTGCAGACGAGAGAGCTTGCCCTGCCCACATGCCCGTTACTTCATATGACCTTTCCAGTGCTTTTGGTGTGCCTGGAACAGCAGTTTCCTTCCTCATGCACAGCTCCCACTCAAGTATGCAGATTCCAGGCCCCTGTTCCAGTGCCGTGCTGGCCATCTGCTTGCAGCTGCCCTTGGCTGGAGGCTTACCCTGCCCCATCCATATGTTCCCTCCTTGCAGTCCATTTGCCAGGCTTCCAAAGTGCTGCCCTCTTATGCCTACTGATATTGCCAGGAGTTTTAGTAGAGATGTCCTGCCTACCCACATGTTGATAGCTTTGCCATATTCTGGCTGCCTGGAGTTGCCCTATACACCTGCTCTAAATGTATTCTCCAAATGGATTGGGCTGCTCCATTTCACGCCTTAATTTTTTTTTTTTTTAATGCTTCCACGAGAAATATGTTAAAATAATCACCATAAAAGAGATACTTGTTCCCTACCCAGCTCTGAAATCCTAATGGTGGAAAAATCCAGCTTATTTGCACTAAAAGCAATATTGCACTCAAAAAAAAAAAAAAGGCATCTAGATGTTTCTGAATATCAGTGTTACAGGAAAATATCCATGTTTTTTAACCTCAAATGATTCCACTGAGACTTTTAAGGTGCCAGAAAAGAAAACTGGGAATATAATTGGGAAAATATACAACCCTAAATTAAATAAACTTCACCTACTTAGTATGGTGAGGATAAGCATATGCAACATTCAGTATTTCCTTTTTCTTAAATTGCCTTGCTTTATAGCATGCTACCAGCCATAACACTCAATAAAACCAAGCAGTGCAAGTTACAAATGCATTAATCACCAATAGCACCTAGCAGGAAATCAAATAAAATAAAAATGAATGATGGCGATAATTCACCCTCAACATGCGTTCTAGCTCCCAATGTTAATGCAACATCATGTGGCACAAATATAAATCTGTATGGTGGGTGTTTTTTTGAGGACTGAAGGAGGGGTACATGATGCAAGTGGCAGAATGACGTGCAAACACAAAAAATATTGCTCTGTACACCAATAAATTATATGACAGCAAACCAACCGTGCAAACACTAATTATACTTTCCTTTTTACTAATTGTCTGTGGTCTCTTTTAAGTCCTTTACTACTTGTGCTACAATTTTAAGAGTTTTTGTTGGTGTTAAAAATAACCAACACACCCTCCCTGCCTTCAACTCAAGACCTTTTCTGTTTGCCCCATTCAGTCTGTGCTCTGCTTGGAAGGTTATTATAATCTTGGCATTCATCTGTTGCATTTCTTTCAGAGAATCCACATAAGCAAAATCTGTTGGCAGGAATATTGTTGATTTAGTATTCAGTAACTTCTAATATACAAGAAACACGATGCTAAAATTAAGACCCTCTGTATGCTGTATTTTCCAATTATTCCATTCTAATAGCATCAGGCAATGATAATATAAATCATAGCAACAATTAGCAGTGTATTCTTTGCTTGAATAGACATCCAAATCTATGGAAAAAAAGAGAAAATTTAGGAAGACAGCATGAAACAATATAATAAGACCCTTTACTCTGGCATCTCAGTGGTTATATTCTTGCACTCGTGCATCAAAAATCACTGTTAGTCTGAGAGAAACTGTTATAAAATCACCGCTCTTTCCCCTGCCCTCCTTTTCACTTACCTTCTGAGGGCTGCGGGGTCCCACAAGGGGTGGAAGGGGTCTTCAGCTCTTCCTGGGACTCTGTGGATGCAGGGCTGACACACTTGGGTACAGGTGAGGATGGGGCTGAAGGAGATCTCAGGTTCAAGGACAGCTCACTTCTGCCTCGGCTTATGCTCCGACTCTTCAGCTCCTTCTCATACTCCTCTGCTGCCAACCTCTCCAAGTATTTGTATCTGAAAGTTAAATTCCAGAGGGTTTCCGTAAAGAAAAAGAAGTCTGTGGCTGATGCTTGTTTATGGATGAAACACCTGCAGAGAATGAGCTGACTTCCTGACACAAGGGGTACAGCACTAAACTGCCTGCCTGGTCAATCTGCCAAAAAATGCACACTAAAGCAAAGACTATTGCCCTGAAAAACGTTAAATTGCTCATGACAAAACAAAAGCAAAAACCAGCAGAGTTAAAGAGTCCTTAGATATAGTATTCTGTCTGCATAGTCCTTCTCCTTTTGGAAGCATTTGTCTGTCCTCCTTTTCACCCTCCTCCTTCACCTCCTCCTCCTCCCAGCCCTCCCTCTCTCAAGACTGAAACGGGAGGAAAAAAAAAAACCCAAAAGAAAAAAAAAAACTCCAAAGCCAGAGCCCCTTAATACTGATGCAAATAGCCAAAGTTTGAGACTTGCTGCAAGGAGAGGAAAATGGTTCAGTGCAGCAGACAAAAACAGATCTCCCTGAAAATAATACCAATAATAAATGTTTGGATTGACTATCTGAAGTCTCTGAACCTGCTTCTATTTGCTCTGAGAGGAACGCACTGGAATTCACTTTGTTCTCTCCAGACTCTACAATGGAAAGTTTTCTTTTTTTTATTCTAAAAAATTTCTCTGCCGGACTCAGACATCCAATAGCTTGGACCTGACGTCACATGTAGTTTATTCATCAAAGTCACTTTAAAAGAACAAAGATACATCTGTTTTGCATTTTAGGCAGGCAGAACTCACTAACTGTTTATTAAGACCAGCTACCAATCATATTCTTCATAGTGTGCTTTATACATTTCGACCAAAATAACTTTGAAATATGTGCCTCTTCCAGATGTCTGCTAATTTTATCCACCATTATTTGCTAAGGAATAAATTCATGAATACAGCTGGATCAGCCTTTAGACTGTTTGTCTTACTCACAAGTGAACTGCTAAACAGGTTAATGAAGACTACTGCTTATGTCCCCAAAACACTGTGGTCATCCTCCTATAACTCGCTGTTGTAAACACTTCGTAACAGGGAACACCTCTCCTCCCCCCTTCTGCCTCACTGACAGCCCGAATTAGTGTACGAGGGTGCATTAAAAGCAGGCAGGGTAAAGAAGTCAGCCATATGTGGTAACAAACATGCTTAGTACATATGGTAGCCACACACGCATGCACATTTGCAAACATCCAGATAGAGCATAGAAATGTCTCTTTGAAGAGCGGTCCCTGTGTTTTCAGAGGCAATTTGCTTTATTGCAAACAGCAATAATGAAGAACAAACTCATTTTCTTTTATTTCTCCAGAGGTATGCACAAGCTTTGAAAAAATTCTGCAAGAAGAAGAACCCCTACAGACTCTGGATGAAAATATAACAAGCCACATACTTGTATGGTTATAAAATAGGAACTGTTTACAGTTCTAACATGAAGCCAATTCTCAAGAATGATTTTTGCCTTCTCAATAGAGGAGAAAGCCTCTCGCTGGCATTAGCGTAATGTTTTGTTACAGTTCACGAAGCCAGCATTTCTTTTAGCTTTGGTCACTTAACGTATTGCGCCTTCTGCCTCCTCGCAAGCAGAGCAGATGGGACCTCAGACTCATCAAGAGCCATTCAGATGGACCACTTAGCTCACACAGGCACAGCCCAGCTGGCTGCTGCCGAGGAGGGGTTTGCAGTTTGGCAACAGACTACAACAAAGATCTGGATGGATCCTTCTATAATGGGGGGAGCTACAGTGTTTTATTGCCCTCAGCAATTTTTCAGCTGCTTTTAACATTTCAGCTTCTGTAGCTGTGTGCTGCAGAGCCAACCAGCAAAGCAGAGGACTATCATCAAGATGTGCCTTCCCAAAATATATCTGTTCATTATACTAAAAGAAAAAAAGGGAAACAGATCAGGAACTCTCGTGGCAGGGCATCAGCAAAAATAGTCATCAAATAGGAAGCCTAATAAGCAGACATAGCAATTTAACTGAGAAATAAAAATCATTCAAGAATCAGTTATTATAACTTCACACTTGATAAATGATTTCTTTTTTTTTGTTGTTTCTGCCCAATGTCTTAACAGTGAATGAATGCCAGCATTGAATACAAAAGGTGTATTCAAATCTGAAGGAGTTGAAAGGATGAGCTACCACCCCTCTGCTGCAATTAGTTCCTCCACTACAGGACTGACATGTTGCCTTGGTATGTATTACCTTATTCCTTTAAACCATAGAAACTTGCAGCCAAAGGGTTAGACAAAGAGGCAAAAAACGGTGGGCTATCTATTTGGTATGCCTCATGAACATTACATTCCACCTATCATCTTCAACTAGATAAAAATATTATTGTGAATTCTCTAGGTCTCTGAGAAATGCCCTGAGGGTGACTTAAGATGTTTATGCACCAGCAAAGCCAGCAGGTGGAGAGCATTTGAGCTATAAATCACACTAGAGAAGGCTTCAGAGCTCACCTTTGTTGGGTTATTTTTGAACTACCGCTGGAAAATACTCAACCAAGCAAAGTGAAAAAAAGGCCTGAAATCATCGAACAGCAAGAAATGTAAAATGAATGGTGCTGTGTTACACTCAGACCCCTTGAAACTGCAGGAACATTTCTCTATTATACTGAGGCCACCCCAGAGCCATTGGAAAAGTGGGTGCCTGTTTTCTGGAGCTCAAGGGTGACCTGATAGTGCACAGAATGCTCCAAAGTTTTCAGAAAATTTAGACAAAGCAGTGCTTTTAACAGAGCCTCAGTATTATCACCTCCTACTTTTCAAAACTAATACGGAGGAAAAATACAATCCAGATTTTAACTAGAATTTCAGCCCCTTGGATAATTAAAAGTTAAGAATTTAGTGACACAGAAATAGGGGGGGCCTGGAGGAGAGAGATTGGCTGTGGGAAGACAGAAAAATGAAGTATAGTTTACATGGTTTTAAAATGAAAGAGGGAAGATTTAAATTAGATATTAGGAAGAAATTCTTTACAGTGAGGGTGGTGAGACACTGGAACAGGTTGCCCAGAGAAGCTGTGGATGCCCCATCCCTGGAGGTGTTCAAGACCAGGCTGGATGGGGCTTTGAGCAACTTGGTCTGGTGGGAGGTGTCCCTGCCCATGGCAGGGGGGTTGGAACGTGACAGTCTTTAAGGTCCCTTCCAACCCAAACCATTCTATGATTCTATCATTTTCTTACACTTCTTTCATTCTGTTAAAAGAAGTCAACATTCCACTTGCTATAGGAAACAAAACTTTAGTTGTGCAAAGATGTTTTTTTTAAAAGAAAAGTTACGGAAGGCAAATGTAACAGACTACTGACGCGAGACTTCACTTGCAGAAGTGTTCCCTAATATTTATGTGCTGTCAAAGCAAACATATGTCTTTCCTCTTTATGAGGAAGAACTGATAGTTTAACATTTCAATTCAAAAGAGCCCTAAGGATAAAGACACATTCCTAATGACCAGTGAAATTGTCTCAGATTACACAGCAGTGATGCCCTGCTGGTGAACACTTTGCAAACACACTCCAGTTTAGTTGGCATGTTCCCTTACAACTTGAAAGTGCTGGAGAGCTCGCTTCTAATTTGTTTCAAATCTTACTGACGAGCATGCTTGCTGTAGAAGGTTTTATTCAGCTAAGATCAGTGTATGATGTTTATGTGCTCAGACGCGTTTCATTTCAGAAAATGCTTTAAGATATTTGTAATTGGTTTGGCTGGAAGGTCAAAGGAAAGTCTATCCACTTTTTCTTACTCTTAGAGATGTCAAAATAATTTTTTAATATTAGCTACTTCAGCCACAACAGATCAGAATTGTCTACAGGAACAAACTGCCTCCTGTATGATGATGATTTGGTGAAAAAAACAAAAACAAACCCAAAACTGAAACGTAGCAACACAGTGATTTCTGAGATGACTGCTCTCATACTCCAATAATGTAATTCCAATTCTTGACAATCCAAAAGTATCTCCAGAGAGTAATCTCTGGAGGATCGTAAAAGCAGAACTGAAGCAATCTGGACAATTTTTCATCTACTATTCGTTCAGTAACATGCATACTTTCCAGGTAAAACCAAGAGCTCCCTCCAGGGTGTAGTTACTAGTGGAGGTAGAGATGAAGCTACTGAAAGGCAAAGGTCCTTAATCGAGTATTCCTTGAAAAATGTGCTTTCATAAACACATAGCTCTCAGCCTAGCCCAGAATTTCTAAACTTACCTAATTGAATTTTAAAAAGGAGAAAAAAAAAAAACAACCTAAACCTCAGTCCCTTTAAATACACTATTTAAATAAAACTAAACCAATGCTGCAATGATAAATACTGCTAAGCTTTGTAATTGCTGATGTTTAGAGAGACCAGCAAAGAAAACTTGTCCCTGAAAGATAAAAATATGCTGGGAGAGGGTCAGAACCATTTCCATCAGCCTGTGACTGCAGTTTTGCAATGCTTGTGACCCCAATTTCCTTTATCCTCAGTTGCCTTTTCTGACCCTCCAGAAAGCTTGGGACCCACTGGGTGAGAAAGACAGGCTTATTCAATTTGTAACTATACTAAACTTGGGCAAACTTCTGAGGCAAATGGCGTAAGCTTATTTCCCACACAAATAGATAAAAGATAGATCATCAATCATTCTTATGCATTCCAGCCCCACTGCTCTTCATTTATTGCTGTGCTTACAGCTGGACTTCATTCTCCTCTTTAATGAAACAATCGCTTTCTTATAGAAGTCCTTTGGAATAAAAGCATTCTGTGCATGCAGAGTTAAAAATGTAAATACACGACAGCTCCACAGTAAAGAACACAGGAAGCGTAAACAACCAAAGGGAAGGATTGGTGCATTATATACAAACCTCTCTTCTCTTGCTTGTCTTAGTTCTTCTCTTTTGTCTAAATAATCGCGGCTAAAAAGAGAATTGTAGTAAATTGCAGAGGAAACCAGGAGAATAAGGTAGGTAACAGAAGTATAAGCACAGTAGTAGAAACCAAGAGCACTACAAACAAGCTGATCAGAGACAATGAAAGCTGTTGACATCAAAAATTATTTGTTTTTGTAAAAAAGGCTGAAAAGTATGTCTACACTTACCCATGCATACACCACATGTATGTGTACATCAAATACATAGTTTAGAAGGTCATAACATGTAATTATAAAAAAACCCCAAAAGTTAAGAACTTGAAGCACGTTTTGAAACCTGGCATCTGAAATTAGATACAGCGAACTGGACTCATCCATAAGGGACAGGCACACTAGTGGCTATTAAACCAATCCTCATTTGCTCCATCTAGAATGCCCCGAAATAGTGACTGCAGCACCTGGCAGGCTAGACCAAGGCAGGGAGCATACCATATTGGCCCTCTTTCTAATATACCTTTCCTCAGTGTGTTTTAGTTCCATGGTTGGAAACAGGACAGTGGAGTGCAATTACAAAGTAGGACAATTCTTTGTTCTTATAAGGTGCATGCAGGATCATCAGACAGGTAGCAACCTTTTGCTTCTTTATTTTTCACCCTGAGTTTTAGATACAAACCTCCCTCTCTCAGCTGTCCCTCCCTCAGCTCCTCAAGTGACCCATATACTTAGCTTTTGCCAAGTCAACTTTGCTGAATGCCTGGGCACTGTAATTTCAGGCAGGCCTGTCACATCAACAAATGTGGATGCAAATTTAACTCAGAGCACAGCAAAACCCAGTGAATGTCCAGCCTGACTCAATATCATAGCAAGATAGTTCCTTACAATATATTTTTAATACTTTGTTGAATCGGGTGGACAAAATTGATGAGACTTTCACCTTATCTGTTAGATTCTTCTATAGCGTAATCTGTGAGCACCAAAAAGATTTTCAGAACTACTCCATTTATGAATAAAACATTTTTTCTCTTTATATTGGGTGATCAAATGAATTGCTTATCATCTACTATACCAACAGCTATCAAACATCTGCTACCAAGTGCTCTTCAAAACCTAATTAACATGGAACACACATTACTGTCTCAGGCTATCTCCACAACCTTTGAATCCCTGAACTGGTTATACTTCTATTATATTTTCAGAGTATTTTTTGGAATTACAATACCTATGGGAATAACTCCAAGGGAAAAAAAATAAAATCTAGCAATTTTTCAGCAGGCAAATTTTAACATTACTCTTTCCCCTCTGACAACTTTTACCCTCCCTACAGCTGAAGAATAACCCTTGTATATTCTTCTATATTGCAACGGGTACAATAGTCCTTCTACTGAGAAAAATGTTCATTATGTAAAGCATTCCTGCTAGCAACAGCTTATGAAGCTTTTTAACATTTCTCCTAAAACCAAGCTCTTTCACAACTGGCGATGCTCTCCTTTAAATTATCCTCAATTTGTCAATAATAGTGCCAGAACCTAGTGCAATGTTCTCAAGGCACGGTTGGAAAGAATGAGATAACAAATGAGTCATGATGGTAAATCCAGTACTGCTCACGAGTTTAAAGGCTGTGAATTGCATGTGCTATTTTTAATCAAAAATACATCTTCAGAGACTGGGTTTCTAGCCAGACTGATGATACGATAATGTAATCCCAAGAACTCTTACAAAACTGTCCATGACTGTTTGCTGTGGCTTTGTCCTCCTCCTGCCAGACTGTTTAATCAACTGTGGGATGCTGTCTGTCTGCGAAGTTTGGTGGCTTTGGAGACCCTCTACTCAAACACAAGTTATAACTTACGGGTGACCAGGGAGCTCAAACCTAGAAGATGAAAACACTGGGCATTGAAAAATTGTCGTCTTAAATATGCAACACAATCATGACGTTTAGTTAACCATTTTCTGACTCTGGAGTAATGGGATGAAGATGTACATTTAAAAAAAAATTATTGGTTTTCTGACTTTAATGAAGCTCTTTTAGTGACAGAACAAGTACTGTAGCCAACCTCTAGTGAAATGTGCAGATCTGTTATTCAAACAGGTCAAGCTGCCAAATGTCCTGGTGGCTTTTTTGGTCAGGGAGTTTCCATTCTGAAAGACCATGTTGGCCATCCGTGGCAGCCTGCTGCAGCCTGATGATACCACTTAGAGGAAGGGTTTTTGGAAGCGGCTTGAAGACTGAGACCTGATTGTTTCTGTTTCAGGAGAACTTGGGCAGCTGTTGGCTGCCAAAGATCCTATTATGGTGCTCTTCCACCTTCTCTCCGCCTCTCATTTTCTTCTAAACTAGCTATCTTCTGGAGCCAGGAGAATATCTCCTTCAACCAACCAGCCAAACAACCACTACTAAGTGACCCCTCTTTCAAAATTCACTATGACACAGACCATTTCCACTTCTTACTAAAGAGACGATTACAGTGAAAACAATCCTGCATACTAATAAACAAGCTCACATGAATCCCAGTGCCATCTTTTCCATAAATATCAAATCTAAGGCTATGAAACATTTATCCTACCATTCTTTAGGTTATGAAATTATGTCTTCTAACTACTAAAAAAATGTTTACTTTTCACGCCTGTTGTGAGGACACAAATTGGTTTCCTAGCGTACACTCTTCAGACAGTAGGCAAACCACTTCAGGTAGGGGCACCTTATCTGTCCTAAACCTACTGCAGTCTTTACTAATGCCTGTGCTGGGATCTCCAGGCATGGATTTAACAGGGGGAGAGAACTTGCCTCTTACTATTCTCAGGTAGCACACCCTGGGATCCCACAGCACACCACATGGGCTCAGCTGTGGAAATGGAGAGTCCTATATTCAGCTGGGGCCTTTGTCTGGCCATGGTTTGACCAATAGTTTGACAATTATTTTCTGTCAGTTGCTGCTTCCAGGGGGAAGAGACACATGTTCAGCCAAGCAGGAAAAAGTCCCGTTTAGAAACACTCCCATACATCTTGAGATCTCAAAACATAAAAGCAAAAAGATGTTTCAGTGCTGTCCCTTCCTCCCACTGTTTCATCTTCAAACTCTATGCCTGACTAGAGATTATACTTCAAGAAGAAGTAAATTAGCTAATAAAACCTGGCCTCTGCAGATATCCAGTCAGTATAACTGGCAAATACATAGTTGTTTTTAAAAAAAATCACTGATTTACTAAATGCCAAAATTCTTCATTATGTGTTTAATAGACCAGTTCGTAAGATATTTAGATCGAGAAAGGTATATAGAGACACACAAACCATTCACCAATTCAATTATTTTGCAATTGAACGTCTCAGTGATTTACAGATCCATCACACATTAAAGCAACAGACTGAGAGCAAATTTGGTTCCTACTTGAATTTGTTTCTTTCTTCACGTTCTATCCTTTGCAACCTTTCTTCTCTCTCCTGACGTCGTCTTTCTCTTTCTGCTGCCAAGGTCTCCTGGTGCTGCCGAAAAGATGATGTAAGGAGACCACCCAAAGCTGGCCTGCAGAGAAGGAAGATCAGATTTCTCAGTGTCACTTTTATTGATTATACTGGCAAAAAATGAGTAGTGATCATTCAGTAAGTAACATAATCCCAACCAACAGAATGACATGGCAATATTTATGTACGGATGCTTCAAAGCACTGGCTAAGTATCTTCTTGCTAAATTGATTTTAGATACTGTGATGAGCTTAAAAACAACAGATAGGGTAGGCTTCTTAAATTGCCAAATTTCTGAAGCACAAATAAAGTACATGTAAGAATTCTCCAGTCTACTTCAACTGCAATATTGTCTAAATATTTTTTTTACTGTATAATCCTATTAACTGAAAAGTTGAATCCTGTAATGGATTTTTGAAATTTTCAAGGAAAAAAAAAAAAGCTGGACTATTTTTTCAGCATTTTCCAAATATGTTATGCAATGATGTTAAAAACAGATGTGTCACAAACAATCTTGTAAACAGAAAAACAAAAGTAAAAGAAGATTTCAGAACTGCCCTTCAGAATTTGAATGCTCTCCTAAGTAGGGGCATGTTTTTCTTCCCACATTAACAAATTCTGTTATCGTGATTTCCTTGCTGCACATGCTGCCAGAGCAAAACAAATCCTGTATAGGGATACATCAGTAAAATACACAGGGACAGAACAGTTACTTATAATAATCATTAAGTGGCATCAAAGTTGTTACTAAAAAAATCAGAGGAAATGGGGCCGGAGGAGAATAGATTACCCATTTTCCTCTCCTTGCTCAGGGCAGGATTTAGTTTTCTCAAACCATTCATGAAAACTGTTTGTCTCACCTGCCTTAAAAATCCTTAATGATGGACCTACCACATCCATCTAGTGCTTAACTACCCCTGCCAGCAAGAAAGTCTTCTCTGCTGTCTAGCCTATTTTTTGTTTTTTTTTTTTTTGCCATTTAGACCCATTCATTCTTGTTCTGTCCACAGTGAACAAAAAAGAACAATTTACTACCACATGCTTTATGGCTAAGCAAGAATTAGTCTGACATGGGACCTTCTCTGCAGTTCTCTGACCATAACTGTGAATGTAAACATAAATGATTTTTCCTTTGACATGAAACAGCTTCAAGTAGCAAATACACTTAAAAAAGCTACATTTATATTCACTTTAGTTTGGTCTTGACACAGATTTTTAGTTATTGTTTTTACTGCAAGTACTACTTTGGCTAGGACAGTGGCTTCTCTCACGCATCTTTCCCCCAACATGGTGGTATTGGTACCACCAACCTCTCACATGGCAACAGACTGACCTCAGAGTAAACACGTTTTTCTTTCTGTCTCTTAGACAGGAAAAATCTGTATTGTACAGAGTAGCTTTATACAGATGTAAATGTATCCACACTGATTGAATTAGACTGATAAAATCAAAAAGACATAACTCATGTAGAGTGGTTTCTGTGCATTGCTGTAACATGAGTTTTGCAATGAAAGGATTAATGAGAGAAATAGATACTGCCTTTTCTGAAAAGAAAGTAAAACCCTGTCTAAAGGAAGGTTCCCCAACCAGCAATGCAAACCTGAATAAATTTTCATTATTTTTAAGAACTCAGACCCTTTCCCTTACTTACTTGCAGGCCTATGGCTGCACAATGTAGACTTTTAGTGTAAAAGCACAAAACATAGCCATTTCAGCCCCACTGGCAGCAGGGCAGTATGAATATAATTTCAATAATTTCAATAAATTGAATTTCAATATGTCAGATCCCACCCGCATAAACATTACATAAGATGGTATAAAACTTGATATTCTGTAAGCCTCCCTGCTGGCTCTCCTCCAGAGCTACAGTATCAATGCTGGATCACACTCAAAACCATAAAAATCTCTAATATGCCTCAGCACTAAGAAAAGGGAAAAAAAAAATCCCCAAACCCTGACAGTCAAGTACGTGTGGTGAATTTTCCCTTGAACATATTTTAAATTTATTTTCACCTATGACCTTTTAGTACATGTTGCAAGAGAAAGCTCTCAGCAGAAACAGTGGCACCACTGTGCTAAGATTCAGGAGCTAGAGCTCCATCCCTGTGGTAGCATGAAAAACCACGGCAATAAGGTTGGATATATCATCAGAAATCGCTCTAGGAAGAGGAAAACTGGACAGTGCCTCCACATGAAAACATCTAGAAATAAACTGGAAGAGATGCAAAATAAGGGTCCCTCTCAAGTCTGTGCTCGTGTTTGTTCTGTTTATTTAGCTTGCTATCCCACCCCGTCCTATCCCATCCAGCTGCCCTAAGTATGCAAACTCCACTTGGAGTCAAAGGAAGTTAGGATTTAATAGAACCCGAAAGAAAATTAAGGGGAAGGACAGGGTGTTGCTCTGAGACCAAAAGAGTGATTGTATGTCTTCACAGTATCTAGCAGGTTGGAAACCTTCAGCTCTGATTAAGCTCTTCGGGGCTCCACAGTTACAAGGGGTTACTGGGGAATCACATGCCAATGTGCAGCTCAGCCCTGCAGATGGGATTCTAACCTGACCCTGGTCGTAAAATGTCTCCACATGCCAAAACACCTTGTTTGGAGGTTTGATCTAGCACAGTTTGCCTAGTGTTGCTCATTCGGTTAAGATTTGCCAACATTTTCTTCACGGTGAGGGTGACAGAGCCCTGGAACAGGCTGCCCA